>JAHYIO010000002.1:0-431713 GCA_020543525.1 Coriolopsis trogii
AACCCTAACCCTAACCCTAACCCTAAAGGACCCCTTGTCACCAAGATTCCGAGCAACGGTTGGCCGGCTATGGCCCAAACTATTTTGTCACCTCTGAACCTTGGGGCAAAGTTCACGGCGCATAACACTAGTGTGTTGTCATTCCGGGTTCTGTGAGGATTGTTCTTCACACCTCCCGTTGGCACCTACCTCTCTCCCTCTCTCGCATATCTCGCGTATCTCGAACCTCTGGGTTCTGTGTGGATTGTTCTTCACACCTCCCGTCTCGCCCTCTGCCGATTTTCGCTGTTCGTACGTGCTTATCTCGCGATTCCATTGCCCATATGTCACATAGCTCACCTTGCTTGCGCACAGGATATTCTGCTTGTGTCCTCGTCCGACTGTCCATTTCCCTCGCTTGCTCATCCGACCATTGAAAATATGGAGCTGTCTACTCTGTAAGTTGCGACACTTGTGAGAATATATATCCGCATGCTAAACTGTCCACAGGCAAAACTACCCGCTCAAGCGCCTCTTCTTCCAAGAGGACAACTCTATGTTCGTCCTCATCAACCCATCCGAGATTGAGTCTTACCCCGGAATGATTCTCGAGTGCCCGTACGATGGTGGCGCATCAGGTCGAGACCTGCGCAAGGCCCTGTGGGTGAACAAGAAGTGCCCGGAGCTCGCATACATGCTCCGATCGTTTGACATCGAGAATCAATGGATGGCTCAGGTTGGCGTCAATGTCAAGAAGCTTGAGTTTGAGCGGTATGGGAATGGCGTGCGCATGAAGAAAGACATGCTCGACAACTGGGACCGCGTCGAGAAGGCTCTCCTTTGGCTCAGCGAGACTCTTTTCGCAGCCCTCCCGCCGTCCCCTGCCTCGAAATTCCCTCTCGATCCTTTCTGGCCCCTCCCCAGAGAGTACAAGTATCAATGGATCCATCCTCACAAGACGGCCGCGCGCATTGCAGCTGTGCGCGCGCGAGACGCCATGGGTGTGCTTGCAGCTCGGTGCACCCTCGCGATTGCCCTGACGAAAACCCTCCTCCCTCCTCCGCCTGCCCACTATCCTCCCTCCTGGGTACAAATCATCATGCCCAAGGTATCCGGCAACTGGCTCACCATTTTCCAGAACAGTTTCATCCCCGACCTATCTCCCGGCATCCGCGTTGGTGCATATTGCTCCATCACGAAAGACGAGCGCCGGTTGTGCTGGATCGACCACCTCCCCGTGATGGCTGCTGTCGGCCTCCCCATCTACATCGAGGTCCCCCGTTCCGAGCAATTGTTTGAGACACTGTTGGATCAGCCCTGGTTCCAGAGTATCTGTAGCTCTGGCCAGCAACACTACATACCTGCTCCTCGTCGTTTACCAAATGTCGACCCCGCCAAGGTCGCTGCCAATTCTGTGTATGGCTTGGCTCGCACGTTCCGCTGGGACCGGTTAAAACCCAGGTTCGATTTCCAACTGGCAGTTCCCCAGAGCAGTGAAGGCCCTTTGCCAGTCCCAGGCGACGCTCCACCCGCTCAAGATGCACCAGCAGTCGCGGACATCCCGCACGGCAAAGGACAACGGCCGGGGGAATCCTATGCGGAATTCTTCAAGCGACGAGAGGAAAGGGCAAAGGACATCATGGCGCAAGAGTCGGACACGGCGCGGGCTGCCCGCCTCGAGCGGGAGCAGGCGAACGCTGCGTTCAAATATCCCCCCCATAAAATTCCCATCTTCCTTTGGGTAGAAGTCGGCGAGATCGACCCGAACGTCAACCCGGACTTCCTTGAAAAGGATTATCGCCAACTTGTCGGGAGGCGCAAGCGAGAAGAAATCTGGCACCAGTATACTGTCAAACAGAAACGCTACGACTCTTTCCACAACGAGTGGGATATCTGTCCGAAGTTGTGCCCTGATGACGAGCTATCCGACGACCACTCCGACGACGAGTTCTACGCCCCGTTGACCTTCGCACCCCTGGCCCAGCCGCTCATGAATGGTCCTCCAACCGCGACCTCTTTTGTTCACCCGACGGCTCCGCCTGTGCCTTCGTCATCTCACGCTGAGCAGCCACTTCCATCCAACTCCAAGTCGAGAGCTGAGGGGAAGTCGTCGGGAGACATGTCTGCGCCCTCGTCGGTACCTGTCGCGGAGGCCACGGAGGAAGGGGAAATCCCTACCTTCCTCATGGCATCATTTGGCTATGACTTGAGCGAGTTCAGTCAGGCCGACACCGTCAACTTCCTCCCGAAGTTCGATTCCGCGTCCGAGCTCTTCTGTCAGCGCTATGGAGTGCTCCCTCTCGAGAATCCACCGGCTGAGTGGTTTGAAAACGACTACACCACCGAGCTCCTCCGCAAATCCATTGGGTACCTCCGCTCGGACCGAGAAGATGGTGGTGTTTTTGCGGTCAATGAGGCGTACATGATCTGCTTTGGAGCCTTCATCGACGGTCTCCTCAAGAAGCCTCCCGCAATCCCCCCTGCTGTCTGGGACCTCCATCCAGACAACGAACAGAACATCCTGCGCGCCGGGCTTATACATCCTTCCCTGCAAGTTACCAGGAGAGAACTGTCGAGGAATTCGTGGTACTTCCTACGCTACACCAACGACGAGGTCCTGCAACTGGACTGGGAGCTCATAGTTCCTCATGCGGCCACCGTGGTCACCCTCCTCCGTGTGCATAACATCGACAACCGCCAAGAAGCCGCAGAGTACCTCGTCAGCAGAGGTATTCCGTTCCGAACAATCTATCAGCCCGATCACAGGACACCGATGAACCTCAGGCCCGCCCCCCCAGTGACACTTGGATGGCGCGCAGACAGCATGTCTCTCAATGCGTACGACTACACGTTATACGAGAGGCGGGTTTACGACCTCCTTTCGGGTCCGAAAGGACGTGCTGCTTTGCTCCGGGGAGGCATTGTCTGGAGGATAGCGATGGAAGTCATGCATGGCGGGCTGGTTGACGCAGCGGTCGATGGGCCTTCGCAGGACGTCTTTGTGTATGGCGAGACGTTCCGCCCAAACAAAGGCGACGATTGGTACGACGATGGGCTCACCGCAGACGAGATTTCTCTCATTTGCGGTGTCTACAAAGTCTGTTCCAGTACGTATCCTTTCCTTCATTCATTCACTATCGCTAACGAAACGAATGTTCTCCTCTTATGTAGATGCCCACAACACGCAGACGTCGGATATGTCGTGGTGGCCCCAACCTCACTATTGGGACCGCGGCACATACAACAACGGGTTCTGGAGTCCCTGGGCCGAAGGCTGGTTCCTCGCGCGATTGAGCTCCATTCGCAGCAACGAGGCCAAACTGTACGGGTCAAAGCTATGGGGAAAAAACCTCAAGTCCGCCAAGATTGCAGGTCAGGTCCGGGATGCGGTGGAGGACGCTAGCGTGCAGTTCCTGACCGACCAACTCCGTGTCTTTGTGGTTGAATAGGTGAGGTGCTTTGCCTATGTGTTACCATTTCTCCATACATTCAGACTGATGATTGTTTCCTCGTTGCTCTATTATATCTTCAGCTAAGCATCAAGCGCCGTGCAGAGGTTGCATCTCGTGCTCGTGATATTGTACACTCGGACATGTATTCTCGAACATAATGTATCATAGAATGTCTCTCGACAGATTCAATTTGTGTGCTATATCGACAATGGCATCCTCAACACACCACGCTCGATGCTGCTCTGGGTTGCCTCACCTGAAATGCGGAACACCCACCAGCGGCGTCCAAGACGCCGCAGGTCCCGCATGTGTGCACATTGGATGCAAGGGTGCAAGTACCACTCCCAGAGGTGACGCGCAGAGTGCGTCTAGGACGCCGCGTGCCTCGCATGGAGCGAGGACGTGGGGGAGCCATGGCGGATGTGCCCGAGGGAGTAGAAGCGAAGCGCGGTGAGGGGCGTCTTGGACGCCCGGTTCAAAATGGTGTGATTCACACACATGCAATCCAAGCACACTGCCCGATCGAGTCTTACGACCAACTGAGTTCTACAGTCTGGGATCCCGCGTGCAGGCCCGCGGTGCAGGGCGTCCAGGACTCCCGCATCTCTGTGTGTTCCGCATTTCTCGGACCCCCGCGTGCCGGCCCGCGCTGCAGGGCGTCCCGGACTCCCGGATCTCTGCGTGATAAGATTGAGCAACTAGATAAGCGCGACCATGTCCCAGATAAGATAACTACAGTGTTAGAACCGCTGCATTAAGACATAAGAACACACTGATTACAATGTCACTCTATACAAGTAAGAAACAATAATCCTGCCATATTACTATATGAGTTACCTTTCAATGGTGTGATTTGATATGGCCGCTGCTTAAAAGTCTAAGTTTGGCATTCACAGTGACAGAATAT
Source organism: Coriolopsis trogii (assembly GCA_020543525.1). Lineage (NCBI taxonomy): Eukaryota > Fungi > Basidiomycota > Agaricomycetes > Polyporales > Polyporaceae > Coriolopsis > Coriolopsis trogii. Next base: position 4,339 of record JAHYIO010000002.1, read on the forward strand.
CTATACACCAAAGCATGCAAGTTGCATGCTTTGGTGTATAGATATTCTGCCATACTGAGAATGCCAAACTTGGACTTTTAAGCAGCGGCCACGATCAGAGTGCAATGGGGGATTTATTGTATGCTGTTTGCCTATAACTGCTATTTCAATTCACTAACCAGAATAAAATCCCAGTCCAGTATATAGATGAACCTAGTGTATTTGAGTATATAGACATAGTAAATCAGTATAAGTTGAGAATATATGCCTGTTTGCTATAGAGTGTAGATATGATGCTGCGTGAGATATTTTAATCTACATGAGTTGGTACCCATGGCTGTCTGTAGTATCTGTGTGACATACGTGGGACGGGGGTGGGAAAGTCTTATTTAAACCCTAAATTAGGGTTGTAAGACCCTACCCTAGGGTCTAATCTCAACCCAGGGACCCTCAGAATCTCTCATAACCCTCGACCGAACGCGTGGGGAAGTCGGCAGCGGGACGTTCATCTCGGACGAGTTGTATGTTCTTCGTGCCATTCATCGGCAGGAAGCAGACTCATATCGGTCGCCCGGGCAGTCCAGGCCGCATATATGAGCTCTGAGCTGAACGTGATGAAGGTGAGAGCCGGTGGACACTTGGGTCCTCTCCTCGAGCTCTGTCACACTCCAGACGCGTGACCATCGACGCGTCTCAGGTCAGGTGCGTGTGACTCTGTGACGCGACGCGCTCTCTTCCGACGACCCTCTCTCTCTTTCTCTTGTCCATCACCGCTTCTCACCTGTTCTTTAGCCTGCGAACGACCACTCAGCGCAGCGACGATTGTATTTGCAGTCCTCTTTCAACGGACACGCCATTTGTGTCCTCTGCAATCACGTAACCCACTACCACCCTCCCCCAACGGAGGCTAGCACGCACCAGCAAGACTAGTTCTCCTCTCGCTCTCTCGTAGTATTCTATATCTCAAGCAAAGACTGCCGTTGGCCCCAAAGAGCAAGAGAGACCGGTCCTATCTCTCAATTGCCAGCCGGGCTGCCAGCTCCCACTACCGCTCCAGCGGCTCGCAACCACTCTCTCTTCTCGCACACCAACCCGTTCTCGCATCCGACAAGTGCTAAACGACCTCCCCAAGACATCCTGACACGTATAATCCCGCATGCTCCTTCCCACACCCGTTCATCCCATGGTCCTTGTCCACACATCGGGGCCCTACTCTCTGCTTGCTCTCCTCTCTTCCGCTAGACGACATGAGATATCGACCAACACTCAGTACGCGCCCCAAGCACCGGACTCGCAGGTCTCTCGTCACGTCCCGTACGCCTTCATCTCTGACAACAGCTACCGCATCTTCTCATCCATATTCCTCCTCTTGAACTCTTATACTGCTGCTCTCAGTGACGCTCCTTATCGACGTCTACCCAACTCCGCATCCACCCATGGCTCAGTCCTTTGCTACTCTCCGCACCCTCCACGCTGAGCTCGGGGCCGCACTCGACGACATCGAGGGCGTGTACTCGTCCCAATCCCCTCGTCTTGATGATCCCTCCCTCGACGTACCCTATTATGTGATTGCGCCCATCAAGCACTCCTCCGAACAAGACAAGGCTGAGGAGCTGCGTGTAGAAACCACCATTTTCGCAGCCATGAATCGCATCGTCGCTGCCTGCGCGTAAACAAGCCCTGGTTCTCGCTTATCGAGACAGTCAACGCAGTCAGATCATGTCCGTGTCGCACACTGTACTCATATTCATTGAATGTGCGCAGACGAACGTCGTGGCTACACTGCAATTTCTGGAGGCTAGCAACGTCGTAGAGATACTCTGCGAGGCCGGGCCGTTGGGTCTCCACGTCGACAAGATTGCGCGCAAGGTGACAACCCTGCATAGAGCAAAGACCAATGCGGACACCCCGGAGCTGGAACCCTCTAAACTGAGTACGTCTTTCCCAGTCACGGTTCTATACCACAGCTGACTGTTGTCTTACATGCACAGGTCACGTCTTGCGCATCCTTGTGACGTATCACTGGCTCAAGTAGGTCACTCCCGATGTCTTCACCAACAACCGCCTCTCCTCATATATCGACTCGGGCAAGTTGTTTGAACAGCTCAAGAAGTTCTAGGCGTAATAGGTTCTGTTGTATCATACTCACCGTGTCCATAGTCCTGGATCCAAGTACGATGAGACGGACGGTGTCGCCGCCTACTGCGGGACTGCATGAGTTTCTCCCTGCTCCTAGCGAGGACAGGAAATTGTTAACCTGCGACAGCGCAGACAAGCCGTTCAAGATCATGACCAACTTGACTAACTGGCTTCTCAATGACGGCGGCACAAAGTACGCGTCCGCGTTCAACTCCACCTTCAAGACGCCGCTCCAGTACTACTCCTGGATAGAAGAGCCCGGGAACGAACACTGCCTAGCAAGCTTCGGACACGCAATGCACGGCACGCAACAGTTTGAGATTGCAGAGAACATCATCTCTGGTGCATTCGTTCATGAGTGTGCATCCGCCCCGTGTTCTTGTTCGCACAAACGGGAAGCCATGCAAGAATAGACTCGCAGGGTGCGACGGCCTTGGCCACCGGAATGCTGACCGTGCGTGCAGGATTCCCATGGGCGGAGCTTCCCAAGGACTCGGTCATGGTCGACATCGGAGGCGGGATCGGCACCATCTCGCTCATCATCACCGAGGCATATCCGCACATCCGCTTCGTCGTCGAGGACCACGCGCCCGTGTGCGCCATTGGACGTTCGGTGCGTCGTCTTGCTTGTGCTCTGGATGACGCACGGGTTGATGTTTGCCCGCTTGGGCGCCTCATAGCAGGCGTGGGGCTCGAAATACGACATCTTCGACGCGGGGCGCGTGACGTACCATGCGCAGGACATATTCGCGCCCCAAGTGCCCTTTGACATCCCCAGCGTCGGCCAGATCGTTCATCCCGACGTCTACCTCCTCCGCACTGTCGCCCACAACTGGCCGGATAAGGAGGTCTGCGAGTGAGTGTCCCTGTCCGGCTTCTCGCTCTGGGCCTGGCCTGATGCACGTACAGGCTGCTGCAGCATCTCCGCACGGCTGCGGGCCCGAACATGAAGCTGCTGTTGATAGACAACATGCTCCTGTACGCGTGCGTCGACGAGGAGAGCGGCAAGGACGAGGCGCTGGGCGGGGTATGCTTGCTCGTGCCCGAAGGCTCCCTGTTGCTCCCGAACCTCGGGCGCGGGAGTGCGACCGGGTATATCCTCGACATCCAGGTCAGTCTCGGTGGGGGTGTGGTGTTTGTGAACGGGACTGATGTGTTGGACGTGTGCGGCAGATGCTGGGTCGGTTCAACGTGAAGGAGCGGACGTACCACGAGTGGGACGCGTTGACGCGCGAGGTGGGGTGGAAGATCATGCGCGTGAAGCGTGCTGTTGGCTCGTTGTTTGCGTACACAACTGCGGAGCCAATGTGAGCACTGTTGTGGTGGTCGCGGGAATAGAGGGTATTGTATAGACTGTGCGTGAATGTCATTTGGGGACAACTTAGGATCGCAGCTACGGATGTATATGAGGGACAGAATCCAGAAAGTCCAGTTTCAGTCAGCGCCTCCTGCATATGAGACGACGACGTTGGCGATCGCTGTTGTCATCCTCGCTCTCTCATTTGCTCGCTCGTGGTCTGTCCTATCCCCGAGGTGGCCGGCATGGATCTCATCATCCATACCCTTGGCACCGCGCCCATGAGCCTTACTTAGACCTGCTCGTCCTTGCGTCCTGGTACCCACTCTCGCCGAGTCGGTCAATCACACGCACGCTACCGGTACCGGCCATTTGGCAATGCTTTGCCCTCCTGTAGATCTTGAGCCACGAGTACATAATAGATTCAAGAGTGCCAATCAAAGCAAGATAGCGGCACTCCAGGCAGTAGTGTACCAATTATGCTGGTGAGAGCTCCTAAGTTCAAACGAAGGCGCGGGCGCCAGATGCTGCGTCAGTGTGCAAAGCGCCCAATTTGAAGGTCAGATAGATTGAGCACATACCACTTATCAGATAAGATAAAGAGTCATGAGCACAAAAAATGGGACGGGCTCTCCTGCTCTCTTGCTCAATGTCGGTCATACACTTCCTCGCGCCCATCGCCTCCGTTAATCTCTTCAGTAGGTCTCGCATTCCCTTTAATCTTGATTCCAGCTCATCTGTCTGTTCCTCAGTCGCGCCTCCCATCAGGGATCAATCAGGCTCAGGAGCAGAATCATAGACTGCTGGATCTAGGGTGAGCACAACCCAAGCCATCCCCGTCACTGCAGTATCTCACGACTCAGCAGAGGACAATGCTGGTCATTCACGGAAGCTCGGCTCTCTCTCTGTCTAAACGTGACGTCGTGTTGAAAAACATCCAGAAGGCACTTCCACAAATCACATCCGTTGATGCTCTCTACCTCCATCTCGTCTCTTGTTGCACGGGCGACACTGGATTGGCCCTCGCGGAACCAGATTCCCCACAAGGAAATGTCCTGTTGCAACTTTTAGAGTATGGAGATCACTTCCAATTGCCTACCACTGTAGACGCTTTCCAAGACGGTCAGAATGTCGTCTATGTCCTCCCTCGACCAGGTTCGGTCTCCCCCTGATCAAGCAAGGCGACAGATATTGCACGCCTTTGCAACCTCGGCGACTATGTGGAAAGGCTCAAGCGTGGAATTGCCTTCGTGTTCACCACGAGCGATGGCTCCAGAATCACGTCCGACATCCTTGCCACTATAGCTCCCCTCATCCACGATCGCATGACTCAGACCGTTCAGCTGTCTCTCCCGCATCAAGAAGCAATCTTCAGCCACAAGGGAGCAAGTTCTCTGCGAACGATCGACCTTGTTTCTGGGCCATGCCATGGGAGGGAACGAAGGCTCAGATAGGCTGCGCGTTGAACAACCGGATCGTCATCTTCCCGCCTGCACACACCGCGATGGCCGCCCTCCAATCCGCCTCGGCATGCACATACCTCAATGCCTGCGGGTTCATCGACCCCACGCTCGACGCCGAGTTCGACCGCGGCCGTCCCAAGCCCAGTCCCAGGCCCGGGCGCAAGCCGCCCATCCCAGCAGCGGCAGCGGGGGACGGCGCCCACCCAATGACGAATGCGCTCGACAGCTTCACACCCTCCTGCGCCGAGAACTTGTCCCACAGGCGCGTGCGCACCTCCTCGAGCGGCGCCGCGCGCAACACCCGGAGGAGGACAATGCTCTCTTGCAGGACAGCCTTGAGCATGATGCTCCCCGACGCGAACGACGCGCCCGACGGACTTGTCAGTGGGGACCCGGCCATCATGCTCGGGTGCGCCGGCTGCTGATGCGGTGACGGCGACGGGGAGGGCAATGACGGTCGTGGGGTGACAGGTGGGGACCACGGGAGGTGGAACTGCTCCGGGGGCCGATCCCGGAACGGCTTGGGAAACCGGTCGGGGGTCGACACCTCCTTGTTGAACGGCTGCGCGGGCGCGGAAACGAGTGCAGGTGCGGGCTCGGAGGGCTGAGCATATATCATTGTACTTCACGATAGCATAGTCATTACAATAGCATAAACACCAGACTATAGCTAAGTATTGAGTTGCCTCAACCCTTCTAGGACTTTATCAAATACATCCCATGCCGTGGCGAGAGAGATTGTAGGGCAACCAAGACTGACGTAGACATCGTCTGCCATAGCCTGAAACTCGGGCGTGACAAATTCATATGCTGCCTTGCGTCCTTCCATACCACCGATAGACTGTCTCAATTCATGAACAATACCCATATCAACCCGTACAGCGCAGTTTACCGCATCTGGACGCACCGACGTTGGTGCCTCCCAGATCTGACGAGGTGATGTTCCAGATGGCAATAGCTTGTTGTTTTGGCGTCGTAGATGGTGATTGTTCCAGTAGGCTCGATATTCATCCAGGCGCTCTTGGAGGAGAGGGGGCCATAGCCAATTGAAGACATCCCTGAGCACAAATGACCTATCAGCAGATGATTATGAAAGGGAGTCAAGGTGACCCATTACACTTGGAGTGGATCAACGGGATTGAAGTGCATCTTCGCACCTTCCAAGATCAGGTCACGAATGTTATGACCTTCACCTTTTCGGAGCCATAGCCAGAAAGATTCGATAGGCGTATTGTGAACGCTGCGAACTGCCATGGACGAGGGCCATTCATCCTCTGTATACTCTGGTGCAGCGTGAGAGCTATGCACGATGTGTGCAGATGCCAGAGACTTGAGATATAAGGACTAATCAATCATTTTATGACTCACCGTAGAATCTGTTGGAATTCAACAATTTTCCCAATCTCCGACCCATGATCGCTCACCACAGTCAGTGGGATACCTGGAAACGCGTTGGTAATAGGATTGTAGGAAGAACAGGAGTAGAGAATACGTACATCCATGTGCCTCCACCAGATCAAGAAAGAAATGACCACAGTTCTCAGGCAAACGGACATTGGGTGCGGTGATGAGGAGGAGAACAACTGAGGAGAATTGATCCTTCCATGCGTATATCGGGAGTGTGACTTCACCAATTCGGAGGGCCTGCCTGGAGAGCTTCTCGTGGCCGTCAATATGGTGTTGATGCCATGGGCCCAAGCAGTTGAGTGGAATTCTTGGCACCTCATCGAACTTGTGACCTGGGAAGCGCCTAGCGAACTCCTCGTCGTAGAGATCGTGCAGCACCTTCCTCACTTCGTCTCTACACCAATATCAACATAACCAGCAGTTAGCTACAGGAAGGATGGATCACGACCGACCCTGTGCCTCACACTTGCAGAGATTGGGGACCTGATCCAGACCTACCTCGGAATGAATATGCCCTTGTTGGCAAGCCGCTGACGAACTTGGCCCACACCCCAGTTACCCTGCACGTCATCGAGCTTGATGTCCACAACAGCCTGTCGGCGTACAACCTGAGAATTCATGGCTGCTGCCGGCTTCTAGGGCGATGGGATGTCAAGGCGATGTCTGAGCTCGAATAGCTTTGTACGCCTGTAATGGCAGATCAGTACAGTAATGTATACACGCGCATGAAGCGACTGCGGGACTACTCACTGTATATGCAAGCCCATACCCCTAAGCCGGGCAAGTTGTTCAAAGGATGTCAGCCCAGCTCCATTATTCTCCTTCGCGAATTGTAAAAAGACTGCTCGTAGCTCGTCGTCGGGAGGGTCTGTAGCACATTCAGTCTTGCAACCTGGACACAGGTGGTAAACTTCCTCACAATTTTTTTCTCCCCATTGATTGTGTCCCTCGGGATTTGGCATCGCACACAGGACGTGAAGGAGATGAGGGGGAATGGGTACAGCCAAGGCAGCTGGACTGTGGTCCGTGTGGCACGTACAATTATATCTCAACATATCCCATGCTGTCAGTCTGCGAGTTCTTGAATCCCATGCAGCCCGTTCCTGTGGGACATTTGAATGGAATAACCTGGAGTTCTCTGACATTATTCCCATGAATGTATCCCTGTCCTCTCATCGCTTATCGCAATAGGCACAGGAGGGGAGATAAGAAGACCGACAGTATATAGTGTGCGTACCTTACACCAGAGTGAACTCTCATGCCCGCTCTATTGGATTGCATCACATAGCTTTATTGTTATTTAAGAGCCAAAGCAACCAGCCTGCCAGTGTAAAGGAGCATTTTTTAACTATGCACGACAGCATCTGAGTAAAGATGGCAAGGAAGACGGGATGCCTTGATGCACCCACAGTGTCCCGAGTCCCTCTCAATCCTCGTCGCTCTGCGTCATATACTCGTCGTTGCTCACAACCATCTTCCGGGTGCTCCTGCTCCTCAACAGCGACGCCGGGCGGTCGTCCTTATTCATTGGGGTCAGCGCCGAGTCGTAGCCGCCTGAAGAGCCGTCAGCGCCAGCGCCTGAAGTAGAGGGAGCGCCGGGCAAACCGCTGCCAGCGATGACTCTCGCGAATGTCGTGTCGAACACCTTCTCCATCTTCTTGGCGTCGACGTACACCCATGAGCCTTCCTGGTTGTAGGTGTGCACGTTGTTGAACATGAGTCGCATGTCCTCCTGGAAGTCGAGCACGCTCTTGTAGTAGTAAGAGCTGATGCATTTGCGGATCGTCAAGAGCGTGCTGGATGAGCTGGTAGTAATTGGGGTACTCCTGCAGAGGCAGTTAGCGCGTTGAAGACTTCGAGAGATATGCATAGTACGCACCCGGTGGTCAGGAAGTTCGCGGAAGAGATCACTGCGCTTCCGGCCAGTCTCGGCTTTGTGCACTTCATTCAGTGCTTTCTTCATCCTCTCCTTGAGCGGCGGTGGTAGCTCCTGCTTTGTTGTACGATGTTTCTGGAAGGACAGCAGTGAAACGTGCGAGCGTTCATCGAGCAAAGCAAAGCTCACGCTATCACGATCATCATCATTGTCATCAATGATGGATGGCGTCATAGAAGTCGACTTTCCACCTCCTGCGCGTTTACGCTTGCCGTTCAAAGGTGTGGCATCAAAGTCAGGCATCTTGGCCTTGCCCTTCTTGCTCTTGCGACTACGAGGGGTCTCAAAGTCAGGGGCAGGAGAGCCGACAAATTCAGCATCCCTGATGAGCTTGTTCTGTGCCCTCTGCTCCTTCTTCTCCAAGGCCCGCGCCGAAAGCTCATGAATGTCTTCACAATCCTCCCAAGCCTGTACGGGGTACATGAACATGTATCCCAAACGAGCTGCCGGGAAACTCACCATTGCCCACTGGTCATCACTAAGACCGTCGTTGTAGTTCACAACGGTACGGCGACGGTGACCACAACCTTCCAACTCGTCAAGATCGACCGGCTCCGCGAAAGGCTCGTCATGCCGGTAGCAGTCTGGAAGTTCCTCGAGTTGCATGAGCAGCGGCGGAGGCTTACCCCGGTTCCCAGCACGCCGCCAGTTCTCGAGTGCCTCCCGCTCCCGCTGCACGTCGATCTCGTGGAAGATGTCCTGCTCCTCGTCCAAACGTGCGATAATCTCAGTGATTTTGTTGTCATTCATGTCGCCCGCCTCCTCGTTCTCCTCTTCTTGGTCGGCTTTGAGGATAGAACGCTGTACCGCGGACTTGTCAGCAACGATCATGAATAGTTGGCAATAGAAGACGTACCAGGAACTCTTCCTGCTCTTCCTGAGTAGACTTGTTGTCGAAACAACCAGCCTAGATGACCTTGTCATCGATGTCAAGCTTGTACCGTGCATGAGTGAACATTGCTTCCTCGATGCTCTTCTCCATAATGAACTGCAAGATATGGACGACCTTTGTCTGACCGATACGATGAGCACGATCCTGCGCTTGCAAGTCGGCGTGAGGATTCTAGTCACTGTCAAAGCTGGTAACAAGGAGTCCGATGTCAGCAATCACAAATGTATGTATACATTAACTACACAACTCACATGAATGACTGTGTCAGCAGTCTGCAAATTGAGACCGAGACCACCAGCGCGGGTGGAGAGGATGAAAACCTTGTGCTCCGAATTCGGCGCGTTGAAGAGCGCAACATGATCTGCACGGTCCTCGGTCTTCATACCACCATCAAGACGTAGGTACTTCCAGCCCATCATCTTCAAGAAGTCCTCCATGATATCCATGACCTTCGTCATCTGGAAGAAGATAAGCACCTATCACAATTGGGAGATAGTCAGCACTCAATCCGGAATCAGTACGCGAAACGCAGTTACTCTGTATCCAGTAGCGAAGAACTTTGGTAGAATTCTGTGAAGCAACTTGATTTTGCCCAAGCTACGGATGAGCTTGTCATCGATCATCGAGCCCGGGTTGATCTTGTCCTCGACGCTCTCGAATAAGAAGGGATGCTGGCAGATCTTATGAAGCAGCATGAGCTCGTTGCTCAGACCTTTGACACCTCCAAATTTCCTGCCAATACTCGTCAGCCATGGTCTACACACATAACACCAGATTAACATGCGACGTCATACCCCTTGGAATCCTTCCCATCAGCGATCATCTTGTACTTCTTCATCTGCTTGTAAAGCTGCGACTAAAGCGCGCTCATCCGGATCTTGATCACCTTTTCCACCTTGTCGGGCAGCTCCGACTCGACGTCCTTCTTCTGAAGCCTCAGCAAGAATAGCCAGATCACCTTGTGCAACCGACGAATAATAAGCAGCGCCTCTTCTTCATTCAGCTCAATCTTGTCGCCTGTGCCTGAGTTCGCGATCGGCATATTGAACCACTCGTCGAACGACTTTACCGAGTTGAACACCTTCGGGAGCGCAAAGTTGAGCAGCGCCCGGCAAGTTATTCTGCGATGAGGCGGTAGCGGAAGTGGTAGTACTGCGTGAGCATCTGGGCCAGTTTGCTCTGTGTGTTCGGCATCCGATGGCCCTCATCTGCGGATGAGGCGTGAACATAGTTTCGATAGTCTACCTCAGGGGGGAACGCACCTCACCGTGGCGCTCGTAACTGGTGATTTCCCCCTGTGGTGATCCGGCTTGTAACTTTCGATAATCACCGGAAACCTGTGAATATAGAAGGTTAGCATGTCTGTCCAAACCGTGAAAAATCAACAGCGAAATGAGACAACTTTCAGGCGTATTGAAATTCGCTGATAATATGGAATACACGGGGTTGCACCCCGTTTCTCGAGGCATGATGGGGATGGCACACCCTAGCTACGCTTGTACGGTGGCATAAACAGCATGTTTGATTACATACAACGGCATACAGCATACGTTGGCATAGATGGTATATATACATGACATTGTGATATAGCGGGGATCGGTCTTCAAACCGGGAGCACAGTCGCAACACGGGGACGCTTTGTAGGAGAAGGATTGACAACCGCGACGTCCTCCTCTCCGTCATCCTCGTCCTCCTCGTCCCTCTGAGCACGACCACGTACCTTCCTGGTAATCTCACGTAATTCTTCTGCGTACTCAAGCTCCTCGTCATCCGTCCTCGTCGTCACCTCCTCTCCATCGAAATCCAGATCTTCAGCTTGCTCTTGTTGACTATCGGAATCCCGGCTGGAGGCACGTTGGTGTGTGCGGGACGGACGTAGAGCAGATGCTGCCTTGACGCGACCGAGAGGTGCATGGCCAGGAGTGGTTGCACGCCTGCGGACACGAGCTGATCCATCTCCTCCTGAGCCATGATGTGAGTCTTCGCCCTTGGATTTGCGACGGTTCGCAAGGAATTGGATGATGATCTGCGCAGTGGCCCAGTCGTTCTCGAACCGTTTAAGGTGAGGTTGCTTCTGGCGCGCCTGTCTCGAACGAGCCGCTCGGGTGAGTGAAGTTGCTATCTATAGACGACAGGTTACTCACGAGTTCGTATACAGCGCCGAGTTGCACTGGATCTTGCCTCCGAATCCCCTCGTCCTTGTTGATCTTCGACTTAACGATCAACTCTCGGACAGTCTGCTGTATAAACGGGTAAGCATATGTGCAATACGCTACACTGTTCATCGACTTACAAGGATCTCGTTGTACTTCTTCTTGTTATCCTTCAGCTCCATGGCGGCTTGCAGGTGGAAGTCTTTGCCGAGTGTGCCAGCAGGTCTCGGAATCAGGGCTCGTTTGGCTGGAGCAACAACGGAGGGATCGTTCTGCAGCTTCAATAGTTCCTCCTGCGCTTTTTTGAGAGCCGCTTCCTGCTGCGCAAGTTGCGCTTACGAAGAGGTGAGTGAGAATTACTTAGGTGTGTGTACACACGGTACCTTTCAGAGCTGTTAGCTCGTCTTGCACTTCCTGCGCGACCGGCTCAGGTTCAGAACGTGCATGTCTAGTACCCCATTCTGGGTTCTCATTCACGTTCTCGAGGTGGGCATCACCAGTGCCAGCAGCTTGCCCGGTCACTTGAGGAGGGGTTCCCTTGCCTCCAGGCTTGCCGACACGGGGCTCACCATGTGAATGATTGGTCTTGTCATTTCCCAGGGTGCTCGGAGCATGCCCTTGAACCTTGCGAGGCTTCGGGAGGCCCTTATTGGCTGTGGATGTGAGCGGCTCTGCCACGACATCCTGAGAAGGCAGCGGCAAGATACAATCCAGATCATCCGTACTGCACTCGTGTTCCATTACTTCCATGACTGCGTACCTTTGGGTCGTCATTCACCTTTCCTCTAGTTTTCCTCGCCTTTTTCTGACCCTGTCCATCCGTAGGTATACTTGTCTCCTTTGCAGCGGTAGTTGCCTTCTTGGTAGGAAGTTTACCGCCTTTGGGACCTGTCTGTCTGTTTTCCTGGTTGGTACGAGCCATGGAAAAGAGAGCACGTCGAGGATACGATATAGAGGAGGTTGTTGAGCGAGGTGAGGACTTAGCAACGGGCGACGAGCCTGAGGATGGGCATAGTGGCGTCCATGGTTTCCCACGGATCTGCCTCCTATTCGCAACTTGTACACCGTGCACGCTTTATCATCGATACTCTCTATATATTCTTTGCTATCCACCCTGAGACATACACACATCTTGGGCCTGAGAACGTGACTGTCCACTCATACACTACCCCACAAAGCAAGAACACTCCATGGTCCGCCGTGAAGTTGAGAAGTTACTCCCGAAAGGTGCGAAGGTCGACTTTGCATTTCCCGCATGGCGTCTGAATCTGTGGATGCATTACAGTCCTACGGAAGGACAAGAAGATATCAGCTGGTGGTACAAGCAAAAAGGAGACATGCCCTTGCTGCAATAAGGTCTGCTCGAGGGCGACTATCGACCGGCACCGAAAGAAGTTAGTGGCACCCCATCTGCGAGCTACGCAAGCGTTCAAAGGGGCTGTTGAACGTATACGAAAACGTCGGCAGACACATCCAAGTGACGGGGAGGGATCTGTGGCAATAGCTGAAGCGGAAGAGCTGTTAACAGGTATGGGAGATGTCAGATTAGGTGCAGGCGCAGGCGAAGAGATTACGGACATTCCCATGGATGACAACCCTCCGACGTTGGCTGGACCGTCGAACTGGCATATGGATGACAGCTTCCGAACAGAAGGGAGCCAGGACGGGGAGTCGAGTGTCCACGAGGCAAGCCCAGGACCTGAAGCTTTCTTGTTCTCGAGAAGGCAACCAGTACCTCAGGCAACGGTTGAAGACTATGAAAGCGACAAGGATGAGGAAGAGGACATTGACGATGAAGACATGGAAGATGTGGAGAATAGCGGTTGGAGTGACGATGAAGAGGATCCCGACTTGGATGACCCTTTCGCGGGTTTGGCTGCACTTGACCGCTTGTACGAGCAATTCATGGGTGAGGTAGCCAGTATCGGTGTGTACCTGTACCTTTGCCCAATGCTTTGAACAAGAACTCATTGTCATTCAAAACAAGAGGATCGCCTACGTGAAGAGGATAAAGTCTTTCTACGTGCGTTCGCCTACAAGCTCCGACACCGGCTCACCAACGACGCTTTTGCCGACATCCCAAATGGCTTTCCTGTCGGAGACCTCCCCAGCCTTGCAAAGATCCGTTCACGGCTGGCGTTCTTGTCCGGAATCAGCCCCGAGTTCTATGACTGTTGCGTAGAGTCATGCATGGCCTACACCGGCCCACTGGCCGAGCTCGAGGCATGTTCGTATTGCAAGACAACTCGCTACGATCAGTACGGCAATGCACGGCAACAATTCACATACATACCTCTGACACCACGACTACTCGCCCACCGTCAACACCATGCAACGGCTAAGAAGATGGAATATCGAGGGAAATTCCAGCGCGACCCAGCTGGGGGTGTGCACGATGTCTTCGATGGCGAGCACTATGCAGGTCTCAAGAACAAGCCGGTCGTGCTTGATGGACATCACCTCGGGCATCGGTATTTCGACGACGAACGCGATGTTGCCCTCGGCTTGTCGACAGATGGCTTTGCCCCTTTCCGGCGGCGCAAGAAATCTGCCTGGCCCATTATCGCATACAACTACAATCTACCACCCGAGATCCGCTTCCACAGAGAGTATATACTCCCGCTCGGTGTAGTTCCCGGGCCAAAAAAGCCCAAAGACTTCGACTCGTTTCTCTGGCCAGCCGTTCAGGAGCTCACAAAGCTGGCAATAGGTGTAAAAGCCTTTGACCCACTTACCTCGAAGACGTTCCTACAACGGGCCTATCTCATCATTGTATCTGGCGACATTCCAGCGGTGTCTATGGTTATGCAAATGAAGGGGCACAACGGCATCGTGCCGTGTCGCATGTGCACCATCCGAGGACTTCGACCACCAGGAATCAAAGCGACCACTCACTATGTCCCTCTCGAGCGCGCCCGACATCCTGCTGTACGTGCTGATCCAGATGCTGTCACGTCATACGACCCAGCCATGTTGCCTTTGCGTACACATGAGGAGATTGTTGCCCAGGGAAAAGAGGTGATGGAGGCAGAGACGGAAGCAGCAGCAGAGCGTCTCGCAAAGGAGTACGGCGTCAAGGGTTTGCCCCTTCTCACCTTCGTACCCTCGTTATCGTTCCCCGACTCCTTCCCCTATGACTTCATGCACTTGATCTGGGAGAATCTCGTTCCAAATCTTGTTCGTCTCTGGACCGGAACATTCAAAGGGCTTGACGAAGGGACGCACTCCTACCAACTCAACCCGACTGTCTGGGAGGCTATTGGTGAAGCAACGGCTCGCACTGGCGACACTCTCCCTGCAATCTTTGGACCTCGTCTGCCAGACATTGCCAAGAACCATGGGAGTGTTGGAACTGCAGATGCGTGGTCTGTGTGGACGCTGTATGTTTCTCCGGTTCTTCTTCGCTCGCGGTTCCGGCATCAGCGGTACTACAACCACTTTGTTGACCTCGTTGAGCTGCTGCAACTCTGCCTCCAATACGATATAACCAAGGACGACATCGAGACAATCCGGAAGGGTTTCATTGACTGGGTGACGATGTATGAGAGGTGCGTCCTTGCTACTTATCTATCTGACGCATGAGTTGACTCGGAGCTATATTGACCTACCGCGCACCAGATATTACTACCAATACGATCCCGCAAGGCTCAGTGCATGCCCCGTCACCGTTCACGCGCTCCTTCACATTGCCGACAGCATTGTCAAGACAGGTCCAGTGTGGGCATCCTGGGCATTCCCGATGGAGAGATTTTGCGGGTGGTTGGGTGCACATATTGGAAGTCGTAGGTTTCCATGGGCGAACATCAATCGTCGTCTACTTGATACTGTCCGGCTATCACAAGTTCAGCTGCGCTACAACATGCCCGAACTCTCGATACGGCCACGTCCTCGGCCAGAAGATCCATCGATGCCCTCACGACTCGAAGAGCGCTTCCCAGGATGTGAGTAATAGCCAAGTCGTGTTCATTGATGACTATGAAGTTCCACCAAGCCCAGATTCTGATCAAATCACTCACAGACCCTTCCTGTGTGCTCTCACGCCCATGTCGCCCGACCACTCTTGAGAGAGGCATCCGTGACAAAGTCATCGGGTGCCTGGTCACCCGATTCGACAAGCGGCCAGCAGTGGTGCGCTCCGTACTGCCCTCGTCCATTGAGCAATGGGCAAAGCTTCGGATTGTGCCTGAAGGCGATACAATTCATGCGGCATCAATGGTCAAGCACTCTGGAGACTGCCGTGACCAGACGTATGTGCGAGTACGTCGCTCATACTAATGCAAGAAGTCGCTGCTAACGCATTTGATTCCTACCTCAGTACGAGACATTCGTTGACATCCACAGTGGGCGGAGGAACCGTCCACCGGAGTATGAGCTCCAGACTTTTTACGGTCGGCTTGAACATATCTTCGTTATTCATCTTGACACTCCGCAGACACTCGCGTCACTCGAACTTGAGGAGCCGACGAGGCTTGTCTTAGCAGCTGTGCGGACATGTGCAATCAGCAACAGCAACAGACGTCTAGACATCCACTATTACTCACAGTACGGTCACCTCTCGGTACTCGACATCCAATGCATCCAGTGTGGGGTTGGACGGGTGCCTGATTCTACGGGAGGAGGGTGGGGAATTGTAGATAGGAGTGGGGCTCTCGCGCGCGCGCTTGCTGTAGACGACTTGTAACGCAACATACAGGACCCGAGTCTCTGAATCATTGGTTATACCGCGGAATCAGAATCACCGGAGGATCACTAGTTCGTATAAATCAGAAGGCCGGACCAGTGAACGCGCAATATCCTGGGTGCAACCGGCATATCTCAAGGGTATTTGGCGCCATAGTGCCTATGATCATGTAGATCCACTTGACCCTGCTCAAGTGGTTCCGGTCCTTGATGATGTACTCGTACGTCGTCAGCACGACCTGGGAGTTGCCCATGCGCAGGGCCGTCTGCAGCACTTTACGCTGCGTCGGGTTGCCCTTGTACGCAATTGTCTTCACGCTTGGGGCCCACTTCGCAAACTCACCCGACCAACAATGACGAGATACGGTCCATGTTGCTTCTTCGACTTGATGAGGAACGTGATGAGCGAGATGGTGTGGATAGTCTTCCCGAGACCTTCAGACGCTCCTTCGCAAGACATTCGGCCCACTTCTGCTCCTCCTTCTCCGTATGCGTGTGGAAGGATAGGACAGCTTGCCCAGACGTGTGATCCGTTCCTGCGCGGTCTGACCGACGGCGATGACTTCCCTGCTGTGCGCACAAATGACGCCGAGTTGCTCAATGTGCTTCTGCTTTGCCCGTCGCTCGCGGTCTGCCCGCTGTTTGCACTCAGCAGCCTCGGTGGCGCGAATATCCCGCAGTTGCACCTTCCATGTTCTCTGCAAGTCTGTCCGGTTAAGCGGCAGCAGTGACCCATGCATTAACCGCTCGGCAACCGATGCACGAAGGGCCCGCTGCTTGTCGATGACGCGCAGCGCCTTGAGCTCAATGAGAGCCCGGAGCTTGCCGTGCGTGTTCGCGGGAGGCAGGACGAGCTGCTCGAGAGACTGTGGCTCATTCACGTTGTCCTTGTCCTTGTGCGGCTCGTCCAGAGGGTGCTCAAGCCTGCCATCACCCATCACCGCAGGCATCGACTCGAGCTTGCGCATCCGGTGCTCGATCCGAGCATCGATGAATGCATTGCGCTCTTCGAGCACTTGATGAGGGTCGATGAATGCATTGCGCTCTTCGAGCACTTGATGAGGGTCGAGTCCGGTGGGCATGATGGATGGAATGATGAGACGCTGCATGCGTGTCGCCCACATTGCTGGGCTCACCTTCGGATCGCGCTTGAGGTGTGAGAAGGGGTGGAGGTACACGTTGTAAGGGTAGATGCCCGAGTCGACATTGTCTTCAAGGAAGGGACCCTTGGGCATCTTGTCCGCATCGACGGCCATGTCTACCACCTTTTCCTCCTTCACTACTTCTGGTGGCGCCACCACCTCGGGAGCTGGGTGCTCAGCCCCATTGACGGGTGTCCCATTTGCGCTCTTGTGAATCTTCACAGCACTGTTGACAATTCGCGCATTGAGGTCGGAACCATAGAGCAGTGTCTATGCTTGATTCGGGACGCGGATCGCTTGCTGTAGAGGTTCTGGGACGGGCAGGCCACGAGAGATGAGCTTGAAGGCGTGAATTTGGGCACGGAGGGTGCTGATTTGGTCGCTGGTGAACGACACTGGGGTGCTCGACGCCGTGGGATATGGCTGATTCGGAACAGGACCTAAAGTCAGTGAGGTGCCGTTGGTGGTGGGTACACCATTCGCTAAGGGTGCCAGGGAAGCCTGCTTGGTGTGCATGATCTCCTTGTTCCACCCCTATGTGTAACAAGTAGTCTGTCAGCAACATTGCTAAGCATATGATATATCATGGGAGGCACGATTAGTGTGAGTGGCATATACGAGAATAGAGAAGTAGGAGTCACTTCTAAACGGGTTCTGACTAGAATAGTGAAAGTGTAACTGGGGATGCAGACTAGAATTGGACCCGATACCTCCCACTTCCACTGCGCATCCCATTCCACTCGTCCACAGCACCACCCGTTGACTCACTACTGATAGCTTCGTATCCGGAGTCGACTCTCATGGAGGGACGATTCTATTTCGGTTGGCAGACATGGCTATTACGATCATTGGTGGTGTTATCTGGGCGGGGCATGGCACAACAGGTCTGTCACGTATGCGCATAATACACTCCATGCGACGGATGGAACAGATGGCGAATGGGAGTGCGACTCGCACATTGAAGATGTTGAGAGGGGATGTGGGGAGAAAGGCCGGAGGATAGAAGGAATGAGACTCACTTTGTCGCCGCTGGAACTCCTGGATAACCCTGATGATTTTTGCGAGCTCTTCGTTGTTTTGTGGTGTGGCGCCATTTGTGCAAAGGTAGTTGGCACGTTGCGTTGTGCGCAAGGGTGGCTGAGATGAGCGATGAAGTCAAAGAGGGATAACTCGTGCTGGAACGAGGACAGTTCACATACCTGGAGAAGCTGCTGCATGCGCTTGCCAACACTGGCATTGCTGACGTTGGGCGGGTGCTGGGCAGGGAGGTTGGAAAACTGAGGCTGAGGAATGGACTGAGGATTGGGGGCAATGTTTGGGGCGGCCATTCCAGGGTCGATGGCGGCGACGCGCGAGCATCTTCAGTAGGGCGGATGCATCCAGCCACGGAGGAGTCCGTCAGGATGGATGCATCTGAATGCATGCATGTTCTACTACAGATAGTCCGTCACAAGTTCAATTAGATACGCAGAGTAGTAGTCCTTATGTGCGTGAGCTACTAGTTAATTAGAGATGCGGTATCGAGCGCGGAGAAGCGATGGGCCCAGGACAGGAAGGATAGACACAGAGGTACAAGGTTGATCCTGCTCACCGTCAGATCCTCGTGGTCCAACTCCATCTTCCTTGCGACATTATTATATAAGAGATGCAGTATGAGAAGGTGAAGTACAGAGAAGGAGAGACAAGGATGAGGATGAGGAGGATGATACTCCTCACCATCCTGACCCTTGATGTTCATGCTGCCTCATGCCTCACTGCAACCAGATACAAGGGTGAGGAACAGATGGAGGGAAAAGCAATAGAAGGAGGCACAACAGAGAGAGACAAAAGAGACGTGGACGTATATTCCTCTCACACCTCATCACCGTCCTCATGCTCCTGCTTGTCCTCTTTGCTACTCTCGACGTCCACTTCACTACCCTCCTTGCCAACCACATTGCACATCATGTCCTTGCCCGAGCCCGCCTTGCTGTCCTGCGCCATTGCGGCCCCCGTGTTCGTCGTCATAGTCGCGTTCGCCCATATTATCCCAAAGGCGTTGTTACAAGAGGCAGAACAAGAATAATGGAGCGGTAGAGAAGAGAGCGCAAGAAGGCAAGGAAAAGAAACCCAGCGAACAAGACAGAGAGACAGAGAGACAAGCGCGACAGAAAGCAAGAGGGCAAGAGAGAACCGGCGAGAGTCAGGGAGTAAGCGGAAGGTGGGAGGCGCCCAGGTGATCGCTATACAGGTCACGTGCGAGTCCGTCGCGCGTGCGGACCGGCATCCGACAGCGGATGCATCCAGGCGGACGGACGCCACCGTCTAGGATGCATCCATCCTACTACATATCTACGACGCGCAGATCTCGTGAGTGAACTGCAGTTGATCTAACCTCCCCGTCGTCTCGACTGAAGCCCAACACTGCCATCCACTGACTCAGCACGTTGAACCTCCGCTTCCAGTTTTGAGTCATGTGGCCCAGACGCATCGCGAGTCGGTGGCGGCTCCGCGCGACTCACCACACCTTCAGTCCGTGACCACCACTACCGCAACAATGCCAGCAGAGCGAGCAGGGGTGCGTCGTGGTCCTCGAACGACAAGTGCGCTATCTGACAGTGCTGCAATCTCAGTACACAGTCACAATGTTCCTCGTGGACACGTCTAAATCCATGGGGAAATGCACGAGGTCAATATTGGAGGCGAGGACGGCGAGTCTGTAGTTATCGATATGACCAACCTTGAGTGGTCAATGCAGTATGTACAACTCAAGATACAAGAGATGGTGGGTTAGGATAGGTCCCGCAACGTAGTGCACACCCATCTCAGAGCACAGACATTGACCATATATCGCAGATTTCCAATAGGCGCAAAACTGACAAATGCGGCGTGGTCATTTTTGGGAGTGAAGGTGATCATATAGCGTAAGTATGCATAGAATATGAGGCTAACAGGCTACAAGAAACTAACAACATGATCAACGAACAGAGTGGCGGTTACAAACGTGTCAATGAGTACATTCCCATAGCTCAACCCAATTCTGACACACTTGCCAAGCTAAAGGCCCTGGAGCCTACGTGTGTGGCAGGAGACCGTACGCATCATATAGATTTTCTTCCTGCGGCGTGCCTCATATATGGACGCAGCTATTGACGCGCTCATTGTGGCTATCGAGACCCAAGACAGCTTCCTTGGAAACAAGAAGACCTGGACGTGCAAGATTGTCATCCTCACTGATAGCGAGAACCCGATGAAGTTTGAGGACTGGGAGGCCACAGTAAAGAAGATGAACACTCTCAACATCAGCTTGACAGTCGTGTAAGGCTACTCAGCGTGATTTTGCTAAGTAGTCGCTCACTAGTTGCTCACAGCTCGCTAGAGGTGTTGACTTCGATGACGACGAGCTACCATTCCATGAAGAAAACAAGAGTCACATCAAGGTAGGCAGACACTTTCAGTCTCGACTTCCTGCACTCACGTATACTTTCAGAAAGAGAACGAGGTGTTCTATCACACTCTGACCTCCAAGCTCGACAATGGCGTTGTCGGGAATTGCGACTTTGCCATCCAAGAAATCTCAAGACCTGACGTCCGTCAAGTCAAGTTGACCGTGATGCCCACCATCCTACACCTTGGTGACACCCAGACGTCCGAAGACGAGGCTATCGAGATCATGGTCAGGATGAGCAAGTGCACGGCATTGGTGCGACCAAAGGGGTGGAAGCGCTCTGCACGCCGCGATGAGACCACAAAAAATGCCACAGCCAGCAAACATAAGATAGTAGAGGATGGGGACAAGGTCTCGTTCGCACAGTTGTGAATGCGTACCGACTACGTCCTCGAGCAGGACAAGGATGAGAAGAAGGTAAAGAGCGAAGAAGATGCGATGGATGTCAACGGCGATGACCCCACACACAGCTCGCCCGCAAAGAAGGAGGCAAAGGATAAGGAAGATGTTCATAGGGAGAAGGAGGACCTTGTACGAGGGTACAAGTACAGAGCGTCCTTCGCCCCCGCACCCGAGGGAGGATTCCTGAAGTTGAAGATGCGCAAGGGTATGGACATTTGCGGGTTCTTCTCCAAGAAGAACTTCCGACGCGAGCTCGCTATAGGTGAGGTATACTATGTGTGAGCAGACCCTTCCAGTCCGATGCAGCAAGTCGCCGTATCAAGTATCGTGCAGGCCATGTACGAGAAGGGCGTCGTGGCTTTTGCGTGGTGGATGAGCAGGGATGATATGGATCCCAAGATGGGTGTCCGGTTTCCCTCAGTATTCGAGGAAGTCGACTGCTTCCTATGGGTGCAGGTAGATCTTATGTCTCCGCGGTTATTGCGCAAGGCTGACACCAGCTGCAGATGCTGTTCACTGACGATATCCGCAATTTCCCTTTCGCCTCTCTTGAGACCCTCATCAACAAGAAGGGCGAGGTCGTCACAGAACACCCCTATCTCCCCACGAGCGAGCAGATGGACGTCATGGAGCAGTTTGTCGAGGCCATGGACCTTTCTGACACAGGCGAAAAGGATGAGGAAGGGTAAGTGCATGCATGACACCGCAGACACATTGTCTCACTACCTCTGATGCAGGAACCGCGAGCCTTGGTTTGACACACACCTGTTCTACAACCCGGCCATTCACCGGACAAAGCAGGCGCAGTTACACAGCACCATCGTCTCTGACCCCAACACGCACCCTCTACCTCCCCCACACCCTGAGCTCCTCAAGTACATCGAGCCCCCAAGACACATCCTCAAACGCGCCCGGGAAGCCACAGTGGCATCCTGGTTGCTTCTTCCCACCCAACGAGCTCCAATGGCTCGACAACAATGTCAACCACCCTGAAGTGCAGGAACGCCTCAACTCCAACAAACGCAACTGCATCAAACTGGCCTCCGACCTCCTCGTCAAGATGCTCAGGAGCAAGTTGACGGTACCAGGGCCAGGAGAGTCTGAGGAGCACTACACCCAACGTGTCAGCAACGGCCACAAATCACGAGAGACGGAGGAGCAATTTATAAAGCGATGGGAGGATCTCAACAAGGTGCGCTACGTCTTACGCATGTCGCCTGTCATACTCACTCTCCTTCAGCATGTTCACCAGTAGCTTCAAAACTGGAGGACGAAGTGGCTTCAACAGGAAGAGCAAGAGGCGAAGGTGAAGATAATAGCCCCCACGATGCCTGCCAAGCCCATCGAGCCTAAGATGCGTGCATACACAGGTTTGGATATCTTCGAAACCACCGCAGAGGCATCTACTTTGACAAGCTTTCCTCGTGTGCCCGATTTGAAAGGTACAATGCGGCCTGGGATTGGTGCATGGAGCGCAGCTTGTAAGCGGGCGTGGGATGCACTGCCCGGTACCCGTCATGAGGCATTCAATGAAATAGCCAGAGTGCGAACATACGAACGCGCTCTGCAAGCTGCTGATGAGAGCCTTCCCGACGGATCCAACATAATATATGGGTGCGCCAATTCATAACCGATTGCGTCCCACGATGAGTCCTCACGGTCCTCAGTTTGGGCGTAGTAATGGCAGGGTGGGTCGAGGGCTTCATCAAGATTGTCAGCTCGACGATGAACTGGGGAGGATTGCTGGTCACAGGCGGGAACAATGATAAGAGTGACACAACATACAATTGGTGAGTCTTCATAAGGCCTATGATTTGCACAAGCTGATGTGCAGAAGCAAATCGTTTGGAGTCAACCGCTATGGCAAAACATTTCTTGACGCACTGTGAAAATCGATCGGATGGAGCCACAAAGAGTTTGAAATCGTCTTCCTCAAGTGGCTAGAACAGTGTCGACGATGTGCGTGGCATGATGCTCTCCTTGCGGACACTGCACTGACTTGGCAAAGCTTCCCCTGATGACATGACCCCCGGGGCAGAAGAGCTGAGGGACGCAGTCCTAGGTGAGCAAAATCTGAGCCCTGGAGGTACGGTATGCTTACTGAGATTCTCAGCCCACCGCACGCACAACGAAGCGACCGAGCACAACCCTTGGGAGCTGACAACCTCCGCAACTCCAGACCCAAGAAGTGCGCAGGCGCTTGCACCCCCTCCCAACACCGTCGTACCCAACATTGCCAGTGGCGTGGACGGCGCCATGTCCTCGCAAGCAGGGACAGCGCCCTTGTCCGAACAGAACGATCTGCTTGGAGGACCTTGGTGGGTGGCACCCAAAGACCTAGCAGGCGCTAGTACGGCCGACGAGCAGCAGTACAATCTCATGGATGCTATGAGCTTGGATCATTCCATGCCCATCCAAGGCGGAGGCGAGTCTGCCGGTGCCTCAGCAGGAATAACTCGGGAGCAATTTCTGCTGAGTGACACTAGGGCCGGGTTGATCGCCGAAGAATGTATCGACAAGCATTTCGTCAGGCCCTTCAGGAGCCTCCTCACCAGCAAAGAACTGGGCGGAAAAAAACATGGGGCCCCCGGGAAAGGGCTGCTGGGCCGGCTGAGGAAATGAGTGGCCCAACTGGTGCTCGGCCACAAAGAGGGAGGCGTCGGCGTCTTGGTGGACCTCGCTCGGTTCAGGAGATTCGTCGCCGAACCGGTGCTCAGCGACAAAGGAGCCGTTGACGTCCTGGTGAGCCTCGCCCGGTTCGGGAGATTTGTCGCCGAACCGTTGCTCAGCGACAAAGGAGCCGTCGACGTCCTGGTGAGCCTCGCCTGGTTCGGGAGATTCGTCGCCGAACCGGTGCTCGGCGACGAAGAGGGAGGCGTCGGCGTCCTGGTGAGCCTCACCCGGTTCAAGAGATTCGTGGCCGAACCGGTGCTCGGCGACGAGAAGAGAGGCGTTACCGGCTACATTGTCCTCTTCGGGTGGAGGAAACGAGATGTCTGTCTCCAGCCCAACCGCTGGGAGGTCAGGCGTTTCGTCGCCAAAAAAACCCTCGGCTCGGAGGAGCGAGGCACTGGCCTCTTCCCTTTGTGGAGCCGGCTCGGGGGATGCATCGGGAAAGAAGTCGTTGGCAATAAGTGGGCTTACTTGACTTGCGTCTGTGTGCGTCGCCCCTTGCTCGCTGGTATCCGTGCTGGTTGGGATAGGCGACCCGGAAACCTGAACCTCCTGCATACACTGTCGAGCGTCAGGTAGTCAGTTAGTGGTTCGGCGTGATGCCAAGCTTATAGCTCACTGCAGCAACCATCTTTTCTCGCCAATTCATGATAGGGGACATTGGAAAGGTACGGGCAATTGACGGGCGGTGTCCGGGCGGCGAGCGACCCGGTTGTGTAGCGCCAGTGAGCAGGTCGCTGAACCAGGGCTCCATCCGAGGAGTTGAGAGACGGCTGCCCGTCGTAAATTCACCGGGAAAATTGACGGCGTTATTTTCACTCTGGGGGTTGATTGTCGCTCCTTCACGGGACGGTGATGGCTGGAAATTGATGAACATGAATATTTGCGGCTCGGCTGAGAGAATAGCGCTTGGGAAACAAACCTGGGACATGTTTGGCGACGGGATGCTGCTGGTCGGTCAATGGGCTGAACGAGCCTGAGTTTTTGTCCTCTGAAGAACCATGAAATTTGAACAATGGACGTGGAAGCCTTGGTCCGTGTGTGAACTTTATTGTCTGGGCCGGGCCGAGGATACGAAATGGGCGTCTATTGGCATTATAGAGGTCTTCGGACGGAGACAACTGTCGCAACACAACGACTCCCATTTTTTCCCTCTCTTCTGCAGTGCTCTGCTTTCAATCTGCTCTCTGTCTTGCTGCACTCATGGCCTCCCGCAATGCTGCTCTCAACGAACTCGCTTTCCAGTGCCTTTGCGCCTGGAGGGAGCGTCCGGCATCCACCGACCCGGACCGGGCACAATGGGCTGTGCAATTTTCCAAATTGCTCAAATTGCTCCTAACCGCCCTTAAGGGCATCACGGCCCCAACCCTCGTGCCTCCTTTTGTCAACGCGGTCATCCATCAGAACAACGCCGCCTTTCAACAGCCTGGACGCCAAATAGATATCGACGCGATCAATCTGGAGACGGCCCCGGTCCGCATCGGGAAATGGTTCATTTTGGACCAGGAGTATCGCGAGCCGCCAACCGTCCAGGGCTGGTGGACACGGCCAGGCAAGTAGAACATTTATGTTATCTTTGAGGCATGGCCAGAAAGAATGGGCGAGCCTTTTGTGGGTTTTGCTGATTGCATGGCCGCTTTTCAGCCGTGGCGCAACCTGCTCTCGCCGCTGCCTCGTCCTCCACGGCTCGGCCACCGGATGTCGGTTCGGCCTCCGTCTCCACCATGACGGCCGGGCCGAGTTTTCCCCATCCGCAAGCCGGTTCAAAGTGGCTGGACATTCTGAATGTCACACCGCCCAGCCGACGGGTCTCATCCTCCCAGGAGCTGTCCGACAAGTCAGTTCGGTTCGCGGCGACGCCCGATCCGAACGCACCACCCCCTCCTCCCCACCAACCCACTCCTACCGCATCTCAAGGCGGCCCGTCCACCACCGACGTGACAAAATTGATCTTAAAACTCCCGGGTCCAGTGGAACCTTTCCCCACTGTGGACATGCCGTCAACGCCGACTCCCAGCCGACGGCGACGTGCGAGCTCCCGGGCGGCCGCGGGCCGGGCCGATGAAAGTGATGCCCCGACGTCAGCATCACAGGCCCCGGCTCCCGACCCGGCCAGCGCATCGGCATCCACTGGGATGAGGACGAGGTCACGAGCAGCGTCCTCCGCGGGCGCAGCACGCTCCTCGTCCTCGACAATGAGCAAGAAAGGCAGATCCCAGCGGTCCGCGACAGGAGCCGCCCACCGGTACCAGGAGGTCGACCTCCAGAAGCCGCTAGTAAACGAGTGGCGTCGTCCGGTGAGTGTTTTTTTCCTTTAGCTCTATCTTTTAACTGAGGTCTTTCCAGCCAATCAAATGTTCTCGTTGCGAACGCCGCAACCTCCTCTGCCTCGTCAACCTCGCCAACCGCTCAACATGCAACTGCTGCGCCCAGGGGAAGACGTCTTGTTCTTTCGCGCCGCAGCTACGCAAGGGGTCGAAAAAGTCAACATACTGACTGTATCGCTGGTTCAAGGACAAGTCCCTCCAACACCAGCATCCGAAGGAATACTCTGCGGATAGCGAGTTCTCAACAGCCCCTGTCCCTGAGTGGTGGGAGAAGAGGTTTTGGAAGCTGTACGAGACAAACGCCAACGTTCCCGGGAGAGAGGTGGGCGAGCCGAAACTGCCCTCCACGAACACCTCGAGCAAAAAGTGGAAGAAATCCGGCTCGGTCTCGAGCGCGGTGAGCCAGGAGAGCCCATCCGTATGTGTTTTTTTTGGGTTCCATTTCCCGTTGTTAACCAGTTCATAGTCGTCCAAGATAGGCCCCGGCCCGGCCAAGCGTGCTCGTCCGACCCGGGAGATCATGGCGGTCGAGCCCGACGACCGTAAGTTTTTGTCCGGTCCGCTGTTTTTTTTGTTTTGTTCACTCTTATTGCCCGCAGGTGAATGGGACGACATCCCGGCCGTCGAGGATATGCACCCCCCTCCCCAGTCGCGCACAAGACGCACCAAGGCAGCCGCGACCTCCGTCAATGTCGGGAAGGGCTCGTCGTCTGCCGTCGCTGGCCCGTCAACGGCCCACGAGGACGTTGAGGGTGAGGCTGCCGGGTCGGACGTCGATACCGAGCCGGACAATGTGTGGCGCCGCATCATGCGGCTGGAGGACGTGTCGACCTCGCTGCTCACCCAGGTCCTTCAACTCAAGGACAGGGTTAAGGCGCTGGAGGCCGAGAAAGTCGCCATGGAGACGCGGATTGTGGAGGAGCAGAAGCGTCAGTCGAGCGCCATGGACGTGCTCATGGCACGTATTCTGGACCTGGAGGAGGGCCTCCCCACAACCTCTGCCGCTGCCAGCAGGCGCGCCCCCAGATCCTCCTTGCTGCATCCGTCCACTCCCGTCATGGCTTATGTCCCCTCCGACCCCTCGTCATCCCCTAGCCCGCAATCCAGGAAGGCGCGCCGCCACGCGAAGAAGGACAAGGGGAAACAGCGGGCCCGTGCTTCCCAGAGCCTGTCCCCGGAGCCAGAGGAGGGGGTGGACAAGGAGTACGACATGACGGGGGTGCCTGAACCCCAGCCGGACTCCGGCCCGGATGACGAGGAGCTGATGCAAGTCGATCGCGACGAGGACAGGCAAGGCGAAGAGGCGACAACTGCCCAATATGATCGTAAGTGAATGTTTTCTTGTTATACTCACGAACTACCTGACCAAAGAGTCTTAGAATGATTGCCATCCTTGTGCGACGTAGGGGTTCGGATAAGTTCGGGTGAGCACTCGGACCGGTTATTTCTTGGATCTTCTTGTTGCATGCTTCCCGGCTCCGTATTTTGTTTGTATCGTGTAATATATTGCAATGTTTTTTGTATGTTCATGCGAGTATAAGACCCACCTACACTCTGAGTGCAAATGAACACGCCTTCGGTTCACAGAAACCGAGCCGAAGGGCGAGCCGCAGATTGACCTCACCCCCTCTCAATACTCAAAACCATGGCAATTCATTCACTATCCCATGGAACCGTATGCGGTCCAGCGTTTCCACAGGCACTCCTTGCATTCCGGCTTCTTCTCCGTGGCTATGCGGCTCTGTGGCCTCTCGTCGCGGCCCGGCTCGGCTATCGGGTCGGTATGTCCATAAACCATCTCCCAGGCTTCGAAAGTCTTGTGTAATGTCGCGAACACTTTGCAATGAGAAACGTCGACATCTAGTGGGACTGCATGTTTGATATTGGGCATGTATGAAGGTTACCATTGATATTCAGTGCTTGATGCCTGAAGTTTGTGGTAGGCATGTCAAGGTCACGGAGCCCTTGGCAAGATTCATAAACAACTTGAAGATGATGGTGCTGTAGACACAGTCAAATTTGCCAACAAGGTCGGCAGAGCTCTCTGGCATCTGAACTGAGGATGGGTAGTCCTGCGAACAGGCAGCGGAAGTCCCGCCTTCCGATGCTGAAATTCGAGTTGATTTTGGCACTCCGGATCCAAACGGTGACGTTTCCAGCCTCTGCGTCAATGACACTCAATGGCCGGCTCCCCTCTCCACCGCTATGCACTCCTGTCGTCTCGCCGGTCCGAGCCGGTACCGGAGAGCATCGGGATAACGATTGTGCCACCACCGCAATCACTCGACGTTACAGTACAACAGCAATAGCTGAAGCAAATGTTTTGTTTGCAGATGCATCCGCCATGTATATCAGAATAGCAGCCGAAGATCGGGCCAAGCCAGTCGGGCCGGCCTTCGGGTCATGTACTCAAAGACATTCCGACAGGTGTCCGTGGAAGACACAATGAGAGTACCACATTTGTGAGGGATAATGCATGGAAATACACGGACAGATACCACGTTGGACGAAGATGCAGCCACTATCCCTTCGGCACACGTTCTACACCCTCTTGGCCTTACGGGCCGACCGACGCACAGGCTGATGGCTCTCCCCCTCAGATGCTCCCCCACGCCTTGCCTTCTTCTTGCCTGTCTTACCCTTCGCTGCGCCACCAGCATCCTCAGTGATGTCATTGCCGGTAGGTGTCTCGTCGCTCGGGGCATCAATTGCGGGGTCGGGTACCTGCGCGCCTACATTTGATGATCCGGGGAAGGATGATGGTCCAGGTCCATCCATGGCAGGAGCCAATGAGGATGTCGCCGGGATCGTCGGATCCCCATCCGAGCCGCCGGCTGGTCGAGGATCCTCAGGCACGGCCGTGATCCGCGCCGGCTGTTTACCTTTAGACTTTCCCGATGGTCCCCCTGATCAATGATGTCAGCGGGGAAAGTGCATCTGCCGTTATCATGGAAAACTCACTTTTAGGTCTGTTAGCCCGTTGTCCACCGGTGGACGACAGATCCGCGTCGTCGTCACCCATAACCGCATTCTCGACCTCACCAGCCGATATCCCTTCGGACTCCACGTCATCAACAGACATGGGGTTTGGCAAAGAGGCACCTGCGTTATCACCTGTGGCGTTGGCCGTTGCACCCTGCCGCCTGGCCGACCTGGGCAGGACACCGGGACCAAAGTCTTCGCCATCCGGGCCGCGGTACACGGCCATCTTGCAAGCCGGAGCGAGGATGCTTTGGAGGTGAGTCCAGTCCGCTTGGCTGCGGCATATATATTCGGGTCCGTCGTAGGCTACTGGTTCCGACTCGTCGTTCTCGGTGTCGTTGACCCGGAACAAGTCGCGGATGGATAGCGCCACAGCGAGGAGCCATCGCTGGAGCTCACCGGCCGACGATCGTGACGTTGGGACCCGGTCTCTCAGATGTTCCATCAGCTCGGTCCAGCTGCTCAGGCTCTGGTGAAACCGTGCCGGGACCGCATTGACGTCGTCCTGCCAGCTGACCCACCCGAGCATCCGGTCCTCTGGATTGGAAATGACAGTCGCACACCTGGTAAGCTGAGCATTACAGGTCAGGTTCAACGTGTCGCGCTGGATGCCACTCCGATTTGCTCACCATATGCCGCCAAGACTCGAGCACTTGGTGGAACTCGGGGAGGTTGCCCAGGCTGTAGAGGTAAGCGCATGGGTCCTCCATGTCGACGGCCCACATGGTCCCCTCGCATCGGGCTTGCGCAACCAACTCCGGGTCGGGAGGGAAAGGAACAGTCGAAGCAAGGGACGGGTCTGCGTTCGCGGCACCATGTTTAGCGGTCCTAGCTCGAGCTGCGCGAGCAGGAAGGCGACGAGTTGGACCCGGGGCAGTCGACGGTGCTGCAGCCGAACCACCCAGCATCTCGTCCGGGGTGTCGTCGCCGCTTGAGCCCCGGGTGGAGAAATGCCCCTCATCGGCCGAGCTATCGTCCACAACGTCCTTGGCTGGTCGCTTGCCCGAGCGACTCCGCCCACCCACCGCACCCTTGCCTTTCTTTCTTTTGGACCCGGCATGAGGCGCCTGCGGCAGTTCATCAGCAGCACCCGCAGCACCATCGGCAGGCACCCCCGATGGGTCGGCGCCATCTGCAGCACCCTTTGCGGTAACTGCAGCAGCGGCGGCAGCGGCTGCGGCCTTTGCAGCTTTCGGGGCTAAGCTCTTCATAGCACCTGCCTTCTTTGCGGCCCGGGATCCTTGAGGCCCTTGAGGTGGAGGTTGAGCGTCCTGGCCATACGTCGCTTCGATAAGCTCCGCTGATGAACCAACGGCGTAGTGAGTGAACCGAAACTTTCGTGCCTCCTCCCCAGGGAGCTTCTGACAAGCCTGAATCTCCGTCCACAACCTCGCAGACGTACGCGGCATATGCGGGGGGTCAGTAAATGTTTCCCCCAGGTCTAAAGGCACGAGACCCGGTTCAAAGAACTTGTTCGGATCCTTGCCGATGAGTTTCCACGGGACCTGGGGGTCGCTGCCCCGAGGGTAACCTTTGGCCAAACCTAGCATGCAAATCCAATTCAATGCGTGGAGCGACTGGGGGAAGATATGGCAGGCTCACCATACAAGGCCTTAAAGTACGCGAGGAGGTATTTCTTCTTGATCTCCGACCCGACGATGGGCCGGCCCGTGACCGGGTCGGTGTCGGGCAGGATAGGCCAGCCATCCTCGGTGTAGGGGATCTTTCCGATGGGCGGCGGGTCGGGTTGATCGTCCCCTTCGGCAGGGATGTCTTCGTACAAAAGTCTCATGTATTGGACGCACTTATCAGCCGGACCCTCAAACCAGCCGGGATACTTTGCACCGAAGGGCGGCAGATCGTTCTCCTTCAGAATCTGGCTGGTGTCTGATCTATGGGTCGGCTCGGGTGAGCTGCAATCGTAGGGAACGTAAAGTTTGCACATACTGCATGGTATGCGGGATCCCCTTGTTGTCGTTGTATGTCAGGACAACGGTGCCAAAACACTTCGTCTGGTCCCACAGCATTTTGAGGAAGCCGTGCACCCAATGTGGTAGTCACTTCTTGATTAACCTGAGCAACATAAAATATGAGCTTGCCACGATTCTGCCCACGCGTCGAGCACAACTTACAGGAGCCGAACATTGTCCGGCGGCCCTTGGAGAGTCCAAGTACGAGCAATGTCCTCGTACCTGGTTTGCTCGGCTGGTGGTAACGCCCGCCACAGCGCGCTTCTTGCCTGGTTGAAGGCCGCCAATTCCTTCCCCCGTTTATGACCCGCATCGAGGACGACGGCCGGGTCTCTCCCGGCTTCCTCTTTGGCGAGAATCGCGTCGCGTTCGGCAACGATAGCCTCGTACTCAAGCTCTTTGTGCACCTCCCACCCGCTCCAGGTAATCTTCAGCTCCTTCGGCACCCGGTTGGCCCCAGTGTTCAGGTTCAGTTGGAACCAGGAGTTGATTTTCTTAAGGATCGGGTCGGTCGACGGCCCGGCCCGACGCATGCAAGAGCACTTACCGACTGAATGAAGCTACGCGCATATGGATCGTTGGCATCGCGCTCCCGCCCCTCAAGAATTTTTGTGGTCAGGGCGTTTTTCACCAAGGTCTTCTCGTTCTTAGACATGGTGAGCCACGACTCAAGGTGCTCCTCGAGATACTTCTGTTCCTTCTCGGTGAGCCCTAGGTCTTCAGCCACGGCGGCCATTGTGGTGGATTGTGCAGCAAAAAGGCGTATAAACAAAACAAAGCAATGATAATACCTGGCCCGGTCGTAGCCCTCGTCCTGATACTAAGTCATCCGGGCGGTGGGGCAGCTCGCGGGTCGTTGCCCGGATGAGGCTTTCGGGTCGGATGGGACCGGTCCGGCCATCGATACGGGCGGCAGAACAATGTGGCGATCCTCTCCTCCCGCCTCGCGCCAAGTAGGCACGCTGATTGCGCATCAAACCCTCCACACGACACCTTATCACGCCACAGACTTGACGCGTGACCCTTGACCCTGCTCCGCCATGGATGCATATCCCGCTGACTCTGGCGTGTTTCACGACCGTGTCTCTGCTCATCTCAGAGACCTGGTACTTGCGCAAATCTGCGTAGTATCCAGTCCAACAGTTACCACAGGCATTGGCATATCAGACTGGACCGATGGACTGGAGGCCGATCTCCAACGGGCGGCAGATGTGATTTCATCCGCGTGGAGCTACCCGGGTAGATATTTGATCGAGACTGCAGACGGCTCACAATCGCTGACCATCTCCCCGATAGTTCCAGTGCCCTGGAATGCTCAAGATCTTGCAGACCAACTCTCCAAGCGCCCAAGCGGCTTGTGCATGGCCCTTGAGGACGCTTTGCTAGACACGTTCCCGCCCATGTGTGGTATTGAAGCTGTGCTTCAGAATAACTTTCCGCTCTTACGGCGGCCGGCCATACTTGTCGACCCGCAGAATCGCATCCTGCTTTGGTACCTGCCAGGGGTGTTAAGCTCTGAGCGTCAGGTGAAGCGAGCTGATTTGCAATAGCGCTGATGACAAATTAATCTTGAGTTCCAGGACGCCATGCTGCACGCTACAGATGCGATCAAGGCTCAGTTTACTATTGGCCCGCCCACACACGATCCCGCGGTTAAGTGGCGGTCGGCTCCTACCTTTTACGGCCCGGGTCACATATGGCAGTCCGGCCAGTGGCTCGGCAGTCCAGTCCAGTATCCGTGCGGGCACCAGGTGAGCCGCAATGAATAATTGACCGGACGACCATTCAAACGCGTGAATACTGCTGCAGGGCAAAGCCACCAAGCCAGGGCCATCTAAACAGCTTAATACGCCTGCCGGAGCTGTATGGTGCGACCGTATGAAGGAATCAGGTGCGCTGTGCAGCGCTCTGCTGTTTGTGACTCATCCGGCCCTGTACCGCGCGGCCCGGGTCACGATGGCCCGAGCCGCAGACGCAGCATCAACCGTGGTAGGAGAACATCACAGGCTGTGGCCTTCGGTATGGCACAGTACCCAAGTAATCATAAACCGTGAGACTCCCTTTCATCGAGACACCTCTGGCAAAGACACATGGTACGAGCTCCTCATGTCACTCGGAACGTGTTCCAAGGCAGCACTGGTCCTCCGGAACATCGGAATACAAGTCGGATACCTTCCGGGAACGGCGGTGTTGATGTCCAGCCGGCTTATCCACCATGGGGTAGCCAAAGTTGAGCCGGACCGTATATGCTACACTTGGTACATGTCCGCTTCCTTACATAACAATTTCTCTAGCGAGGATGTGCCTTGGGTTACGCGGGACGAGCTATCCGGACCATAGTATACTCAACGCCGCGCTTGAATCGTCCTCTGTACTTGTAATGCCTTTGCATAACTCTATCATGACGCATCGTCCTCGTGCTACACCACATCCCGCATATCAGACTCTGACTATCGCCACCAAGACAACGAAAAGAGGCACCCAGCGTGTATGGACAGCCAGTGCAGCGGGAGCACCATCGGGGGCCCAGCGACGGGTGAGGAAGCCCAGGGAGCCCAAAGATGTATTGCCTACTTCGAACAACCCCGACTTTCTGGAGATGTCGGTTGGGGAATTCACCTTTGTAGGCCCACAGGTACATTGGTGTAATTGGGGATCCAAATGGGAGGTTGACGGGCCGGACCGCTGGAATAGAAGCCCAATGAGTACCAGCTTCTATGGCTGAGAGAATTCCAAGCCACGTACCTCCGCGAGCTGTACGAGAGGGAGGCCCAGCCTGAGGAAGACGACGTCATGTGCGGGTGTGGGGGACCAGCACTTTGGCGTTGCCTCGACTGCTCTAGCCAACAGCCACAGTGTAGGAGGTGCTGCAAAGAGGCCCACTTTCGACATCCCTATCATCGCGTTGAGCAGTGGACTGGTACTCACTACCAAAAGTCAAGTCTTCGGTCCACGGGCATCCGTATCTACCTCGGTCACGGAGGAGAAGTCTGTCCGAGTCTCAGATGGACGGATGACACGAGCTGGAGACAACCGCACTCAACCGCACCCAGTGAACCTCCCGAGGTATGCATCCGTAATACTTGGGAGTGGCTCAAGCTCATCACTCTGTTAGCACGACGACAATCGCGCATCGTCACCCATCTCTGAACCGGGGCATGAATATCACTCCGAACCAGGGACGCCACCACCACCCTCATCTCCATTGCCCGCCTCCTCTACGCCATCTAGTCCAGTGCTATCGTTAAGGTCTACTGCGAGAAACACACCTGTCAGAAGTTTGCCGAGACGTCTCCCCAGGCGCCCATCTGCCGGCCCACGGGTCGGGCCATCGGCCGGCCTGAGCATCACCCCCATGAAACGTTCCCAGCCAGAGGACTCCGACTCTGAGTCAGAAGACGACACCAACGTTTGTATGACAAGACAACGTCTGGAAGGGCCAGATGTAGAGGTTCCGGAGGAGAATATCCAGGACATACTGGAGGCCGAAGAAGACAATCCGGACGATGCCTACGGTGTGAAG
This sequence comes from Coriolopsis trogii, assembly GCA_020543525.1. Classification (NCBI taxonomy): domain Eukaryota; kingdom Fungi; phylum Basidiomycota; class Agaricomycetes; order Polyporales; family Polyporaceae; genus Coriolopsis; species Coriolopsis trogii. The sequence continues at coordinate 38,731 of JAHYIO010000002.1, forward strand.
TCGGACGACGCGGCTCACATGCCCGGCTCAGGTGGGGCACCGCCTGATGGGTTGAACCGAGTTTTCTCGGACATGGAAGGCGACTACACCAAGGTAATGGTAGTTGTGGATACCTCAGGGGTGCACGAACTTCCAGTGGTATCCTGTGCGTGCCACGACTCCCCTCCGCTCGACATTCAGCTGTTACGGCTCGGCCTGTATCCGGCCACCACCGCAAGGCCCAAGACACTTTTCATGTTTCGGGTCCTGGACGACGTGCTGCTAACAACAGAAGAGTGCAAGACCTCGATACAAAACTACTACAACAAGCTGCGACATGTCACCGACGATCTCTTCCCACATTCCGTCCCGGTACGGCTGCCTTCCGGCTGACACATGCACCGACCCCACTTCTAACGTCTCAATTTCAGAATCGATACAGAGAGTTGCTACGTGTTTCACGACAGTGGAGAAACTTGAAGTCATGGAAAACGAGTGGGGTTGGATATGAGGATCTGCTCCAGCCAGGGCGAGGGCAGTTCATCTTCCGGTGCCCGGCTTGTCCATGGCCGAACCGGAACATGAGGGACGGATGGAAGACCGACAAATGTTGGTAAGTTCGTCAGTGCTTATTCCGATGTTCATACTATACATTGGAACATACGGTGCAGGTGGAAGCATGCCGGCTCATGCATGCTCGATGGCAACTTCGCTGCACAACATCAGCTTCAGAAGTATCCACAACTAGATGTGCGGTTCGCCGACGGGCATGGCTGCGCGGTTGCAGTTTCTCCCTTCAAGGAGCACCTGAAAACTGCTTTCCGAGTTCGACAGGTCAGTTGAGCCGGCCCGAAATCAGTCGGACCAATAGATGCTGATCGAGCCTGGCAGAAACTGGAATGCCATGAGCATCGCGCAGTCCTCGGATCGTCCACGGAGCGTGCCAAGCTGGCTGCAACTGGAATAGGGGCGGCAGTTTGCAGTCGTCATGGATTCTTCTATCCCCACTCATGTGTGGATTTTGACGCAGGCGAAGGGTCAGTGTGTTGACGTCAAGCATGACAGCCCGCCACTGACAGAGCACACAGTCAACGACATATGGACTATGTCCTCAGCGAGGCCATGTCGTTCCTGGCCGGGCTGATGTTCCTCCTTGTGTTCTACGACATATGGTGCTTCTACTCCGTTCATCTGCTCACCCGAATGGAGAAGAGCCCTGGCATATCAATTCCGGAGGGCCTCGTCGTTTCGGGTGGTATTGATCAGTTTCACGTCCATGGTCATAAGCGGGAATGCTACCCGCGGTACTCACCTCACTTTGTACCCGGAGCCGGAGTCCAAACCGGGGACATCATCGAAACACTCTGGGCTCCTCTGAACAAAATCAGCGATAGCACACGTGGCATGTCGGCTGCGCACCATCAAGAGTTCAATGACGATTTCATGAACGATTCCAATTGGAACAAGCTCACCCGCCTAAGTAAGCATGCGCCCCCCACCCGAAAAATGTTCCGGCTAACGGTCTGAAAGCCGCATCTCTCGTGAAGAAGTGGCGAAATGCCGCAGAGGAGACACCGGGTGCCCAAGAGGGATTTCACTCCATCACGGCCACATCTGACCCAAATGACGTGCGTGTATGGTTGCGGATGGCGAAGGAAGCGGCCGAGCAACGAAGACAGAACATCAAAGTCATGGACATATACGACATGTCAGAAGACAGCCGTAAGTACTCTCCCCCTCTATTGCACGACGTGTCTTCACTGAGTCTTGGAGACAGTGCCCACAAGAAAAGAGATCGCTCTGGAGCTGACGAAAGAGGAGACCAAACACCCCTCTAAGCTGCGTGGAGCGGTTGCCTGGTTACAGACAGGCCTCAAGATTGAGGAGAAACGGTACGAACAGTGATCTCATGGAGGTTATATAGCTGTATCTAACGAGAACTTGCACTGCAGTCTCGAAATAGCAGCCACCACCCGAAAACTTCGGTCTACCTCGCCCACCAAGGACCATCTGGCTCTCGAGCAGATGCGCGTGAGGCTGCTAAGGGACATAGAGAAGTTCCATAAGGAGGCCAGCCAGTTTCTGCCAGCTGCAGCCCTCTCAACGGCATTATTCCTTCCGCCATCCACGAAATCACCGGGCGCTGGCTGGGATACGCTCAAGCCATCCGAGCCGGGGTCCGGCTCGGCCGGTGCTGAATCGGTCGACAATCATAGCGATGACGAGGACGAAGATCCACTCCCACAATCCAACCTGGAGTCCCATGCTGCTTCCAGCGCTGAGAACCAGCCGAGAACAGTGGGCGAATCTTCGTCTGCCACCACTGCACCTAATGCCACATCCACCCCTCGAAAGTCGACCGGTCCGGTACAGCCGTCGGAACGGATCACTATCGGCCTGCCCTCGAATCTCGGACCCGCGTTGTGCGCTATGCATGGGCTACAAGACCTCGTTGTCAAAGAGCGGCGCCTTCGCGTGGGGCAGATGAACGACGCCCTGCACGCAGTTCGCGTGGGTGTCGCCTACAAGTCTTTCCTCTACCGATCGTCTGTCCGACGGGCCACTTCGTACCGCGCACGCCTCCGAAGTTTTGACGAGGTGCATAACTCCAATCAAGACACGTTGGCACATGCCCGTCTGTATATGTGTGCTCGAACCTCCCTCATGAGTCTCTATGACGACAGCATTCCGGCGGATGCTAAGCTGAAGGAGGAGATGCTGGCTAAATATTGGGTCCTGGAGAAATCAGACCTCAAGGCCAACACAACCCTAATCGAACACGACGTCCGCGGTGTCTCGCACAAGCACCTCCCCTGGTTTTGGTCTCTTGACGTCAACATGGAAACAAAGGGCAGCGCCTGGATGGCAGAATATGAGTAGCCATCGTCTCTCTAGCATCCCGCAGCTCTGACCCGGGCCGGCTGACCACAGTGTACCGAGTTCTCTGGCTGAGAGCCCATGCAAGAAAGACGCAATGGGAGGAGGAGGTAGACATTGTGAGTGAAGAGTTTTTCCGGACGGAGACCTCCTTCCAAAAAAATCGGGACGAGTGGCTGCAGCGCAAAGATTCATCGCTCGGCCGCGGTTATCGTGCCTGGGCATGCCGGCAGGCTGCTCTTTGGGATTCCCTGGCAATTCATGCCTCCAGAGAGTTTTCCGAGGCACAGCGTATTTGGAAAGCCCCCACTGTATCCTTATAGTTCACTTTAGTATGTATGTTCTGAGTTACTCGGTTGAATCGCGGCTCGGATGGCGGCCCGGGCCACGGCCGGCGTTTACTTCGTGGGCCCGGCCCGCTGGTGACAAAGGCTACAGCTTCCGAAAGCTTATCCGCCCCATCTTGCCCTCCTACAATCATATCAATGCCTCCACTCGCCGCCGATATTATGCTCTCGGAGTGCAGAAGGTTCGAACTCGAATGGATCGCCAACAAGATCGCTACCGCCTTCAAGGCCTATCCCGAACACCCATCGCAGATAACCAAACAGCGATGGGGAACAGGCCTCGCAATAGAATGCGTAGGTCCCAAGATTCACCACTACTCAAGCGCGCCGTCACTAATTGTTTACTTTTACCAGTGGGACACCATAGCGGCCTACGGAATACACTGTACCGACAAAGCACTATCGCCTGCAGTGCCCACCGGGGCGACCCAGTCGGCTGATCCGGTGTTGCCAGCAATCATCACAGAGCTCCTACGTCATGCCGCATGGTGAGGACTCTCCATGTCAATCGCAATGGATGACCTGAACCTGGCGGCTTTCAAACAACTGGCTGAAGACGTCCCCGAGATGAATGTTGAAATTCCTATGGTCCGAAGGTGGTGGGAGTGGCCCGAAGACGCCCAGAATGTTCAAATTGTGGAGGGTCATAGCTGGTGGCTGTCTCCTCCCGAATTTGTGGTGAGTTCTGATTTCTTGTTGGGGTACAGTTCGAGCTCATAGCCTTGTATACTCAGCCGCAGCCATTGCAAGGATATGCCTGGGATGTTGTTGATATAAACGTCCACCTCGATGCCATCACCCAAGCAACCGAGTCCATATTTGACAATTACGACACCCTTGTTCACGACCTCGCGATCATTACCGGCGAGGGCGCAGATGACAGCGAGGCCTCCCGGCTCGGAGACAGGATGGAGGCACAACAGGCGGAAGGGCACATGGAGGGCGCTGACGAGAACATCCAAACCCTAAACTAGCACAGTGCCCATGTAACCGCATAGTACAACCATGGAAGTGACCACCGGAGTTGCCCAGCCGCACCAGGATGTGTCCGGCATACAGCCAATTCTGTCAAACCCACTCTGCCGCACATACCGCGCCCTCTAGGGGGGTCAGCCCACAGGGTCAGTCCGAGACAGGGCGCCAGCGGTCCGTCACATCCGGGTCGGCTGGTGTACCCGCGGTTCGGTTGGTGCGGTGGGCAGGCAGCCACGCGGAACGCAGTGCACTGCTTTATGCCGAGCCGCGCGGAATGCAGTGCACTGCTTTATGCCACGCTGCGCGGCGCACTGACACTGGAAGCGGCACCGACCGCGCGGCTCGGAAACCAAAGTCTTTGTACAGCCCGCGCGGGACACCCTCCCAGCGTCATCCCACGCCTGTGCGGTACTTTGCCCAGCACCTTGCCAGCTCCACGCGGATCACTGGATCACCGCGGTCCAAAACGTATCTTCCACCAGGAGCATAGCATGCCTGACCTACAAGTCGCTCCAGCAGCGTCGTCCGTGAAAGACTGCCAAGTCGGTGTCCATGGCGGTGGGGTAGATCCTCGTTCAGGAAGCTAAATTTGGATCACATGTCAATTCCATTGCTAGCGAGTATGGCCCAGACTTCCCTTTTAACCTCGCTCTTGCCATTGTGAGCGCATGACAATGTGAATCATGATGTGCACTTGGCACGGTAAACGGCGAGGATAATTTGAACACCATATGGACCGGAAACATAGAACAGATGGCCGCGCGGCTCAAGCCATCCGAGCGGTTGTGCTCTCCGCGCGGCTCGGTCAACGACTTGGCGCCAGCGGTCCGCGCGGTTCGGGCGCACGAGAGGTCCAGAGTTTCCGCGCGGTACGAAGTCATACCATTGAAGCACAGTTTGTTAGAGGCGCAATAAATGATGATTGCACAAGGGCCGCCCTGGGATACAAGGCGGACCATACCAGAACCTTATAGGAGGAGTGTGGGGTCGCATCCGGGTCGGCTGGTGCACCCGCGGTTCGGTTGGTGCAGTGGGCAGGCAGCCGCGCGGAACGCCTTGCACTGCTTTATACCGAGCCGCGCGGTGCACCAATCCCAGAGATGACACCGACCGCGCGGCTTGGACAACCAAAGTCAGGGTGAAGCCCGCGCAGAACACCATATCGGGCTTGCCGTCGGGCCGCGCGGTACTCATCGCACCACATGGCCAACTCCGCGCAGGTCACCGGACCACCATCTCCAATGCCGCTCGGTTCACCATCCTGACCATAGCTGTATATTATTTCCCACTCAACACCCGCTTCCACAGGTCCCAAACGCTATGCCAGGACCCATATGCTCCGACGAACACAGGCCGTCCGTCCGAGCCGCCAAAGTAGCCGGCTGGCGAACCGCAACCCGACCCCTTACCCCCATCCCCCACCGCCCGCACTGCCTTGCACAGGCCCCATATGCCCTCTAAACCACACCTCCCAGCATGGGAGTAGCCTCCATAACTCGCCCAAGGCGTCCGGACCCATCCACCTGCCTCCCGGCCCACAAGCCGCCACCCGGTCCCCCTGCCCGGACCGCTCCAACTCACCGTTTCACCCCTTGTGTTGCTTTAATATGCCCGGTAAACGTTGCATTGTCACTCACAGTGCCTACAGGGACTATGCAGGCAAATACAGACAGTCTACGACCACAGAACGCGTCCAGATCGCTCATAACACGGTCCCCCTACCCCGGACCACCACCCGATCACTCACCCATACCCGGTCCGCGCGGCTCACCATTATGCCTCCCGGCCAACCACCCGTGCGGAACACCCCCCAGGTTCCCACGACCCGACCGCGCGGCACCGCGTGCCACGCCCACACAGTGCATTTGCACCGCCGAGGGACACAGTATACAGAGTATTTCTATTGAATCCAGTGCGTTCCTGCACTGTGATGCCATCCTTCTCATATTCATGAACATATGTACGAAGCTCTGCAGGTGAATCAGTGTGGCGAGCATCCCGGTCTGGAACGTGGGGAGGCTTGTTCATAAAGAGGCGCTGAGTAGCAATCTGATACTCCTCTAGAAGTGTTACCTGGCCAAGTAACGCTTCATTGTTCATCTCCATGGCGAGATATGAGGGAAGAGACCTACGGGTATCCCATCCCAAACAAAATTAACATTGCCAGCGCCCTTGCTTGCATGCACATCGTCTGGTGTGGCATTGTCATACTGAGTAGAGATATCAAATATGCCTATGTGCTGTCACGAATGTCAGGTCTATATGGACGCAAATACATGCTAAACATCTCACTGGTTTTGTGCGATTTCTGTAAGCGAGGTAAGCAGCAATGGTACGTCCGTCTTTATCACAGTACACGCGAGATGTTGCCGCCACTGGTTTTTGAACAAGCTTTTCTTCGCAGTAGCGCTTGAGTTCCTCCAGCCGCGATGTCTTGGCCTGCCTCACGAGTTCCTCTGTTGAGAGGGCAACGTGGAACTGAGGGGCTTCACTCCAGAAGTGCTTCATTTTCTTCGCCGTTGCCTTGCGCCATGCGGTTTCTTGGGCTGTAGGACTCCTAACTCCATGGGCCTGACCGGGGACCTTAAAATCCGCTGCGCGGGGGGGAGGTATTTTGAGGTTCTTGTTCAGGACAGGCTAGAGCACTTGTTTCAGCACAAATATATGCAGTATATTATACAACATGCCTTTTTGGCCATCTGTTGAACAGAAGCCAATATTTCAGTTGTGGGGACATTGACCAGACTGTCAGACAACAACCCGCCTTTGCGTGCTTCTTCTTCAAACATTTGAGCATGACGGTGAGGTTGAGCAACTGTTGTGTGTGGGGTTGGCGCATGGCAAGCGTGCGATATTCGCAAAGGAAGCACGTGAATGGCGCGCCCTGCCCTAAATCATCCATGCATTCCACCCCAGCGATACAAACATGCCTGCAATGTCCAAAAGCACAAGATACAAGGCGCAATGGCGATACAGTTTATCTATCTACCTATACGGCCAGATTCGGTCAATTCCAACGTCTCGCTGCTGCAGACAACGACACTTTGAATTTCACCGAGTCTGGCCTGTTTCTGCTTCATCCTCCTCCCCTGTCCATCCATCCGACGGGCGAGCAACGATAAATAACTTGCTTCAATGCAGATCAAGAATGACCTTTGTCTGACGACGCAGACGCTGCGCTCAATGTCAGGTACAGGGCACTGCTTGTGGAGCAGTGAGCCATCGACCCGACGCAGACGCTGCGTTCAAAGGATCTAGGCTACGAGAGTGTGCCATAGGCAGTTTGGAAGAGGGTGATGACCACGAGGAGTGGCCAAATCCCTGTCCTGTCCCAAGCGTGCCATCCTGTGCGCTGGCCAGAGCGACAAGAACGGTGCTATGGGGGGACATTGCACTAGAACAGACTCCAGTCAAACGCTGCGTGCACTCAGCGCGACGGAGAATGTCCCAGGTCCAAGCCTGACAACATCCAGAGAGAATGTGGGGACACTCAATCTCTGACTCTACATCTGAGGCCAGCAGCAAGCTGAATCGGCAAGCGGAACTAGCCGCGTTCCTATGCGGTGAACCGCACCCTATGTACACAGGAATAATACCTGCATGGTGAAAAACCTGAGACAGCAAAAGACAAGAAGAAGCAATTATAAGTAGCATCACTCGCCTGGGCATGTCTCCGCCTCTCTGCCGATGTAATCAGGTACACCCACCGGCTTGTCCGACAGCTTGAACGTGAACGTCGAGACGAGCACCGCAAGAACCACCTCTGCAGGACCGGACCGGATAGTCAGCGATAGGTGCATACGAGCCGTGCCCAGTGGGACGCGAATAGGGCGAAGATGTACTCATCTCCAACTGCGAGAACTTGAAACCGCTAGCACCGGATCCAAATCAGCGCAGGAAGCTCTATAGATGCCCGACGAAGACTCACATGCATGCACGTCCGCCGCCCCAGAAAGTCATTCTAGTCGGAGGTGTATGAGTGATTTTCTGTGGTCATTCTAGGGGGAACATATGACGAACAGGTTGGAATACACCCCAGGGATCTTGGCGTCCACGACAGTTTCAGGCAGGGGCGAGAGCAAGTGCTCGGGTGTCCATTCGTAGGCATCCTCACCCCATAGCGCCTTGCTCATGTTCGAGGACATCACACTAGGCCTAGGTGATGCTCAAAGACGTCAGCTACATGGGCTACACAGGAGAATAGCTCATATACGCACCCCCACGACAAATCCTGTACTGTGCTTCCTACACAGGTGGAGGGCATAGAGCGACTCCAAGCTATGCACGACAATAAGCAGGCCCCAGCTGTACGTGAGAGCCCACGGCGGGAGATAGGATAGAAGGACAATAGCAGGCGTGAAGAACAATGAAGGTAATAGCGAGGCCAGTGATTTCCACCTCGAGTCCAGCGTGAATGTGTCCACGTGTGGAGCCCAGACCTGCGTCCAAAGACCCTCTCAGTCGCGACCATGGGGAGCTAAATGTCGATGGAGAATAGAATGGAGACGCACCATGCCAAGTTCCTCCTCCGCCTCGCCCTTCATGTTGATCAGTCTCGGCTTCACCTCCTCGTATCCGGCAAGCGGAGGGTCGAACTCGATCCAGATGTACTTCGTTGTCGTACTACCCTTGACCTGGTAGGTGAGGTTCATGCTCTGTAGTTCCGGTCATACATTCAGCCCGACGCCTGTTGCAGTGAATGACAGGATTCCGAAGCATGTATGCGCACCTTGGTGTCAAACCCATCCGAGCCAATTGACGCCACCGAATTGGCCCTTTGTCTGAGATGATCGTCAGTGGTGTTCGAGAATGTCCGAGATATTCATGTCTCACCTGGACCTTCCTGACAGTGAGTGCAGATTCAATGCGCATGCCCCACTTGCCCGGGTTGTCTGGCATCCCGTCAGCTGTGTTCTCAGGCAATCGTAGTAGGGGGGTGGACTCACAGAATCCAGGCTCGTTCGTGAGCACGTGTCCCGGAACAAGGACCGTATCGGACGAGAACAATTGGGGGCCCTTGTGAATGTTGAGGAGGGAGCCAAAGCCATGTCTGGTGCCATGCTATTCAAGCTGTGAGCCTTTGGAGCTCGACATACGAGCTTGACGGACATACCAGGTAGTTCAGGCCGTCTTGCCAGAGCGCCCTGCGTGCCAGCACGTCAAGCTTGGCACCAGACGTGCCCTCTGGGAAAATGGCGGTGTCAATAGCGATCTGGACGATAAACAGTTCTTGTCAGCACCCGGCCTGCACACATGGGAGAGCACATACGTGGCCTTGGAGCACACGCATGAACACCTCGCACTCCTCTGGTGTGGGTCGCCCGAAGTGGACAGTCCGCGTCGTGTTGCAGGTGCCGTCCCGGTACTGGCCTCCCGAATCGCTGAGAGTAGGAAACACGATGGAGATGAGATGCCATGATCAGGAGACAAACGGGAACGGGTTACTCACTTCAGATAGGGCGTGTCCCGGTCAATCATGCGCGCGGTCGCCTTGTGCGGCACATAGTGAGGCAGTGCTAGAACGCAGGCGGCCCAGTTAGACGCATTCAAGGGTGATGCTGCGAGGTGCGTACCAGCATTAGGGCCGCACGCCAAGATGTACTCGTATGCGAGACCCATATAGTGTTCGTTCTTCCAGCGGTACTCCATCAGCCGCCACGCAGCCTCATATTTGGTGATGTCGTAGCCCTGCAATATCTTCTGGTCGAGCCAGGCGAGCCAGCGCACGTATGCCGCGCCGTCCCGACGGTATGCTTTGTGGAGCCCGGCAATCTCAACCTCACTCTTGACAGCCTTCATCTCCTCGACATACGAAGGCAAGATGGTGTACCAAAAGCTCATCATCATGAGGCAGATTGCATAGGACGTCTGGGGCGAGATGATGATTCGATGTATGCGCTATACAGAGTAGAAACGCACCTGGCAGCGTCCTCCATCACTGGCCGCGCAATATCCTCCTTGGCAAGCTCCGCGACTCGGCTCAAATACTTACCTTCGTATCCGAGTCCTGGAAGATGGCTGCACTTCTGTGCTTGGTGAAAGGTGTTTCCGCCCACTTGCATGGTTCGGAGAGTAGACGCACCTTCCCTTTATCCTCCCACACCTCTGCTTTGCGTGCTGCCTGCTGAGAACTGCTGAATCAAGTCAGCTAGTGGGTGCGAGTCATCGGCCCGGGTGGCCCCTTGCGTCACCGTTTTGGGGGTGGTGTTCTTGAGAATATGAGCCCCGCTGGCTTAGACTCCTTGAGAGGGATCATGTCAGGTGGAGCTGCGGGAAATGGAGACAATCTTACATACGCGAACCAGACTCTCGCCCTGAGGCAGAGTCTGGGACAATGTTTGCTCAGGTCCATGGGTACAAATGTCTGTGCCACTGGCCGCAGCAGCGGCTGCGTTCTGGTTCTGGTAGGAGATCGCGGCGGTTGTGTTGAGTGTGATGTCTGCAGGAGCAGCGAGATCCAGTGACAGCGAGGGAAGGAGAGCGATGTTCAAAGGGACGGGAGGCACGGGCATTGGACGTGGCGGATCACGTGCCTGAGACGTGACCCTGTGTCCACGACTCGGACGGAAACCCTCGCTTACGCCTCCCAAACTTCCGCCTCCTGCTATGACGGCTCATCATGAATACAGTCAAGACTCCTGATATCTTGCGCGCCACCGCACAGTACGGCGTCGCTAATCGTATCATGGACCTGGGCATGTTCGACGTCACCCAGAATCCATGGCGCTGTGGCGAACTCTTCGATGCCATTGTCGCCGATCCTCCTTGTGAGTTGTTACACACTCATCGGACATCTGGCTCAAAGAGCCACATCTAGACGGCGTTCGTGCGGTTGCAAAACGTCTAGGACGCGTGCTAACATATGCACCATTTTGGTTTGAGGATCCCTCGGACGCACAATCCAACCCCATCCCACCTGCACTGCACCCCGTCCAGGTCGCTACTCTCCGCACCACTCAACTTAAGTACCTATGGCGCTTTGGCATAGCCGATGTCAGATACACTTGTTAGCGCCAACCATGGACAAGCAAAGGGCAAGAGTAGCTCGTCAGCACAGCCTACCCATCGAGACATCGTGGCCACAGCCATGCCCTAGGCAAAAAACCCCGCTTTCTCGCGAAGTTTAGTGTCAAAGTGGCTGATCACGGATTACAGTGCATACATCAATAGGGAATACATCATGGTCCAGTCGGTATAAAGCACGCTATTGTCAAGAGGAGCGGAGAATGAAGCGATCACCAGGAACAGACCCGTGCAATACGGCTGCAGTCGATATATGATACCATATGTGGTCGTGTTTGTATAAGTACCGGGTATGCGCATCCCTGCTCGTACTATGAGCCGTCCGTTCAGCAACCACCTTCACGGCAGAATAGCTGATACACGTACCTAATGCAGGGAGAACACCTTCAGGTCAGCGATACAGAGATATTGCCAGCTGCCACAATTCGGCCTTAGTCGCACGAGGACCCGCTCGCCCCTCTACGAACAAAGAGGACATTGAACGCTCGAACACACAGGCCACTCTACCTCAAGGTGTGGCCACTCCTCCAGTAGCTCAGCTTCCAGGTCCTCCGTATCGCCATCGTAAGATTCGGACGAGGCGCCCGGTGTGAACGTCCCAGGGGCCAGTCGGTCCACATCGTACGGCTCCTGTGTACGGGCCAGTTTAGCAACACATGAAAGTCATGCTAGGCCCAAATTTTCCGGGTGCAACATCGTGAGCGAGGCTATCTTTCTTGCACTTGGCTTGACGAATGCTAGATCATGGAGAGACCTTGTCTTATTGTTGTTTTGTCCAGTGGCGTCCGTGCTTGGCGACATGGCGGTAGCTATCTGGCAAAGAGGATTATTCAGAGTGTGCGTCCAGAACTCGATCGTGCAGATCGAGAGAGAGAGAGAGCAGGACTGTGGGCCAAGATGATGACTAACGTGGTGGCGGTGAGGGTATACACCAGTAGTAAAGGTATCTCTCGGAAGATAGTAGTGGTGGATCGAGAGGTATCCTGCGAGGGAGAGGGAGGATGAGAACAAAGATTGGTGAGATGAGATGATGGGCGACGTGTTGAACCCTCTTACATGCTTAACCAAGGAAGACGCCGCGGAGTGCTGCCTCCTGGGTGGCACAGTCACGTGCCCTACTCTACGCAGCACCCAAAATGGGTGGCACGACCGCTTACAAGGCAACCACTCTGCCTGGCCTGCGGTAGGCGTCCAGGGACGTATGCTTGAACCATCGTTAGACAACGGCAAGTCAACTTGCGACCACGGAGACCACATATGAATTGAAGACTGATGAAAGAAGTCAGCGATCTAAGTGACTCGAACTATCAATAGATGCCGCTCACCATATCGGACGCTACCGCAGAAAGCCTCGATCAGCTGTAAACACCGACGAACATACGCAGACAATGAGCACGGGCGGAATAGATTGTACAGACATAGTCTCTTCGTACACCGCAGTAAAAAGGGAATACATGGACGTTGGGATCGAGTCCACTCAAGGCTTCGCCTTGATATTGCTGACAATGAGACTCTGAATCCTCGGTTAGCTCTTCGTGATTCTGAGCAGCAAGCAACCAAATGCCGTACCTTGTAAGCCTGCACATCGCCGTCACGGTGCCATCCGCACAGACCTAGAGCTGCACCTCCGCGACACTCACAGAACTGGACAGAAGACTCTGACATACCTCCTTCGCAACGGATGTTATGAAGCGTTCGTCGTGCGAGATGAGGATGACACCCCCGTTCCATGCGCTCAACGCTGTCATCAGCGCATCGAGACCCTATGATTGCATGAGCATCAGAGGACACCGGCAACCTCCACGTGGCGTACCTCCATATCCAAGTGGTTGGTAGGCTCATCAAGCAGCAACACGTGCGGTCTCTGAAGTGACAACACAGCGAACGTCATCTGCAGGCTACGTCTACATCAACACACTGTCCAACCACTGAGGACAAGGTCGCTCACCCCGTCATACCGCTGATCTGGAAGTTGCCAAGATGCTGGCGGTACTCCTGCTCCATCTTGCCCGGAAATTTGGACGCAAGGAACTGGACAGGCGACGTTGTCGGGATCAGGTTGTCGACGTGGTGTTGCGTGAAGTAACCTCTGATTGACACCACATCAGAAAATCAGGAACAAGAGAGAGACTTGACGAGAGGACGGATATCCGAAGACGACCATTTTGGCTGACATGTTCAGCCATCGGTTTGAGCTCTCCTGCCAGTAGCTTGATACTACAAGTCGCCGTCCCATCAGCGCTGTGATACAGTGACAAAGGTAGAGGCAAAGACTCACAGAATGGATTTTCCAGCACCGTTGGGACCGATCACAGCGATACGCGAGGAGGTGACCTCGTTCAACTGTGAGACTGGCGGCGAGGTCTTCTCTGCATCTGGGAACTTGAACGTCTCCGTATCCTCTTCCTCCGGTGGAGTGAGTTCTGGGAGCTGGGTCGGCACAATCATTGGAACACAACTCGACCTATGACTGGGAAACATGCGAACCTTCTCTAAGATCTTGATCTTGGACTGAGCCTATGCAGCACAATTGGTGTTGTACCTCCACCGGTCGATGAATGCCTGCAAGTGCTTGCGGTACTCCATCTGTGTCTCGTACTCCTTGCGTAGATTGCGATCGCGCTCCGACTTCGTAGAGTATAACTGGGTGAAGTTGCTGATGAAACCAGACATTCAAATAGAATAGCCTACGCATCTACTGAGATGGAGACTCACCCCTTGTAGTAGTCAAGACGAGCAGAGTGCATGTGCACGATATCTGTCGCCACTGCATCCCTACAATGCTACCGTTAAAACCCACAACGACGGAGATGATGATGGATACGCACAAGAACGCACGGTCGTGAGAGCTAGAAAACGAAGTATTCAGCATTGAGAGGTCGGTGAGACGGCTACAAGGCGACTCACACCACCAATAGTGTCCCCGGCCATGTCTGCAGGTAGTCCTCAAGCCACGGAAGGGCATTGAGATCAACTATATACTGTTGAGCAACGGTGAGAATGTACTGCGGCACGTCTACTCACTGTGGTTGGACGGCTCATCAAGCAGGAGCAAGGCAGGTTTGACAAACAATGCTCGTGCCAAGGCGAGACCCATGCGCCAACCTCCACTGAAAGACCTCGTAGGTCGCTTTTGGTCCTCTTCGCTAAAGCCGAGACCTTGCAGAGTATTGAGATGTGGTTATTTCCGCTGTAAAGAGATCGTAAACCTACCAGCAAGCAGGGCCGCAGGTCCGCTCTCAGCATCCATGTCCGCAAGACGTGCATGCACCTCCGTCAAACGCGTCGACGCCTCCTCGCGGGCATCCTCGAAGCGCTTGTCGTCGCCTTCGCCCTCGAGCTCCGTGAGTTTTGCGTTGAGTGCAGCTTCCTCGCGCATGAGAGTGTCTCTCCATACGTCCGCCTTGAGCACAGAGTCCAAAGCGAGCGTATCATCTCCGACAATCTGGATGTGTTTGTGAGCATATGCACACAGAAGATGCAGGGTAATTGCTCGACGAACAATATAGTGATATGAGGGGGAATGGGGACATCACGCATAGCAATGTATCGGAGCAATGTCGATTTACCGACACCGTTCTGACCGATGAGACCATATCGTCGGCCATATGCAAGAGTGAGGAACGCGCCGGACCTATTTATACGGAAATGAGCGGGTGGAAGCAACGGAAGACGGCACAGCTGCATACAAAATACGATTGGAACCGGAGTTGACGTCGATGTTCGTGAGGTGGATGTCCTTCGACTTGTTCTTTGACGCTGCTGCGTCCAATGGGTTGATCTTCATGAACATCTCTTCGTACGTTTGCTATCGCATACTCGTCTTAGCTTTCGTGTTGCAGTAGTGGGGCGAGGACTCACTTGTTTCCTGTGCTGGTCCAACAACTTGGAGCCCTCGTAGAGGAGAACATGTCGGTGGCTTCCCGCACATTTCCCTAGATTTCTGAACACAGAGGCCCAACGAAGATCGAACTGGGTAAGAAACGGACTATTCACAAACGTTCGAGCAGTGTCCGTAAGCCGTTTGCAACCGCATGGATGGGGCATGTATTGACGGATGGATCAACGAGCAATGCGCGATGGCGGTCTGTGAGAACGTCGCATGCGGGGAGTACGTCATGGCCCATGATATCAACCTCGTCGTGTTCTCATTCTGCTTCCACTGGTCTCTCGCACGTCCTTCTCCTCCCCCTTTACATTCTCGGCACTTGCCACACTCGTCACCGACCTACTCCCTGCCAATATATGCGCAATTTTGATGCACTTACCGGGTGGAAAGACGGCAACAGCGAGGAGAACGAGGGTTCTCCGTGTCCTTGTCCCTAGTAGTTGCTATCTTTCGCTACTTACCCTTGCCGTCCTTACTGGGATCGTTGCCGTCATTGCACTAATCCAAGGCCTCGTATTTGATGCTTGTTAGCATAGCACCAGGGATGAAGCCAAGAGCGTGAGGGAGAGCGAGAGAGGGCGAGTGAGAGAGCACCGTCCAGAGTCACAAGCGCCCTACGAGCATAAGCGACCAAGCGATTAGCGCTTGGTGGGGAAGCGCGGGAAAAATTGATCCACGGACGCCCCGCCAACCGTACTCCGGTCAAGACGGATTCAGAAGTAGTCAGAGAGATTCAGCAAGTAAGTCGAAATCAGTCGCGGCCAGAGCCGATCAGCAAATCTCAGAAACTCAGTCCGGATCAGTTCCGGACGTTTTCCTGATGTGGGGGAGGGTTGATATCAGTCGACGTCGAGAGTCGAGACACCGGTTGCATACACCGGATTGGTACGGTCGTCGTGCCGGCCTGGCAGGCGACTTGAGAGAGGTCGGTGCCAGATACTACGCCCGAAGTCTGGTCGTTACCTTGTGGGCTTCGCCGGGTCAAGTGCACTCGAGCGAGAAGACTATCGAGCGTATACGATGGTGCGAGTGTGGAAAGCGACGCTGCTCAATGTGGCAAACTGACATGGCGCATTCGGCGAGCAGCGCGGCGCTGAGGATGTAATCTAGCATATCATCCGGCGGTAGTACGTGTGCTCATGGACCGACCCAAAGTTTGCTCGAGGAGTGAGCGCGAGACGGGTGGTGGATCGACAGTGCGCGATTGGCAGCGAGCGCGTACGGTGCGGCTCGTCGCGCGCGCGATGGTCGACCATTCGTGATTCGGACAGATGCGATGTTGGCGGTGAATGGACAGAACATGTCGAATGCGAAGTGGGGGGGTGGTGGGCGTCTAGAGGGCTATTTAGGGCAGAAGTGGGACGAGGACAGACAAGATCGATCGCCACGCGCGTCCAGCCATGTCTCGTCCACAACGCGTCCGTTTAAATCCTCCCCTCCCCTCCGTCCACCACCATCCCCCACACCCCCCATGGCAGACACAAAGGCACAGAAACGCGCAAAGTTCGACGCCGTCTACCCCGTCCTCCGCGACGACCTCCTCGCCTACCTCAACCACGAGGGCATGCCTCACGACGCCATCGCCTGGTTCCAGCGCGTACGTCTCCTGCCATCTCGTCCTCCACGCATCTCTCACCCCGCGCGCGCAGAACCTGGACTACAACGTCCCGGGCGGAAAGCTCAACCGCGGCATCTCCGTCGTCGACTCTGTCCACATCCTCAAGGCTCGCGCCTTGTCCGACGACGAGTACTTCAAGGCCGCTCTCCTCGGCTGGTGTATCGAGCTCGTGAGTCCGCGTCCTGTTCCCTCTCCCCCCGCGTCTCCGACCACGGCGACCCAAACCCTCCCTCCGCGCGCGTTCCGGCACCTTCGCCATGCCCTTGCTCACGCTGACCTCCACATCAGCTCCAAGCGTTCTTCCTCGTCTCGGACGACATGATGGACCAGTCTGTCACCCGCCGCGGCCAACCGTGCTGGTTCCGCGTCGAGGGCGTCAGCTACATCGCCATCAACGACTCCTTCATGCTCGAGGGTTCCATCTACTACCTCCTCAAGAAGCACTTCCGCACCGAGCCCTACTACGTCCACCTCCTCGAGCTCTTCCACGACGTGAGTCTTCCCTCTCCCGGTGCACACCACACTTCTGACACCCATCTGCAGACGACGTTCCAGACGGAGATCGGGCAGCTGATCGACCTCATCACCGCGCCCGAGGACCACGTCGACCTGAGCAAGTTCTCGCTCGCAAAGTGCGTGCTCTCGACTCGTCCTCTCACGCTCGCTCACCAGCCTACGCGCGCCGCGTGTCCCTGTGTCTGAGAGTGACCTGAGCGTGTGCCCCGGCGAAGGCCTGTATCGCCTCCCTCTGCTTGCGTTTCCGGTGAACTTGAGAATGTCCGCGCTGCCATTGACGGGGCGGACGTGGCGGGAATGCTTCATCGAGCGGGCTGCTGAGCCTCGCACGACGGCCCGGTGGGTACTGCTGTGCCGTTCTCAATAGTGGTGGCGTTGCAGAGGTGCCTGCTATGTTGGTAGTACTAGCCCCGAACGGCGAGTACAGGTACGGGAAGGTACTAGGAGGTTAACATGGGGCATAGCGCCTCACCGGGCCGGGAGGAGAGGACGCTCGTGCTCTCGTCGGCGCCAGCTCTGATGGACCTCCTCGCGTACTCTTGTACCGTACTCGATGGCGCCTCCTCGTCGTCCACAGCCCGCTCTTCTCTCCAGCCGTCCTTCATCGCCCCTTCCGCGAGACCTGCGACCGCTCAAGCGAGGTCGGCGTTGGTGCAAGCGGCGGCTCGAAGACGGCGGCCAACAACCTGATGAAGTTGGTGTGCTGTGGACAACGGTTCTCCTCACCGCGAACCCTCAATTGAAGCACATGTCGACTGTCCGATGACTGACGTGCTCAACTACAGGATGGGATGTTGGCCTCATTCGCGGCGTCCTCTCCATCAAGTCCTTCCAGGACTACTTTGGCCTCGGCGGCTGGGGAGTCGGCATGGTCTCTGCCCTCGTCCCGACGTACGTGAGCGAATGTGCGCCAAAGGCCGTCCAGCTCGCAAACATCATCGGCACCATGCTCTCCTGTACGTCCCTCTTTGCTACTCTCCCGTTGGTGTGCTGACGATCAGGCAGACTGGGTCAACTACAGCGCGAGCAAGGACCTGGCGTATGGCGAGATGCAGTGGCGTTCATCATGCAGATCATCCCTGGGGTCCTGTTTGTGCTTGCCATGCTCATCCAGCCCGAGTCGCCCCGCTGGCTCGCGGAGCACGGGAAGCTCGACCGCGCCGCTCGTGCGCTCGCGTTCTCGTCCGGGAAGACAACGGACGACGAGAGCGTGCAGGAGACGCTCCGGGAGATCCTCAGGAGTTTGAGGGCCGCGAGCGCGTCAGCATCTGGCTGCAGCTGAGGCTCATGGGCGAGAGCAGGTCGATCGCGCACCGGTGCTTTATTCGTGAGTGTCACGAGGCGTGGCAGACGAGTGTGACTGACAGGTTTTCTAGCGTCGCTCGTCATGTTCTTCCAGCAGTGGACGGGCACGAACGCGATCAACTACTACTCGCCCCGGGTACGCTCCTCTCACTGTTTGCTCTGCACCATCTCGTCCTCTTCGTCTAGAACTTTGCCTCGCTCAGTGTCTCTGGCCAGAACGCGGGCCTGTTTGCCACCGGCATCTACGGCGTCGTCAAGGTCGTTCGTCGCCGTCGGGACCACGCTCGCCATCGCCGTCGAGTCCTTTGGACGCAAGAACTGCCTCATGCTCGGCGGGCTCATCCAGGCGGTCACCATGCTCTGGATCGCCGGCTACTCGTCCCGGCACACGGGCAGGGGCGTCGACGGCGCGAGCTACGTGAGCATCGTCACCGTCTACGTCTACGCCATCGGATACTGCATCGGTGCGTCCCCTCTGCCATCGCCGTAGACTCTCCGGGTTGACTCGCTACCAGGGTGGGGACTGGTGCCGTGGGTCGTCGCGAACGAGGTTGTCCCGAACCACGTCCGCACGGCGGCGATGTCCGTCGCGGTCGGCGTCAACTGGCTGGCTGTTCTCGTTCACGATCTCGAAGATCACGCCGATCCTGCTCGCGGACGTCGGGTACGGCACGTTCCTCGTGTTTGGGTGCGCGTGCGCGGTGAGGAGCGTGGTGGAGATGAGGACGGAGGCGGAAGAGAGGGAGAGGAGGGGAGGGGAGGATGGTGAGAGTGCGTCGGATGTGAAACAGGCGGAGGTTGAGCAGGAGGAGAATGTTGCCCGGCTGCCGGTGGAGAGTGTGTAGGGTAGCTGTGTACGTGGCTAGCCCGAGCACGATGCGTGCGAGTATCTCGACCATATGTATGATGGATCATTGAATTCTATGTCAGTTTTTCATTGTTCATACTGACTGTTGACTACATCCCATGCCTCCCCGGCCGAGCATGCAGACAGGCTGGGCGCCTGTAGACTTGACCGTCTTACTTGCGGCTTACATAAACACATTCCCCAGTGACGCCGCCCCCAAACCAGAGTTTACTGTCCAACCACGATGGATGCCAACCTCCCCGCCGACCTTGCGCAAGGCTCTGTGACTGACACGGACAGCAAGAAACGTCGGCCTAGCTCGGACGCATCGGTCGCTGTCACAATGGTCAAAAAGTCTCGCACCCAGGCTGAGGAACAGGACTCGTCTTCTGCTCAACATGAGGCGACGCTACCGTTTCCAGAGTCTCAAGACGCAACGCATTCGCGCTTTTCCGCAACAGAGCTGGAGGAGTGGCAGAACGACCCTGTATTACAGCGCGAAAAGGGGCTGCCCGACGCCTACTACGATAAGTACATGGCTCTTTCTCTCATAGTCACGGTCGTCAATCGGAAGAAACCTGGTGTATTCAACAAGGAATACGAGGCCGGGGACTCTCTAGCACTCCGTGAACTTGTGAACCGCAACCCGTCATTGTCTACGATGCTGGAACAGCGCGATTTCAAGGGTGTCATGACTTCAGGCGAGTCCTGCTCTTTCTCGCCCTACCGCCAGTCTAACTTGGTTATAGGTCTTCTCTTGGCGTCTTCCCACAAAAACCAAGCCCAGAGCCAACCTGCCCCACACCCCTCGCGAGGTACGTTTCGCCCTTTGTACATGACCGGTTAGTCGGATCATGGCCAGGGTACTCAAGTTGCTGCCAGATGTGATGGAGAAAGCCTGGAAGGTCCCATTCACTGGCAACGCTCACGCCATTCTCGCCGCCAATCTTCGACGAATGTACCTCGCCTCCGTGAGCAACCCCGTGGTATCTGCGAACGATCGCACGTACATGAGCTATACCTCCATCATACAAAGCTCGGGTTCCGGCAAATCCAGAATGATTGATGAGGCCGCCAAAGACGTATTCACCATTCCGTTCAATATTCGGAAGGAGGAAGACACGCGGGGTGAGTGTTTTTGCCGTCAGCATATCATCGATGTCCTCAGATCATTCCATTTAGATGGCGCATGGCCTCTACCTGATAGCCGTATACGAGATTTGCTCGTTACAATGGGCCAAGGGAACTTGGACGAAACGCGGCTCTCTTCCAGATATCTCTGTTTCTTCCAAGCCGTATTCTTGGAGACTGCAGCAGAAGTCCGGCGCATATCTCAAGGCCATCTTCCGAACACGGACAATTTCCCGCTACGCTGGCACGAGCATCTCGACAGCAAGACTAATCGGGATGCGCTGTACGCTCGTATCGCACAGCAAGCGGTGCGTGGATAGGCTCATAGCGCATCTTCTCGTTCATTGACCCATCACTGCTCCACTGCTCAGGATACATTCGTAGCGCAGTTCGCAGGGAGGGAAAATCAAGATCACGTGCACGATCACGAGCGTATCGCTGAAGACACGAAGAAAGCGTTGAGGGTTCTCGTGTCTCTCGTCTGCGAGTGTTCCAACCGCGTCAATGCCACTGTCCCGGAACCCGCTTCAGGCTCTACGGTCGACAACCCCGACATGATTGGATCTCTCTCCGTGCTCATCTACTTTGATGAGGCACATGTACTGGCAACGACCTCTCTTGGGCTTGTCGGGAAACTGTGCCTTGATGTCCTCGTACAAACACTGGATACTTTCCAACGCCAGGGTGCATTCACCGTACTGCTGTCGACTCAGTCGAAACTCGAATACCTGGCACCATCCTCTTCCTATGCTCGCTCCGCACGATACCGTGAGCTTGTCGATTGCATGCATGCCCCAATCACAGAGACGCCTTTTGACTGTTTTGGCACAAGCAAGCTCAAACCGTCGTCCCTCCGCGCTGGCAGCATTAGCAAGGTGGAGTTCATGGCGCAGTTTGGACGACCTCTGTGAGTGTGATTGTCATCTCTGGGTTCGAATGTGTGCTCATCTAATTCCAGCTGGAAGTCGATGCTAGCGCGTTACCAAACACATGCAAGCACGAGCGAAGACGTCACAATGGCTTCTGCCTCTGTGCCCGTCAACGTACGCGAGAGGTTGATCGACTTTGCCCGCTCGAAGCTCCTTTCGATGAGGTTGTTGACTGAACGACGGGAACACTATCAACAGCCTGCTCAGAGCGCCGTTCTCGATGCCCGGATCATGCTGTCCTACGAGGCCAGCCGTCGGTCCGCGCACGAGCGGGAGATGGAACTCGTAGCGAGCCACATGCGCACAGTCTACTCTATCCCTCGTGATCGCGAATACCTTCGGTCAGGCTACTCGTCGGAGCCTATTCTCGCGGAAGCTGCTGCGCGCCAGCTCGCTACATGGCGCCGACTCGAGCAAGGCAATGCGACCGGAGAACCAGGGGAGCAGCGCACTCCGATTATGTTTAGCGACCCCGCGGTTGTCATACTGCAGCACAATCTTGAACATGACCTCCTTGCGCGCGGCGAGATAGGCGAGGCGGTGGGGCGTCTACTGCTCACCTTAGCCCACGATCGTGCGGCGGTAACGTCTCACCAAGGGGAACTGGGGGAGACGCACTTCAGTAATCCCATATCCGTCGAGGCTTTCTTCAGAGCGCTCTTCCGAGACGAAGCTGCCGAACTCGTCTTGAACAGCGAACCGGATAATGAGCCTAACGGAAAGAGGCTCCGCGACGTCTTCAAGGGCGCCGTCCTGAACTTCACGCACTTTGCGAAGTGGGCAGACGACTCGTCGTTGTCGGAGGATAGCGCTGCTGGATGCTTCATCCGACACATGGGTGTCATCTGCCGGAACAATGGCCCGCGTGTCGACGTCCTCATCCCCATCCTGCTTGATAGCCACGCCACGCTCGAGCCGGGAAACATGTCAGCCATCTTGGTCCAGTTCAAGCTCCGAGAGAAGGCGGGCTCTATGTCTGCATACGCCATCGACGAAAAGGACATCCGGTTCTTCTCGCGTGGCGAGGAACCGGCGGATGGGCAGACACGTCGGCCGTACATCACCATGATCATGGAACTGGGCGTGAGGAACGCTCCGCCGCCGCTAGCACAGACGGCTACGAACCCGCAGTCGAAGACGGCCAAGAAGCGTGAGGCGAAGATAGCCAAGTCGACGCCAGCGGGCGAGGGCACGTCACGCCCGGATACCCCGCCTTCGCCTTCGACGGTTCGAACTGGCGAGGCACCGGTACGCCGCTCGAAGCGCAACAAGAAAACTGTCCACCCACGGTACAGCATGTACGTTTACGGGTGCTCGCCCTCGGTGTACAGGGTCATAGAGGAGCAGGAGCGGCCGATATACAAGCAGATCATCCGTGCCGGTGACCTCCTTGGGGAGCACCCGCGTCAGGATCCCGACTCACTGGGTTTGGTGCGGAATCAGAAGCCCTTCTTTGCTCACGGGCACGCGAGCTGGCACTGGCTCAAAAGCGACAAGTTGTACACGGAGGAGCCGACAGCCATGGAAGATGACGACCGCGGCGGTCTATACGTTGGAATTGATATCCAAGGCGACGACAGGGGAGATGAAGGAGCTGAGGCGGAGTAGTCTGATTCTTAAACACTTGTAGTTTCACACTTGTAGTCTGGGTGATTCGTACACCATATCCCCGACTGGATACATGTAGTTGTTTTCAAGTCGTTAGCATGTAACGGCCCCGCCGTTACGCGATGCCTCATGGTCACTCGTAGACACGGTCCCGTGATGTACTTATCTTTTCTGTAGACCGCGACGTCGCGCACGGACGCCCCTCGACTCCCTTTGTACCTGTTTACCCCGCTCGTGGCCGCCACCATCGATAGCCCTCTCGTATATAGCCCTGTACGCGCCGGTTCGCGCCCCTCGTGGAATCAACACAAGTCTCGGGCCCCCTGCCCTCTCTCTCCATTAGTATTCTCCCCTTTGTCTGAAGTCTGGAGGCGTGCCTGTTTTCGGCGTCTGGGCCTCCGGGCGAGAGTACATCAGAAAATGCGAATATCTCTTTTGGCTCCATCAGGCTCCTGACGGAGCCGGAGGAGCTCCGGAGATTTGCGATCTATCTTGATTTTGCATCTCCTGCCAAGTCCTCGACAGGAGATAGGTGGATCCTGCAGGAGATGGGATTCTCCTGTGATGTAATCAACTGTCATAGGAATGCGAACTCTGTGATGTCTTTTGAAGGCTAGATCATGGCACATAGATGACTAGAGTCTGTCCACAAAAGTAACAAGGAATCAGTCACCAATGCATCATTGTGACCATGCAAATTGTACTACTCAGTGTCTGCAGACAGAGCTCTCAACATACCTGTCCAGCCCTCCAGCCTTGAGCAGCAGTCAACATCATACTCTGCCTGTGGGATGGCAAACTATTCAAATGGTGATGTTCCAACAGCTTACTGCCGACCACAGGGGCACCAGTGTGTACTCTACTATGTACATGGCAGCTGGTCTCTGGCTATTTGCAGAGAGTAGTACAGAGATATAACTCTCCTGCAGGATGTTTGTCTCCAACGAGCTCCTGCAGGAGATTATACTCCTGTAGGAGTTCGACCCTCCCTGATGGGGCCATCAGAAATGTCAATCTCTCTTCGGATCAAAAGGAGATCCGTCTCCTTCCGGAGCGGGCACTGTTTCCTAATGTATATTGCACATTGTTTCCGCACCACCTCTCGAATCAAGCCTGCAGATATAGGGATGGATAAAGGGTGAGCACACCTATTCAACCATGCTCACCACACGCGCAGAGGGCAAATTCTGAGAGAGATACAGCAAAATTAAGCTGCTCATCGTTGAAGGCATTGTGCATGCATATCTGATCAGATCCCGATCCCATCGGGGTGTGGACGGCGGCGCATAAACTGGCGCATGGTGGGAAAAATGTCCACTTTGTCCCTCTCGCAACATAGGGGAGCCTGCCAGAAGATTCATGCAAAGTCTGAGATCCCAAAAATACTGTCTGAGCTCTGAAGTCGGAAGCTATCTGAGGCTGTCTGGAGGTCGTCTGGAGGGGTCTGAAACGTCTGACTCAGACCCTCCAGACACCTCAGAACTTGTGGAAAATTCTAATGTCTCGGTCTCTCTGCCCGTCTGCCGTCTGTCTCTCTTCCAAACTATCTGACCCGCTGCATCCCGGCCAGTCTCGGGGAATCTCTGAAACTCCTGCCACGTCCTGAGACTGCCATCAAGCCAAACAATGTGGCGGCTGAGCCACATCGCTCGTTATGGTAGATTAGACGCCGCCCGACGGAATTTTGCCTCCTTCCATCATTCTCTCTCGATAACCGACCGTTGTTGGCCACACCTCCTCCTCATGTATCTCTCTTTAATATGATTTCAATTACACTTTACTTATGAATGATTATAGACTTGACCTAGACCCATTGACAAGGGGTCTGTTATGTAGCCAGAATGCAGCAAAATCTATTGATACTCTTTGGGTCACAACATTTCTGCGGAGAAATGGCCTTGTCAATGCTTGTCAATGAATATTAGGTTACAGTCATCAAGATCATTGACAAGCTGTTTGTGGCTTAACTGCTGCTCGGATTCCTGTTGACAAGAGGTCAATCGTGTAGCCTGAATGTAGGGAAACCCAAGGGTACCCTTTGTGTGGCCATATGTCATGTTTCCATGGAGCAAACCTCTCATCTATGCTTGCCCATGCATCTAGAAGGTGCTGACAAAATCATTGACAAGCTAATTCTTAGGGTTATGAGAGATTCTGAGGGTCCCTGGGTTGAGAATAGACCCTAGGGTAGGAGTTTACAACCCTAATTTAGGGTTAAAATATCAGTTTTCCACCACTGTTACGTATACCACACACCAACATTGTGGAGTAGTATCAGGGCATATCACTGTCTCATTGATTGCTATACATATACTTCATGATATAGAGGTGATACAGACCATTTTATTAGAGCTATATATCCACAGATTTACTGACCTAGTTGTTACGGTGCGCATTTCTCGTCATGATCATCATGGACATTTCGTATTACTCCGTTCGCTTTTGCTACCATTACAGAGTCTGCTTCATGCACAGTCCGCAGTAGCACAGTCTACCATTACTTAGCTGCACAGTCGCACAGTCTGTAGTTGCACAGTTCGCAGCTACACAGTAGCACAGTCTGTAGTAGTAGTGCACAGTCGCGGCTGCGCATTGCACAGTTCTCTAGCATGTATATAAGGGACGACACCTCAGAGTGCTCCTCAGCTTTCAGTCTCCTTTGCGTATAACAAACTCTTCTGTTTGTTATCTCGCTTCCACCCGATCTTACTGGTGTTCTCCTTCGACAAGGCGAACCGGACTAGTAAGAGCTTAGCAAGCCGCTAAGCAGTCGATCCTTTAAGGCTCTTCAGTTTAAAGGTTGTGCTCGAAAGCGTAACATTAGACTGAAAGCTTTAACTCTCCACCTATCCAGGTGCAGAGAACCCCATCGATGGCCCATAGAAAGACGAGGAAGGCCAAGACGGAGGAAGTAAGGATAGACCATCCTCTCCTCAGAAGACCAGGAAACGCACCAGGACAGGCGACGAACAGAGGGAAACCTCTACCGATACTACCATGGATCCGTACATTGGAGGCTTCAGAGATATCGAACCCTCCTATTGTACGTCCACACACTCCGTACCCCGGAAGAACCCTTTCATCCCTTATCCCGTTCGTCGAACACAACTCTTCAGCTTACTCGAGTCCGAGTACTCTAGTAGCACGGGAAGAGGTGGCGTTTCAAAGAACCCCAGAGTGGCAAGAGTACCAAAGCTCGGTAGCCACTAGCACAGAACAAGGAGTAGCCGGAGGCGTACTCATCCCAGCAGAACCGAGTCCAGAATCAAGCGATGTTGATTCGGACAACCCAGAGACAAGCGTAGAAAGATCCTCGACGACAGGAATATTCTACAGAAGGACACAGGTCCCAGTACACGCGGTCGACACACTTCGGGTTATAGCAGATAACCTCGAAGTGTTAAGATAGGAAGACTTTACCCGAGAATACCACTTGACTCTCGAACAAGCGCAGCAGTATACCTCTCAAGTCTTACAGACCCTCGAGTTTATTCCAAGAGAAGTTGTCCAATCCTCACTAAGGATTAGAAACTTTGCGGAATATCTCAGTCATCAGATTGATTTCCTTCAAGCCAAGATTATCAATCTGGAAAATCTCGTGAACCCAGACCTCGAACAAGATATCGCAAAACTTCGTAGCTATCTTCGAGCCAAGACACTACACCAGAAGTTCCTTCAGCAAGCACAACATGTATGAGCATTCCACGCACATACACTTGTGAAGGGAAATATCATCTGTTCGATCCAGACTACGTCCGGGACAAACACTATCGAGAAGTAAGTCAAAGGTGGACAACGTGTACACATGCTCGGTGTCCAGTTCGGTATAACACTACAACCGTACCGTCAGACATTGTAGTTCCAAGTGGACTCGAACAAACTCAGAAGACCTAGGAAGACAAGATCAAAAGGTCTCACGGAAAGTTAGTCCCGCTCCAGGACAACCCCATACCAGCGGGACAGTTACTTTCAACCTCTAGTCCACGAGTCCTATCAGGAACATTCCAAAGTCCATGCACACCAACCACCCCTTTGACTCCGTTATCAAGAACAGAACCGGAGCTAGAGCCACAGCGAGACCCAGAACCAGAACCAGAACCAGAGGTTGTTCAACACAGAGAACCCTCTGAAGAACCAGAACCAGAACCAGAACAAGCTGTATCATCGGACTCTTCAGAAGAAGAAGAAACCGAGCGGATACATATATCAGAACCACCAGAGATGTCGGGTACAGCCACCATATCGACCGGAGCCTCCATTTCAGTGGCATACGGATATGCATTTCCATCACAGTCAATATCCTCGGCAGGATATACAGCAGCAGGCGGAAATGCACCCGTGGCAACAGCTACAACGGAAGGAGTCGTACAACCGACAGGTGGAGGAGGTAGTAGCGGAAGAGGAGGTGTAGGAGCGCAACAGATTCCTAGGCCGAACTTACCTGGAGGCGGAGCACCAGGATCACCAGGAAGTGGTGGAGGACAACCGGGAGGGGGAGGGGGTCCGCCAGGAGCAGGACCACCGGGAGGAAACCCACCCAGAGGAAATCCACCAGGAGGAAACCCACCAACAGGGAATCCACAACCTAACCAAGGAGCCGCCGCACCAGGACCAGGAAAGGGAAAGATTAAAGACCCGGAAGTCTTTAATGGAGACCGAAGCAAAACTCGGTCCTTTCTCAACCAACTTTTCCTGCTCTTCACCGCCAGACCTCATGACTTCGTGTACGACTACACGAAGGTTGCAACAGCTCTGTCCTTCATGGAAGGAGATAACATTAACTTCTGGAAGGACGCAATCATTCAGAGGGCAGAAGAGGAAGTACAGCCTGGCGTTCCCAGAGGATTCGACACCTGGGCTGTATTCAAACAAGACTTCCTACATGCCTTTGCACCGGTAGACGAAGTGGATGACTCCATGGTCCAGTTAACCACCATTCAACTCAGAGACTATACCTCAGTCAATGAGTTCAATGCTCGGTTTATGGACCTGGCCCTCAAAGGCAATATTCGGGATCCAACAGTGCAACTTGCATTGTACAGACAAGCACTCCCTGAATATCTGCTGAGGAAGATTTCTATATCATACCCAGCTCCTACGAACATTATGGAGTGGATGACTAGAATGAAGGAGTTGGACCACAACTACCAACTCACCGAGAAAATCTTAGCCAACCGGAAGGGCCAGAAAGCTAAGGTTTCAAAGTCGAAGAAGAGCGTACAGGCAGTTAATGTCAAAGAAGAAGAGTCTCTCGACATTAACAAACTCTCTGTCAAAGAGCAACAGGAGTTACAGAACAAGGAGTTATGTTTCCGGTGCCGGAAACCGGGACATATCGCTAAGAATTGTCCATCCAAACCAAAGAACTCAGGGAAACCTGTCAACCGAAAGGTTCGACAGATTTCTAACGAGGAGGAGGACGACAAAGAAGATTCAAGCGAGGAGGAGGATGAAGAACAGCTACAGGTTAGCACACTCAGAGCCACGGACTTTGACTCGGATTTTTAGATAGGCAAGCAGACTCGACGCCTGTCTTGCCTACAGACTTGCATGTAACCATCGTAACCAATACACAGCGGAGACGTCATGCTCTGCTTATACCCGGTTACATGCAGGTCGGGAAAAAAGCCATCGAGGTCAAAGAGCTCATCGATACGGGTGCCGATGCTGTTATCGTCAACCGGAAGATTGTCGACAAATACAATCTACCGACAGTCAGACTACCAAAAGCTCTGACTTTCCAAAACGCGGACGACAGCGTCAATAAGATGGGAACCATCACACATCGGGTGGAAGGCACTTTTAACATCAACGGAAAAAAGCTGCCTACCAATTGGTACATTGCTGACATTGGACGAGACGACGTCTTATTTGGCATGCCATGGATCCGGAAGTACAACCCGAATATTGACTGGGAAAGTGGTCTCATAATCATTTCCTCTGATATTATAAAAAAGCAACAACGGATTCACAAGTACCAATCCGAACACGATCCACCAGAAGGGATGTTGTGGGGGTTTCCAATCAAAGCCGTCAACCAAGACCTGGTCATATCCTTTGTACAAACAAAGGATGAGGACGAAGACGACTTTGATGCAGAAGACCAGCTTACACATAATCCGTCTCGAACCATAGAAAGATGGTATCAGAGAAAGCAAATACGGAAAATCAACAAGTCAATGGAGATAGCGATAGCAGCGAAGAAGGATCAGAAAGAAAGAACTCTCGACGAGATCCTACCCGACTTTGTCAAGGACTTCAAGACTGTCTTTGAAAAGAAGGCTGCTGAAAGATTTCCACCATCCAGACCCTGGGACCACGCCATCGAATTCAAAAAGGATTTCGATTATCACACCAAGGGGTCATAGAGGAAAATCTATCCGCTATCATACACGGAACGGCTCGAACTCGACAAGTTCATCTTGGAAAACCTTGCAAAAGGTTACATTCGAAAATCCAAGTCTCTGTTAGCGTCACCATTCTTTTTTGTCACAAAAAAGGATGGCAGTCTTCGACCAGTACAAGACTATCGAGTGCTCAACGAAGGAATGGTAAAGAATGCATATCCACTACCCCTTATAAGCAATATCATCGACCGCTTAAAGGGAGCCAACATATTTACCAAACTTGACGTGCGAGCAGGATATAACAATGTTCGCATCAAAGAGGGTGACCAGTGAAAGGCCGCATTCATCACACCTAGTGGATTATTTGAACCGACAGTCATGTTCTTTGGATTGTGCAATGCAGCAGCCACATTCCAAAACATGATGAACGATATATTCCAAGATATGTTGCAGGAAGGATGGCTAGTCATCTATATGGATGACATTCTCATCTTCTCCGACAACATAGAAGAGCACCATGAATGGACGCGGAGAGTCTTACAACGACTCAAGGAAAATGACCTCTATCTCAAGGCAGAAAAATGTGAATTCGATAAGCAGGAAGTCAAATTCCTCGGATCAATCATTCAACCTGGGATAGTGGCCATGGATCCTGTAAAACTCAAAGTGATCATCGAATGGGAACCACCGAAAACGGTCAAACAAGTTCAAGCATTCTTGGGGTTCGGAAAATTCTATCGACGATTTATTCAAGACTACTCGAGGATTGTACGACCCCTCACAGAATTAACAAAGAAGGACCAGCCGTTTTCATGGACCCAGGAATGTCAGGAGGCATTCGATACTCTCAAGAAACGGTTTACAGAAGAACCAATTCTCCAGATCCTGGATCCGGAGAAACCGTTTCAAATCGAATGCGACGCATCAAAGGTTGCAACAGGTGCAGTTTTACGGCAACAAGGACCGGATGGACTATGGCACCCTTGTGCCTATTTGTCCAAGTCCTTCACGCAAGCTGAACAGAACTATCAAATATATGATCAAGAGCTCCTAGCAATCATACGAGCGCTTGAAGCATGGCGACACTTTCTACAGGGGTCCCCACACCCTGTAGAAGTGCTCTCTGATCATAAGAATTTGACGTACTTCCGTACAGCTCAAAAGCTGAACCGCAGACAAGCACGATGGCACTTATTCCTATTGGAATTCAACATTGTACTCAAGCACCAACCCGGCAAGTCCCTAACCCAAGCAGACACCCTTTCTTGGAGATCAGGGCATGACGGGGAGGAAAATGACAACGAAAATATTGTCGTACTACAACCCGAACTCTTCGCCAAAGCCGTCAACGTAGAATTGCGAGAGAAAATTCGCAATACCAAACTACGCGACTCGGCTCTGATAGAGTTCATTATCACAAAAGGAAAGGCTACCAAACACTCCGAATTTGGAAACCCAGAAGACTGGTCAGATGACGACGGCATACTCCTATACAAAGATAGGGTGTATGTTCCACCTGACAAAGAACTATATCGAGAAATCGTTAGGATGCATCACGACACACCAGTTATGGGCCATCCGGGGATCCAAAAGACCTACGATCTGGTGAAAAGAGAGTTTTTATGGCCAGGCATGCGCAAGTTTATAACCCAATACGTCAAGGGTTGTCCTATCTGCCAAACAAACAAGGTCAATACACACCTGATCAAACTAGGTCTTATCCCAATTCCTCATAGTGGTGACACGAGACCTTTCAAGACCATCACCATGGACTACATCATCGACTTACCCGAGTCAAATGGTTATAATGCCATTCAAGTGATGGTAGACCATGACGTATCCAAAGCGGCAGTATTCTCCCCTTGCACAAAGAATATCACGGCTGAAGGAGCCATGGATATATTGCAAAGGGATGTTTACAGCAGGTTTGGATTACCAGATAAGATCATATTGGACCGAGGACCACAGTTCATTTCTAAAGCTTTCAAGGAACTACACGAAAGCTTGGGAATTAAAACGGCCCTTAGTACGGCGTATCATCCGCAAACGGATGGAGAAATGGAACGGGTCAACCAAGAGCTCGATCTAGCTCTACGACTCTATTGTGCCAATAACCCCGAAGACTGGGTGAAACTCCTTCCCCAATTCGAGTTTGCGCACAATCGGAGGACTCACTCCGTGACCGGCAAGTCTCCGTTCGAACTTCTTTATGGATACCAACCGGAAGCAATTGGAACTGTTAGAACAAACCAGAAACATCCGAGCACTGAAGAACGACTGTGTAGTCTCCAACAAGCCCGAGAGAATACTATTGCTGCACATGCACAAGCAGCCGCAGCAATGGCAAGGAGACTACCTACGTCACAGGTACCACTAAAGAAGGGAGACAAGGTCCTTCTTGACACCAAGAATCTAAAGCTTTCATACGTTTCCAGGAAGTTGATTCCAAAAAGAGTAGGACCTTTCATCATAACCAAGGTCATGGGACCCGTCACCTTTCAACTCAAGCTTCCAAGCACATGGAAGATCCACCCAGTTTTCCATGCTGCGCTCCTCACACCCTATCGCACTACGGAAGAATATGGTCAGGATTACGCACGACCCCCGGCGATTCCAACACCTGACCAGGGCGAAGGGTCTGAAGAGTGGGAAGTTGAAGCTATCCTGAACCACAGGACAAAGAGAAAGAAGAAAGAATTTCTCGTGGCTTAGAAAGGATGGCCGGTATCGGAGAATTCATGGGAACCAGAGAGTCATCTGAAGAACATGCAAGCCCTTCTGCGCAAGTATAAAAAGAGGCACAAGCTGAAGTGAACGGCTCGACAAGCCTCCAGCTTCTGCTCACCTCCTGATATACACACACACTCAACCTCTCTGATCTCCATGGCTTGCTCCACTGCTTACACTCGCCCTACCCCTTGTTCTCGTCCTCGTTACAGCAAGAACGAAGGATGGGAACAGCCCCTCGCTATCACTCGTCCTCCGAAGTTCATTCTCGACCACAAGCCGGTCTCTTACAACCACCTTCCCCATCATATCGTATCCCCGAACGAAGATGGAACTCTTGCCGACCGGATTGGCTGGGTCATTTTACATCCTGACCTAATAGGACATGTCGCGGCACGCCTCTACAAGTACTCGAACACCATGGGACTCGTCGCGACCTACCGACACATCGCTAGAGCCGCACCCTCCTACTCGTTCCTTGGCCAGTACATGAAGAAGGTCAGTGCTCCACAGTCGGAGAAGGAGAAAGCGGATAGGGTGGCTCAGGAGGCGTACCAAGCTGTCATCGACGCTGCTGAGCGTGTGATAAGCATGCTCGCCGTCCCAGAGATCGCCCGAGCCCTCTTAGACCTTCTTCCCCGGCGAAACCAACACCGTCCTCGAGAACAAGAGACACAGCCCCCCATACCACACCGTGTCGACGACTATCAGCAGACCGATGTTGACCGGATGGACGTCGAGATTGAGCAAGACGGTAAGACTGTCGAGGTCGATGATTGGGAGATCCCTGTGACACCTTGGGATCCTATCACACCTGATGAGACGATGAGCTCTAGCTCGTCGACAACTTCCACAGACCTCACAGTCCCAAACAACTCTTTTGTCAGCTCTCCACCGATGTCACTCCCGGAGCTCGAACACATTAGCCTTCTGAACCTCTACGACTTGAACAGCAACACTGCTCGGACATCCAGTATTGTAGCTCCAGCTCCGTCGCCATCACCTCCTCCACCACCATCCTCCACCACCAAGGAGAACAACGAGGACGACTCGCCCATTATAGCCCCAGGCCACCTTTTCTGTGGACTTTTGGGCAATTGACTCATCGTTGTCACTCGGGAGGGAGCTCTTATCGTCCCAAGACAGATGTTCACACACTCCGACACTCATATCATGGCGCAGTATCATCTTCGATACTCCGAGGTGTCCGCGGATTGTGCGATCAAGGCCTCCATCATCATCGACGACCTCACTGCTCACATCCGTAACCCCCACGCACACAAGGTCACCTCTCAAGATAGTGTGTGTATGACCTACCATGAAGGCCTACGGATGTCAAAGGAGGAACAGGAGCACTGGAAGGAGGTCAGCGACTTCACGGATGATGAGTTGTTGGAACAGCTCATTCTGGTGGTTACACCGGATGCGGTGAAGAGGGCTCGTAACGTCGCAGTCTAAGGTCGAGGACGACCTTCATGGAAGGGGGAGCTGATGTTACGGTGCGCATTTTTCGTCATGATCATCATGGACATTTTGTATTACTTCGTTCGCTTTCGCTACTATTACGGAGTCTGCTTCATGCACAGTCCGCAGTAGCACAGTCTACCGTTACTCAGCTGCACAGTCGCATAGTCCGTAGTTGCACAGTTCGCAGTTACACAGTAGCACAGTCCGTAGTAGTAGTGCACAGTCGTGGCTGCGCATTGCACAGTTTTCTGGCATGTATATAAGGGACGACACCTCAGAGTGCTCCTCAGCTTTCAGTCTCCTTTGCGTATAACAAACTCTTCTGTTTGTTATCTCGCTTCCACCCGATCTTACTGGTGTTCTCCTTCGACAAGGCGAACCGGACTAGTAAGAGCTTAGCAAGCCGCTAAGCAGTCAATCCTTTAAGGCTCTTCAGTTTAAAGGTCGCGCTCGAAAGTGTAACAATGGTTCCCATCTTATTGACGCTGTCATCCGCGTTTCGGAAAGTCAGAGCTTTTGGTAGTCTGACTGTCGGTAGATTGTATTTGTCGACAATCTTCCGGTTGACGATAACAGCATCGGCACCCGTATCGATGAGCTCTTTGACCTCGATGGCTTTTTTCCCGACCTGCATGTAACCGGGTATAAGCAGAGCATGACGTCTCCACTGTGTATTGGTTACGATGGTTACATGCAAGTCTGTAGGCAAGACAGGCGTCGAGTCTGCTTGCCTATCTAAAAATCCGAGTCAAAGTCCGTGGCTCTGAGTGTGCTAACCTGTAGCTGTTCTTCATCCTCCTCCTCGCTTGAATCTTCTTTGTCGTCCTCCTCCTCGTTAGAAATCTGTCGAACCTTTCGGTTGACAGGTTTCCCTGAGTTCTTTGGTTTGGATGGACAATTCTTAGCGATATGTCCCGGTTTCCGGCACCGGAAACATAACTCCTTGTTCTGTAACTCCTGTTGCTCTTTGACAGAGAGTTTGTTAATGTCGAGAGACTCTTCTTCTTTGACATTAACTGCCTGTACGCTCTTCTTCGACTTTGAAACCTTAGCTTTCTGGCCCTTCCGGTTGGCTAAGATTTTCTCGGTGAGTTGGTAGTTGTGGTCCAACTCCTTCATTCTAGTCATCCACTCCATAATGTTCGTAGGAGCTGGGTATGATATAGAAATCTTCCTCAGCAGATATTCAGGGAGTGCTTGTCTGTACAATGCAAGTTGCACTGTTGGATCCCGAATATTGCCTTTGAGGGCCAGGTCCATAAACCGAGCATTGAACTCATTGACTGAGGTATAGTCTCTGAGTTGAATGGTGGTTAACTGGACCATGGAGTCATCCACTTCGTCTACCGGTGCAAAGGCATGTAGGAAGTCTTGTTTGAATACAGCCCAGGTGTCGAATCCTCTGGGAACGCCAGGCTGTACTTCCTCTTCTGCCCTCTGAATGATTGCGTCCTTCCAGAAGTTAATGTTATCTCCTTCCATGAAGGACAGAGCTGTTGCAACCTTCGTGTAGTCGTACACGAAGTCATGAGGTCTGGCGGTGAAGAGCAGGAAAAGTTGGTTGAGAAAGGACCGAGTTTTGCTTCGGTCTCCATTAAAGACTTCCGGGTCTTTAATCTTTCCCTTTCCTGGTCCTGGTGCGGCGGCTCCTTGGTTAGGTTGTGGATTCCCTGTTGGTGGGTTTCCTCCTGGTGGATTTCCTCTGGGTGGGTTTCCTCCCGGTGGTCCTGCTCCTGGCGGACCCCCTCCCCCTCCCGGTTGTCCTCCACCACTTCCTGGTGATCCTGGTGCTCCGCCTCCAGGTAAGTTCGGCCTAGGAATCTGTTGCGCTCCTACACCTCCTCTTCCGCTACTACCTCCTCCACCTGTCGGTTGTACGACTCCTTCCGTTGTAGCTGTTGCCACGGGTGCATTTCCGCCTGCTGCTGTATATCCTGCCGAGGATATTGACTGTGATGGAAATGCATATCCGTATGCCACTGAAATGGAGGCTCCGGTCGATATGGTGGCTGTACCCGACATCTCTGGTGGTTCTGATATATGTATCCGCTCGGTTTCTTCTTCTTCTGAAGAGTCCGATGATACAGCTTGTTCTGGTTCTGGTTCTGGTTCTTCAGAGGGTTCTCTGTGTTGAACAACCTCTGGTTCTGGTTCTGGTTCTGGGTCTCGCTGTGGCTCTAGCTCCGGTTCTGTTCTTGATAACGGAGTCAAAGGGGTGGTTGGTGTGCATGGACTTTGGAATGTTCCTGATAGGACTCGTGGACTAGAGGTTGAAAGTAACTGTCCCGCTGGTATGGGGTTGTCCTGGAGCGGGACTAACTTTCCGTGAGACCTTTTGATCTTGTCTTCCTAGGTCTTCTGAGTTTGTTCGAGTCCACTTGGAACTACAATGTCTGACGGTACGGTTGTAGTGTTATACCGAACTGGACACCGAGCATGTGTACACGTTGTCCACCTTTGACTTACTTCTCGATAGTGTTTGTCCCGGACGTAGTCTGGATCGAACAGATGATATTTCCCTTCACAAGTGTATGTGCGTGGAATGCTCATACATGTTGTGCTTGCTGAAGGAACTTCTGGTGTAGTGTCTTGGCTCGAAGATAGCTACGAAGTTTTGCGATATCTTGTTCGAGGTCTGGGTTCACGAGATTTTCCAGATTGATAATCTTGGCTTGAAGGAAATCAATCTGATGACTGAGATATTCCGCAAAGTTTCTAATCCTTAGTGAGGATTGGACAACTTCTCTTGGAATAAACTCGAGGGTCTGTAAGACTTGAGAGGTATACTGCTGCGCTTGTTCGAGAGTCAAGTGGTATTCTCGGGTAAAGTCTTCCTATCTTAACACTTCGAGGTTATCTGCTATAACCCGAAGTGTGTCGACCGCGTGTACTGGGACCTGTGTCCTTCTGTAGAATATTCCTGTCGTCGAGGATCTTTCTACGCTTGTCTCTGGGTTGTCCGAATCAACATCGCTTGATTCTGGACTCGGTTCTGCTGGGATGAGTACGCCTCCGGCTACTCCTTGTTCTGTGCTAGTGGCTACCGAGCTTTGGTACTCTTGCCACTCTGGGGTTCTTTGAAACGCCACCTCTTCCCGTGCTACTAGAGTACTCGGACTCGAGTAAGCTGAAGAGTTGTGTTCGACGAACGGGATAAGGGATGAAAGGGTTCTTCCGGGGTACGGAGTGTGTGGACGTACAATAGGAGGGTTCGATATCTCTGAAGCCTCCAATGTACGGATCCATGGTAGTATCGGTAGAGGTTTCCCTCTGTTCGTCGCCTGTCCTGGTGCGTTTCCTGGTCTTCTGAGGAGAGGATGGTCTATCCTTACTTCCTCCGTCTTGGCCTTCCTCATCTTTCTATGGGCCATCGATGGGGTTCTCTGCACCTGGATAGGTGGAGAGTTAAAGCTTTCAGTCTAATGTTACGCTTTCGAGCACAACCTTTAAACTGAAGAGCCTTAAAGGATCGACTGCTTAGCAGCTTGCTAAGCTCTTACTAGTCCGGTTCGCCTTGTCGAAGGAGAACACCAGTAAGATCAGGTGGAAGCGAGATAACAAACAGAAGAGTTTGTTATACGCAAAGGAGACTGAAAGCTGAGGAGCACTCTGAGGTGTCGTCCCTTATATACATGCTAGAGAACTGTGCAATGCGCAGCCACGACTGTGCACTACTACTACGGACTGTGCTACTGTGTAACTGCGAACTGTGCAACTACGGACTATGCGACTGTGCAGCTGAGTAACGGTAGACTGTGCTACTGCGGACTGTGCATGAAGCAGACTCTGTAATGGTAGCAAAAGCGAACGGAGTAATACGAAATGTCCATGATGATCATGACGAGAAATGCGCACCGTAACAACTAGGTCAGTAAATCTGTGGATATATAGCTCTAATAAAATGGTCTGTATCACCTCTATATCATGAAGTATATGTATAGCAATCAATGAGACAGTGATATGCCCTGATACTACTCCACAATGTTGGTGTGTGGTATACGTAACAGTGGTGGAAAACTGATATTTTAACCCTAAATTAGGGTTGTAAACTCCTACCCTAGGGTCTATTCTCAACCCAGGGACCCTCAGAATCTCTCATAACCCTAAGAATTAGCTTGTCAATGATTTTGTCAGCACCTTCTAGATGCATGGGCAAGCATAGATGAGAGGTTTGCTCCATGGAAACATGACATATGGCCACACAAAGGGTACCCTTGGGTTTCCCTACATTCAGGCTACACGATTGACCTCTTGTCAACAGGAATCCGAGCAGCAGTTAAGCCACAAACAGCTTGTCAATGATCTTGATGACTGTAACCTAATATTCATTAACAAGCATTGACAAGGCCATTTCTCCGCAGAAATGTTGTGACCCAAAGAGTATCAATAGATTTTGCTGCATTCTGGCTACATAACAGACCCCTTGTCAATGGGTCTAGGTCAAGTCTATAATCATTCATAAGTAAAGTGTAATTGAAATCATATTAA
This sequence comes from Coriolopsis trogii, assembly GCA_020543525.1. Lineage (NCBI taxonomy): Eukaryota > Fungi > Basidiomycota > Agaricomycetes > Polyporales > Polyporaceae > Coriolopsis > Coriolopsis trogii. Next base: position 76,804 of record JAHYIO010000002.1, read on the forward strand.
AGAGAGATACATGAGGAGGAGGTGTGGCCAACAACGGTCGGTTATCGAGAGAGAATGATGGAAGGAGGCAAAATTCCGTCGGGCGGCGTCTAATCTACCATAACGAGCGATGTGGCTCAGCCGCCACATTGTTTGGCTTGATGGCAGTCTCAGGACGTGGCAGGAGTTTCAGAGATTCCCCGAGACTGGCTGGGATGCAGCGGGTCAGATAGTTTGGAAGAGAGACAGACGGCAGACGGGCAGAGAGACCGAGACATTAGAATTTTCCACAAGTTCTGAGGTGTCTGGAGGGTCTGAGTCAGACGTTTCAGACCCCTCCAGACGACCTCCAGACAGCCTCAGATAGCTTCCGACTTCAGAGCTCAGACAGTATTTTTGGGATCTCAGACTTTGCATGAATCTTCTGGCAGGCTCCCCTATGTTGCGAGAGGGACAAAGTGGACATTTTTCCCACCATGCGCCAGTTTATGCGCCGCCGTCCACACCCCGATGGGATCGGGATCTGATCAGATATGCATGCACGATGCCTTCAACGATGAGCAGCTTAATTTTGCTGTATCTCTCTCAGAATTTGCCCTCTGCGCGTGTGGTGAGCATGGTTGAATAGGTGTGCTCACCCTTTATCCATCCCTATATCTGCAGGCTTGATTCGAGAGGTGGTGCGGAAACAATGTGCAATATACATTAGGAAACAGTGCCCGCTCCGGAAGGAGACGGATCTCCTTTTGATCCGAAGAGAGATTGACATTTCTGATGGCCCCATCAGGGAGGGTCGAACTCCTACAGGAGTATAATCTCCTGCAGGAGCTCGTTGGAGACAAACATCCTGCAGGAGAGTTATATCTCTGTACTACTCTTTGCAAATAGCCAGAGACCAGCTGCCATGTACATAGTAGAGTACACACTGGTGCCCCTGTGGTCGGCAGTAAGCTGTTGGAACATCACCATTTGAATAGTTTGCCATCCCACAGGCAGAGTATGATGTTGACTGCTGCTCAAGGCTGGAGGGCTGGACAGGTATGTTGAGAGCTCTGTCTGCAGACACTGAGTAGTACAATTTGCATGGTCACAATGATGCATTGGTGACTGATTCCTTGTTACTTTTGTGGACAGACTCTAGTCATCTATGTGCCATGATCTAGCCTTCAAAAGACATCACAGAGTTCGCATTCCTATGACAGTTGATTACATCACAGGAGAATCCCATCTCCTGCAGGATCCACCTATCTCCTGTCGAGGACTTGGCAGGAGATGCAAAATCAAGATAGATCGCAAATCTCCGGAGCTCCTCCGGCTCCGTCAGGAGCCTGATGGAGCCAAAAGAGATATTCGCATTTCCTGATGTACTCTCGCCCGGAGGCCCAGACGCCGAAAACAGGCACGCCTCCAGACTTCAGACAAAGGGGAGAATACTAATGGAGAGAGAGGGCAGGGGGCCCGAGACTTGTGTTGATTCCACGAGGGGCGCGAACCGGCGCGTACAGGGCTATATACGAGAGGGCTATCGATGGTGGCGGCCACGAGCGGGGTAAACAGGTACAAAGGGAGTCGAGGGGCGTCCGTGCGCGACGTCGCGGTCTACAGAAAAGATAAGTACATCACGGGACCGTGTCTACGAGTGACCATGAGGCATCGCGTAACGGCGGGGCCGTTACATGCTAACGACTTGAAAACAACTACATGTATCCAGTCGGGGATATGGTGTACGAATCACCCAGACTACAAGTGTGAAACTACAAGTGTTTAAGAATCAGACTACTCCGCCTCAGCTCCTTCATCTCCCCTGTCGTCGCCTTGGATATCAATTCCAACGTATAGACCGCCGCGGTCGTCATCTTCCATGGCTGTCGGCTCCTCCGTGTACAACTTGTCGCTTTTGAGCCAGTGCCAGCTCGCGTGCCCGTGAGCAAAGAAGGGCTTCTGATTCCGCACCAAACCCAGTGAGTCGGGATCCTGACGCGGGTGCTCCCCAAGGAGGTCACCGGCACGGATGATCTGCTTGTATATCGGCCGCTCCTGCTCCTCTATGACCCTGTACACCGAGGGCGAGCACCCGTAAACGTACATGCTGTACCGTGGGTGGACAGTTTTCTTGTTGCGCTTCGAGCGGCGTACCGGTGCCTCGCCAGTTCGAACCGTCGAAGGCGAAGGCGGGGTATCCGGGCGTGACGTGCCCTCGCCCGCTGGTGTCGACTTGGCTATCTTCGCCTCACGCTTCTTGGCCGTCTTCGACTGCGGGTTCGTAACCGTCTGTGCTAGCGGCGGCGGAGCGTTCCTCACGCCCACTTCCATGATCATGGTGATGTACGGCCGACGTGTCTGCCCATCCGCCGGTTCCTCGCCACGCGAGAAGAACCGGATGTCCTTTTCGTCGATGGCGTATGCAGACATAGAGCCCGCCTTCTCTCGGAGCTTGAACTGGACCAAGATGGCTGACATGTTTCCCGGCTCGAGCGTGGCGTGGCTATCAAGCAGGATGGGGATGAGGACGTCAACACGCGGGCCATTGTTCCGGCAGATGACACCCATGTGTCGGATGAAGCATCCAGCAGCGCTATCCTCCGACAACGACGAGTCGTCTGCCCACTTCGCAAAGTGCGTGAAGTTTAGGACGGCGCCCTTGAAGACGTCGCGGAGCCTCTTTCCGTTAGGCTCATTATCCGGTTCGCTGTTCAAGACGAGTTCGGCAGCTTCGTCTCGGAAGAGCGCTCTGAAGAAAGCCTCGACGGATATGGGATTACTGAAGTGCGTCTCCCCCAGTTCCCCTTGGTGAGACGTTACCGCCGCACGATCGTGGGCTAAGGTGAGCAGTAGACGCCCCACCGCCTCGCCTATCTCGCCGCGCGCAAGGAGGTCATGTTCAAGATTGTGCTGCAGTATGACAACCGCGGGGTCGCTAAACATAATCGGAGTGCGCTGCTCCCCTGGTTCTCCGGTCGCATTGCCTTGCTCGAGTCGGCGCCATGTAGCGAGCTGGCGCGCAGCAGCTTCCGCGAGAATAGGCTCCGACGAGTAGCCTGACCGAAGGTATTCGCGATCACGAGGGATAGAGTAGACTGTGCGCATGTGGCTCGCTACGAGTTCCATCTCCCGCTCGTGCGCGGACCGACGGCTGGCCTCGTAGGACAGCATGATCCGGGCATCGAGAACGGCGCTCTGAGCAGGCTCTTGATAGTGTTCCCGTCGTTCAGTCAACAACCTCATCGAAAGGAGCTTCGAGCGGGCAAAGTCGATCAACCTCTCGCGTACGTTGACGGGCACAGAGGCAGAAGCCATTGTGACGTCTTCGCTCGTGCTTGCATGTGTTTGGTAACGCGGTAGCATCGACTTCCAGCTGGAATTAGATGAGCACACATTCGAACCCAGAGATGACAATCACACTCACAGAGGTCGTCCAAACTGCGCCATGAACTCCACCTTGCTAACGCTGCCAGCGCGGAGGGACGACGGTTTGAGCTTGCTTGTGCCAAAACAGTCGAAAGGCGTCTCCGTGATGGGGGCATGCATGTAATCGAGAAGGTCACGGTATCGTGCGGAGCGAGCGTAGGAAGAGGATGGCGTCAGGTATTCGAGTTTCAACTGAGTCGATAGCAGCACGGTGAACGCACCCTGGTGTTGGAAAGTATCCAGTGTTTGTACGAGGACATCAAGGGACAGTTTCCCGACAAGCCCAAGAGAGGTCGTTGCCAGTACATGTGCCTCATCAAAGTAGATGAGCACGGAGAGAGATCCAATCATGTCGGGGTTGTCGACCGTAGAGCCTGAAGCGGGTTCCGGGACAGTGGCATTGACGCGGTTGGAACACTCGCAGACGAGAGACACGAGAACCCTCAACGCTTTCTTCGTGTCTTCAGCGATACGCTCGTGATCGTGCACGTGATCTTGATTTTCCCTCCCTGCGAACTGCGCTACGAATGTATCCTGAGCAGTGGAGCAGTGATGGGTCAATGAACGAGAAGATGCGCTATGAGCCTATTCACGCACCGCTTGCTGTGCGATACGAGCGTACAGCGCATTCCGATTAGTCTTGCTGTCGAGATGCTCGTGCCAGCGTAGCGGGAAATTGTCCGTGTTCGGAAGATGGCCTTGAGATATGCGCCGGACTTCTGCTGCAGTCTCCAAGAATACGGCTTGGAAGAAACAGAGATATCTGGAAGAGAGCCGCGTTTCGTCCAAGTTCCCTTGGCCCATTGTAACGAGCAAATCTCGTATACGGCTATCAGGTAGAGGCCATGCGCCATCTGAATGGAATGATCTGAGGACATCGATGATATGCTGACGGCAAAAACACTCACCCCGCGTGTCTTCCTCCTTCCGAATATTGAACGGAATGGTGAATACGTCTTTGGCGGCCTCATCAATCATTCTGGATTTGCCGGAACCCGAGCTTTGTATGATGGAGGTATAGCTCATGTACGTGCGATCGTTCGCAGATACCACGGGGTTGCTCACGGAGGCGAGGTACATTCGTCGAAGATTGGCGGCGAGAATGGCGTGAGCGTTGCCAGTGAATGGGACCTTCCAGGCTTTCTCCATCACATCTGGCAGCAACTTGAGTACCCTGGCCATGATCCGACTAACCGGTCATGTACAAAGGGCGAAACGTACCTCGCGAGGGGTGTGGGGCAGGTTGGCTCTGGGCTTGGTTTTTGTGGGAAGACGCCAAGAGAAGACCTATAAACAAGTTAGACTGGCGGTAGGGCGAGAAAGAGCAGGACTCGCCTGAAGTCATGACACCCTTGAAATCGCGCTGTTCCAGCATCGTAGACAATGACGGATTGCGGTTCACAAGTTCACGGAGTGCTAGAGAGTCCCCGGCCTCGTATTCCTTGTTGAATACACCAGGTTTCTTCCGATTGACTACCGTGACTATGAGAGAAAGAGCCGTGTACTTTTCGTAGTAGGCGTCGGGCAGCCCCTTTTGTTGCTTTAATACCAAGTCGTTCTGCCACTCCTCCAGCTCTTCTGCGGAAAAGCGCGAGTGCGTTGCATCTTGAGACTCTGGAAACGGTAGCGTCGCCTCATGTTGAGCAGAAGACGAGTCCTGGTCCTCAGCCTGGGTGCGAGACTTTTTGACCATTGTGACAGCGACCGATGCGTCCGAGCTAGGCCGACGTTTCTTGCTGTCCGTGTCAGTCACAGAGCCTTGCGCAAGGTCGGCGGGGAGGTTGGCATCCATCGTGGTTAAACTCTGGTTCGGGGGCGGCGTCACTGGGGGATGTGTTTATGTAAGCCGCAAGGAAGACGGTAAAGTCTACAGGCGCCCAGCCTGTCAGGCTCGTCCGGGGAGGCATGGGATGTCGTTGACAGTCAGTATGAACAATGAAAAACTGACATAGAAATAAGCCTGTATTAATGATCCATCATACATATGGTCGAGATACTCGCACGCATCGTGCTCGGGCTAGCCACGTACACAGCTACCCTACCCTACACACTCTCCACCGGCAGCCGGGCAACCTTTTTCTCCTGCTCGACCTCCGCCTTCTTCACATCCGATGCGCTCTCCCCATCCTCCCTCCCCTCCCCTCCCTCTCGTCCGCCTCCCTCCTGATCTCCACCATCAGAGCACCATGAGCACGCACGCGCACCCGAACACGAGGAACGTGCCGTACCCGACGTCCGCGAGCAGGATCGGCGTGATCTTCGAGATCGTGAACGAGAACAGCCAGTCGACGCCGACCGCGACGGACATCGCCGCCGTGCGGACGTGGTTCGGGACGACCTCGCTCGCGACGACCCACGGCACCAGTCCCCACCCTGGTAGCGAGTCAGCCCGGAGAGTCTACGGCGATGGCAGAGGGGACGCACCGATGCAGTATCCGATGGCGTAGACGTAGACGGCGACGATGCTCACGTAGCTCGCGCCGTCGACGCCCGTGCCCTTGTGCAGGGACGAGTAGCCTGCGATCCAGAGCATGGTGACCGCCTGGATGAGCCCGCCGAGCATGAGGCAGTTCTTGAGTCCGAAGGACTCGACGGCGATCGCGAGCGTGGTCCCGACGGCGACGACCTTGACGACGCCGTAGATGCCGGTGGCAAACAGGCCCGCGTTCTGGCCAGAGACACCGAGCGAGGCGAAGATCTGTGTGTCGAGAATGAGACGATGCAGAGCGGACAGCAGAAAGAGGAAAGCGTACCCGGGGCGAGTAGTAGTTGATCGCGTTCGTGCCTGTCCACTGCTGGAGGAACATGACGAGCGACGCTGCACAGGCCCTGTCAGTCACACTCATCTGCCACGCCTCGTGACACTCACCAATGAAACACCGGTACGCGAAAGCCTCAGCTGCTGCCAGATGCGGACGCGCTCGCGGCCCTCAAACTCCTTGAGGATCTCCCGGAGCGTCTCCTGCACGCTCTCGTCGTCCGTTGTCTTCCCGGACGAGAACGCGAGCGCACGAGCGGCGCGGCGACTCGGGCTGGATGAGCATGGCAAGCACAAACAGGACCCCAGGGATGATCTGCATGATGAACGCCACTGCATCTCGCCATACGCCAGGTCCTTGCTCGCGTTGTAGTTGACCCAGTCTGCCTGATCGTCAGCAGACCAACGGGAGAGAGCAAAGAGGGACGTACAGGAGAGCATGGTGCCGATGTTGTTCGCGAGCTGGATCGCCCCCGTGCAGCGGCCGCGGATGGCCTTTGGCGCACATTCGCTCACGTACGTCGGGACGAGGGCAGAGACCATGCCGACTCCCCAGCCGACTCGGCCAAAGTAGTCCCGGAAGGACTTGATGGAGAGGACGCCGCGAATGAGGCCAACATCCCATCCTGTGGTTGAGCACGTCAGTCATCGGACAATCGACATGTGCTTCGATCGAGGGTTCGCAGTGAGGAGAACCGTTGTCCACAGCACACCAGCATCGCCAACTTCATCAGGTAGTTGGCCGCCGTCTTCGAGCCGCCGCTTGCGCCAACGCCGGCCTCGCTTGAGCGGTCGCGGGTCTCGAAGACACTCGCCCGGAAGGGGCGATGAAGGACGGCTGGAGAGAAGAGCGGGCTGTGGACGACGAGGAGCTCGGTGGAGGCGCCATCGAGTACGGTACAAGAGGTCCATGAGAGCTGGCGCCGACGAGAGCACGAGCGTCCTCTCCTCCCGGCCCGGTGAGGCGCTATGCCCCATGTTAACCTCCTACCTTCCCGTTCCTGTACTCGCCGTTCGGGGCTAGTACAACATAGCAGGCACTCTTGCAACGCCACCACTATTGAGAACGGCACAGCAGTACCCACCGGGCCGTCGTGCGAGGCTCAGCAGCCCGCTCGATGAAGCATTCTGGCAGCGCTTCTCGCACTGGACATTCTCAAGTTCACCGGAAACGCAAGCAGAGGGAGGCGATACACGCCCAACGCGTCCATCCCTGTCTCGCATGCACCCGCCGGGGCACACGCCTATCCACGTACGACTCAGGTCACTCTCACAGACAGGGACACGCGGCGCGCGTAGGCTGACATGCTCTCGAAGGCGAACCACTACGTGCACACACAGGTGTCTCCTCGCGGATGACCGCTCACGTTAGGTGAGTGCCCGCGATCCAGAACGACCCGGTCGTTGGACAGTCCGCCCCCAAGCAGACGAGCTAGCGGCCCAAACATACTCTATCTTCCACTGGTTGCAGGGCCGGGGCGACTTGATCACGTTTGTACACACCTGCTGGCCAAGGCCCGAGCCCGCCGACACTGTCGCTGACGACGGATGAGTTTGTCTGGTGGATTGCCTGTGCGTCTTGACTCTTTGGTCACTCGCCTCCCACCTGCATCGATGACGGTCGCACACGATCTCTATGCACGGAGTACCCGAACCCTACTTCTGCCTCTTGTAGATCTTGTCCAAGAACGCGACAAACACCTCCCGCTTGAGCGTCACCTGGCCCTCCCCATGGTGCTCGGGGATGCTCTGGATGAGGCCCATGATGCGCCTGTACGCGGCCTCCTCGTACTCCTCATACTTCTTCCGGATCCCGATCTCCTCGTAGACCGCCTTGACGCGCGCCTCCGCCTGGGGATCCTTGCGGCCATAGTTGGCGTCGAGCACCGCGCGCTGCTCGGGCGACGCGAGCGCGAGCGCCGTGTTGATGCACCACGAGCACTTGTTGTCGATGATGTCCGTCCCGATCTTGCCCAGCACCTCCGGCGGCGCCGCAAAGTCGAGAAAGTCGTCCTGCACCTGGAAGTACTCCCCGAGCGGGACGAGGATCGACTGCGCGAGCGCGTACGGGTCCGTCGGCGTGCCGGACGTGGTGGGTGTGGGCGTGTGCGGGATGCCGCACATGTACATCGCGAGCGCGACGGGGAGGTAGAACGAGTAGTACGCCGTCTTGTAGATCACGATCTTCTGGTGTCTGTGCGGGGTGAGCGAGCGTGAGAGGACGAGTCGAGAGCACGCACTTTGCGAGCGAGAACTTGCTCAGGTCGACGTGGTCCTCGGGCGCGGTGATGAGGTCGATCAGCTGCCCGATCTCCGTCTGGAACGTCGTCTGCAGATGGGTGTCAGAAGTGTGGTGTGCACCGGGAGAGGGGAGACTCACGTCGTGGAAGAGCTCGAGGAGGTGGACGTAGTAGGGCTCGGTGCGGAAGTGCTTCTTGAGGAGGTAGTAGATGGAGCCCTCGAGCATGAAGGAGTCGTTGATGGCGATGTAGCTGACGCCCTCGACGCGGAACCAGCACGGTTGGCCGCGGCGGGTGACAGACTGGTCCATCATGTCGTCCGAGACGAGGAAGAACGCTTGGAGCTGATGCGGAGGTCAGCGTGAGCAAGGGCATGGCGAAGGGGCTCGTAGAGGCCGGAACGCGCGCGAGATTGAGGAGGGAGGCTTTGGGTCGCCGTGGTCGGAGACAGAAGAGAACGCGGGGGGAAAGGGAACAGGACGCGGACTCACGAGCTCGATACACCAGCCGAGGAGAGCGGCCTTGAAGTACTCGTCGTCGGACAAGGCGCGACCCTTGAGGATCTGGACAGAGTCGACGACGGAGATGCCGCGGTTGAGCTTTCCGCCCGGGACGTTGTAGTCCAGGTTCTGCGCGCGCGGGGTGAGAGATGCGTGGAGGACGAGATGGCAGGAGACGTACGCGCTGGAACCAGGCGATGGCGTCCTGAGGCATGCCCTCGTGGTTGAGGTAGGCGAGGAGGTCGTCGCGGAGGACGGGGTAGACGGCCTCGAACTTTGCGCGTTTCTGTGCCTTTGTGTCTGCCATTGTGTGTGGCTGGGGGGATGGTGGTGGACGGAGGGGAGGGGAGGATTTAAACGGACGCGTTGTGGACGAGACATGGCTGGACGCGCGTGGCGATCGATCTTGTCTGTCCTCGTCCCACTTCGGCCCTAAATAGCCCTCTAGACGCCCACCACCCCCCCACTTCGCATTCGACATGTTCTGTCCATTCACCGCCAACATCGCATCTGTCCGAATCACGAATGGTCGACCATCGCGCGCGCGACTAGCCGCACCGTACGCGCTCGCTGCAACTCGCGCACTGTCGATCCACCACCCGTCTCGCGCTCACATTAGCACACGTACTACCGCCGGATGATATGCGAGATTACATCCTCAGCGCCGCGTTGCTCGCTCGTTCGCCCGAATGCACCATGTCAGCTTGCCACATTCAGCAGCGTCCTCGCTCGAGCGCAGTTAACCCGGCGAAGCCCGCAACGTAACGACCAAATTTCGGTAGACTTCGGGGGCACCGACCTCCCCCAAGTCGCCTGCCAGGCCGGCCTTCCGGCACGACGACCGTACCAATCCGGGGTATGCATACGCAACCGGTCAGAGTCGTCTCGACTCTCGACGTCGACCCCTCCCCCAGAGTGCTCTTTGGACTTGGGGGCGGTCCCGGGGCAGCACGCCGCCGTTTGCGGGGCTGTCCGATACGTAGGTCCGAGACGCGAGAGACAAAAATCCGGGTATGGCCCTCATGAGGTCCTAAGCCTACTAAGATGACTAAGTACGAGGCACACGGACCGCGTACTACTGGTATGGTGGCAGACCGAGGACACCAGCCGACGTTGAATATACCAGGTGAGCGAGCGCACGATGATATGAAGTCTGGCTGCCGCATGGCCGCTATCGAGGCACCTACAGGCCGTGTTGACCAGGTCTGCAGACGACTCATACCGTTCGTTCAGAGAGGCCAGCAAGACTCCAAGGCCTTGAGCGTTGACGGACACCGATGGCCAGCAGGTGCGTACGTGCAGTGGTCAAGTCGCCGCTCGACGCTTTAGGTCGTCCCCGCACTGCAGCCACACGTGTGCGCGGGGGAGAGCGTGTTGGGCGGGCGGCCAGGTCGTCTGCCTGTGCAAGGACGGGAACGTCTTGCACTCATGAGACGTCATCGGCGAGGGGATAAACACGTATCGGCTCTCGTTCTAGAGCACGCCAGTCTACGCGCGCCGCCACAGGATCGTGTCTCCAATTAATGCATGACTTGGATGGCACGAGGACGAGCGTGAGGCGACGCCTGTCTGCATGGATGCACGCGCTATCGATGAGCCTCGGAATGTCTGTGAGCTGGTGGGCGGAGAATGCTTCACGCGAAGTGCATTAATTGCAGCGTGTGAGTGCTACATACCTGGACCCGATCGCAGAGTGGGGAAGAGGAATGCGGGGGCGGGGGCCAAGCACTTTACCCGGCACCCGGCCCGGGCCAGGTTGTCCGCCCCCGCCTCTCATGACCTCCTCGCCTTCGCTTATATTCCCCGCAATGGCGCCCCCAGCGACCTCCTCGTCGAGCGCAGCCCGCTCTTCTCTCCACCCTCAGCCGATCTCCATCTCACGACTTTGACGAACGGCGATGGGCATACGACAACACCTCGACGATCTCGTCCGCTATCGACATGCGTACGCACTTGCCGCATGTACGTACGCTCCTATCTCCATCGGGCACTCGCTGACCACCATTCGGAAATCCAGCTGCCGCCCTCGGGAGCATCTTCTATGGTGAGTCTCGATTCGAATCACATTGGCGGGGGTGCGTGAGGTGCGAGCTTGAAGAGCCCTCTGTGGGGCAGAGCGCGACGCGTTCTCGTAATATCCACCGGGGGATATGACGATCTGCGAGAGGAGGGGCTGTCTTTGCGAATGCGACCGCACGGGCGACGCCCGAAGCTCCGTACTCGATGTCATTGCAGCCCATGGCGCTTCAGAGCAGTCGCCGTGGGTGCTCTGGTCGTTCGCCGGACGATGCAGTGACGTTGGTGAAGCTGACGCACAGGACGCCTATGTGGTCGCACCCGCCGTTGGCTTTGATGAGCGGCTTGCCCGCCGCGGTGGGAGACTTGTCGCAGCTACGGCGCTGAGAGCGGCCAGGACGAGGGAGACCACGACGAACTCGTAGACATGGTGGTCTGCCCACAACCGTCCCTCTCCCTGCGAACCGTGACCTGAACGATAGCGCAACGACTGCTCACATCGATTGTCCGGTGACTGACGTGCTCAACTGCAGGATGGGATGTCGGCCTCATCGGCGGCGTTCTCTCCATGAAGTCCTTCCAAGACTACTTTGGCCTCGACAAGATGGAGACTGCCGCGAGGACCAACCTCGAGGGCAACATCGTCGCCATCCTCCAGGGAGGCTGCTTGTACGTCTCCCTCTCCTCACGTCTCGCCCCCCGCTCATACCTTTCCACCAGCTTCGGCGCGCTCTCCACCAGCTGGCTCGCATCCCGCTTCGGCCGCAAACCCAGTCTCCTCGCAGCGGGTGTCATCTACATCATCGGCTCTGCCATCCAGTCCATCGTCGGTCTCGGCTCGTCCGAGAAGACCGGCCTCGACGTGCTCTGTAAGCCCGCTCGTACAGCCTGTCGTGCACAGACTAACGTGCCTGCAGACTTTTCCCGCTTCCTCGGTGGCTGGGGCGTCGGCATGGTCTCCGCCCTCGTCCCCACGTACGTGAGCGAGTGTGCGCCAAAGGCGATCCGTGGCCGCTGCACGGGTGCGATCCAGTTGGCGAACAACATCGGCATCATGCTCTCCTGTGCGTCCCTCTCCGCGCGCGCGCGCTCTCTCTCCACCTCTCGTTCGCGCGCTCACGGTCAGACAGATTGGGTGAATTACAGCGCGAGCAAAGACATCGCGTACGGCGAGATGCAGTGGCGGATCCCGTTCATCATGCAGATCATCCCCGGCGTGCTCTTCGTGATCGCCATGCTCATCCAGCCCGAGTCGCCCCGCTGGCTCGCGGAGCACGAGAAGCTCGACCGCGCCGCTCGTGCGCTCGCGTTCTCGTCCGGGAAGACAAAGGACGACGAGAGCGTGCAGGAGACGCTCCGGGAGATCCTCAAGGAGTTTGAGGGCCGCGAGCGCGTCAGCATCTGGCAGCAGCTGACGCTCATGGGCGAGAGCAGGTCGATCGCGTACCGGTGTTTCGTTGGTGAGTGTCACGAGGCGTGGCAGACGAGTGTGACTGACAGGGCCTGTGCAGCGTCGCTCGTCATGTTCTTCCAGCAGTGGACGGGCACGAACGCGATCAACTACTACTCGCCCCGGGTACGCTTTCCTCTTTCTGCTGTCCGCTCTGCATCGTCTCATTCTCGACACACAGATCTTCGCCTCGCTCGGTGTCTCTGGCCAGAACGCGGGCCTGTTCGCGACCGGCATCTACGGCGTCGTGAAGGTCATCGCGGTCGGGACGACGCTCGCGATCGCCGTCGAGTCGTTTGGACGCAAAAAGTGCCTCATACTCGGCGGGCTCATCCAGGCGGTCACCATGCTCTGGATCGCCGGCTACTCGTCCCTGCACAAGGGCACGGGCGTCGACGGCGCGAGCTACGTGAGCATCGTCGCCGTCTACATCTACGCCATCGGCTACTGCATCGGTGCGTCCCCCTCTCCCGCTCTCTCGACCCCGCGCTCACCCGCCACCAGGGTGGGGCCCGGTACCGTGGGTCGTCGCGAGCGAGGTCGTCCCGAACCACGTCCGCACGGCAGCCATGTCCGTCGCCGTCGGCGTCAACTGGCTCTTCTCCTTCACGATCTCCAAGATCACGCCGATCCTGCTCGCCGACATCGGGTACGGCACCTTCCTCGTCTTTGGCTGCGCGTGCGTCCTCATGGTCCTCTGGGCGTACGTCGCCCTGCCCGAGACGGCCGGCGTCGCGCTCGAGGACGTCCGCTTCCTCTTCGAGGACGCCCTCGTCGTCCGCAGCTTGCTCGACGCGCCGGGCGGCCGGCTCTTCGTGCACGGCAGGGGCACCGTGCCCGTGCGGACCGTGGCGGAGCTCAGGAGGGAGGCGGACGAGAGGGAGGCGCGCGCCGGGGCGGACGGCTCGGACAGCGCGTCGGACGTGAAGAAGGCCGACGTCGAGCAGGAGGAGGACGTCGCCCGGCGGCCGGTGGAGAGCGTGTAGCAGCCGTCCGGGGGCGCGGACGAGCTGTTTGCGCCTCTGTTCCCCCCTCGATCCTCGTTGACCCGGTGGTGCTTGTCTGTCCTGTACGTGCGCTTGCAACCCCTACTTGGACGTGTGGGTGTGCTCTTAGGCATCTCCTGGCCACGCGCAATACATTTCCGGTTTCTCGGCTGTGTTCTCATGAGCTTGCGCAACTTCAAGGAGGTGAGCACACTCGAGAGGACGGACGGTGCAGCTATGATCTCGAGCTCCGCAACGCAGCCGGTACTTGTACCACCAAGGCACGCATCGCACACCGCAGACCAAAGCCGGACGCAAACCAAGGGTCCAGAGTAAAGTGAGTGGGGTGTATATGCCATTATCATCGTATACGTAGATGCGTGAAGCGTAGTGCGTAATGCCTAAAGCGTGAACATAGTAAAACTAAAGCGGCGAGTACACTACATGAGAGGCGTAAGTTGGATGGATGTATGGGATGGAATGCGTGCGATGCGTGGACAGACTATTCAAACTATATCATAGCAACAGACCAGCAGACGAAGACTACTTTTGACCGACCGCGGCTTCAGGCAGGGCTCAAGCTCGCGCTCGCGCCTAGAACCCGCCCATGCCGCCCATACCACCCATGCCGCCCATCGGCGGCCCCGCCGGCTTCGGGTCCTCAATCTCGACCACACACGCCTCGCTCGTCGTCAACAAGCTCGCCACGCCCGCCGCATCGACGAGCGCGGTCCGGACAACCTTGAGCGGGTCCACGATCCCCGCCTGGATCATGTCCACGTACTCCCCGCGGCTCGCATCGTACCCGTACGTGAACTTGTCCGCGGACCCGTACTGGCTCTGCAGCGTCCCCACGATCACCGACGCCTCCTCGCCCGCGTTCTGCAAAATCATCCGCGCAGGGTGCGTCAGCGCTCGGCGGATGATCGACACCCCCAGCTCCTGGTCAAAGTTGGCCGTCGCGATCGGCTTCACGTCCGACCCAGCCGGTGCAGCGCCGCTCTGCGCGCCAGGCGTGCTCGACGTGAGCATGAGCGACGCCTTGAGGAGCGCGACGCCGCCTCCGGGAAGGATGCCCTCCTCGACGGCGGCGCGGGTCGCGTTCAGCGCGTCGTCGTACCGGTCCTTCTTCTCGCCGACCTCGACCTCGGACGAGCCGCCGACCTTGATGACGGCGACACCCCCCGAGAGCTTCGCGAGCCGCTCCTGGAGCTTCGTGCGGTCGTACTCGGACGTCGACCGGTCCTCGATGAGCGCGCGGATCTGCTCGCAGCGCGCCTGGATGGAGTCCTTGGAGCCGGCGCCGTTGAGCAGCACCGTGTCCTCCTTTGAGATCGTGATCGAGCCGGTCGAGCCGAGCATCTCCGGGGTGACGGCATCGAGCTTGATGTCGAGCTCGTCGGTGAAGACGGTGCCGCCGGTGAGGATGGCGAGGTCGCCGAGGATGGACTTGCGGTTGTCGCCGAAGCCAGGGGCCTTGACGGCGCAGACCTGGAGCTGGCCGCGGAGGCGGTTGACGATGCAGGCAGCGAGGGCCTCGCCGTCAATGTCCTCGGCGATGATCACGAGGGGACGGCGGGCCTGGGCGGCGATCTCGAGGGTGGGGAGGATGTCCTGGATGGACGAGATCTTCTTTTCGGAGAGGAGGATGAGGGGCTTCTCGAACTCGGCCTTTTGCGACTTGACGTCTGTGACAAAGTAGGGGGAGATGAAGCCCCGGTCGAAGCGCATGCCCTCGGTGATCTCGATCTCGTCCTCGATGGTGCGGCCCTCCTTGACGGTGATGACGCCCTCCTTGCCGACCTTTTCCATGGCCTGAGCGATGAGGTTGCCGACGTGGGCGTCGCCGTTGGCGGAGATGGTCGCGACCTGGGCGATTTCGGCGGTGGTGGTGATTGTCTTTGCGTGGCTGGAGAGGAACTCGACTACGCGGTCAACGGCGGCTTGGGAGCCGCGACGGAGGTCCATGGGGTTGCAGCCTGCAGCGACGTTCTTGACACCTTCCGAGTAGATGGCGCGAGCGAGGACGGTGGCGGTGGTGGTACCGTCACCGGCAATCTCGTTCGTTTTTGACGCGACATCCTGGACAAGACTAGAGCGGGATGAGGACTGGTAGAGGCAAAGGAAGCGGCCGCGCTTACCGAGCGCCGAGGTTCTCGAACTTGTCCTTGAGGGTGATGGATTTTGCGACCGTGACACCGTCTAGAGAGAGGAGTGAGCATGGAATGCAAGCGGTGAGGAGTATGAGAACATGGAAAGTGTCGCGCAGGCGGATGACAGTGGTGCTTGTGATTCGCTACGTCGGAGGAACAAGGGGCGAGCGCACAGAGCTGCAGTGCGCGTGCGGAACGTAACGCACGGAAAGTGAGAAAGTGAGGTGGACGTGCGGGGCGAAGTGAACAGAAGCAAAGAAAAGAGACGACGTCCACGTCACGAATCGCGACTCGCTCAGTGAGCGAGAAGGGGCGCGCGCATGTGCGGAAAACAGCACGGCACTCGACGGAACGAGGAGAGGAGAACTGAGGGAGGACGGAAACTGACCCTTTGTGATCTTGGGCCCACCAAAGGGTTGCTCGATGATGACGTTGCGACCTGGAGAGGCGGGTCAGTCGCGTCGAGAGCACGCTCAGCATCCAGGCAGCTCACCCTTGGGACCGAGGGTGACGGAGACGGCGTTGGCGAGGACGTCGACGCCCTTGAGGATGGAGGCCCTGCCCTCGTTGGAGAACTTGATCTCCTTGTGTGCGCCGCGCTTCAGGACGGGCTTTGCAGCCTTTGCGGCGCTGCGGCGAACGGCAGACGAGGAGGCGGCGTTGGAGAGACGGTGCATGGCGGTGGTGCTGGCAGAGGAGGGGACGACGAGGAGAGGGACGGAGACGGTGAGCAAGAAACTGCAGGCCCGGCCAGTGACGCGACGACTTTTGACCGCCGCCCTCCGAATCGTCTAGAATTTCCCACGCACCCCCTTAGGCGTCGGCCGAGGCGCTCACCGACGCCGCTCCTCGACGCAACGCCTGCCAGTGCCAGTTGAGCCGGTGGACTGTTGCTCGTCGTCGTCTCAGACTCTCCTCGCCGCAAGCAACTCCTTCCTTTTGCAATTCAAGCGAACTCGCACGCGCACGGAGTCTCGGGCGTGGACATTCGGCTCGCACTGACCCATCCTGGTTCCAAGAGACGGTACGGCCTCACTTGTCTTGCTTTCCGATCCAGCCTTCTGCTCCCGTCTTCAACAGCCCCTCCGGCGAGCTTTAACGGTTCCAACCTCTTTCATTAGGACATCCCCATCGGCGACCACTGCTTTCTCTTCTTCCTCGAACGGCCCGGGTCTCAGGTACGGCAAAGTTTCGACACCCTCCGCCGCGTGTGCAACGAAAGCCACCTTATTAGCCCCCCAACCCCTC
Organism: Coriolopsis trogii; assembly: GCA_020543525.1. Lineage (NCBI taxonomy): Eukaryota > Fungi > Basidiomycota > Agaricomycetes > Polyporales > Polyporaceae > Coriolopsis > Coriolopsis trogii. Next base: position 93,542 of record JAHYIO010000002.1, read on the forward strand.
AAGAGGTAAGATGCTATCAACGAAGAGAAGTCGGTACCGAGTCAGTACTTGCTTTCATCCCGCCTCAAACTGTGACAACGGCGACGCGAAGGCACACATTGGGACAGATGCTCGATCCCCTCATTGCTCGTACCCCGAAGCCATGACACCAAGGAGGCAACGTGTTCTCGAGAATCCAAGGGGCATACCGCGGAATCCGCTTCGCGAAGCTCAAGCCTGCCATCACTACTCACGCTCTCGAGCTCTTTGCCAAGTAACTGATGCGGAACGATATCCTTCGTGGCTCACAGCAGCAAGGGGCGGTGTGGTGGTAGGCGGATGCAATACTTGCGCGTTACCCTCAACCACCAACATCTCCCCCCAGCTGCAGGCAATGCTCACAACCATCTGACCCCTTATATCTCCTGCACGCCGCCACCACCGGACTTTAGGCGTTCAAATAGTTGCTGCGCGCGACAAGCGCGTAGCCTTTTCAGTCTACGTCCTTGTTCTTGCCAGCCCTTGTAACCCCGGCTCGAATCCACTATGTTGACAACATACGCCTTCGTATCCATGGTGAGCTCATCTCCGACGAGGCCTGTCAGGGCGTAAAAAGAGGTCATCAAACGGCGGTAACTAGGAAGAACGTGATTGCATTCGAGAAGATGAACAAGATTGCCTTCCGTGCGCCCGTCGCAGTGGGTTTCTGTGTTGCGAAGCCTATTTGACGCCGCATGAATCCCTCCTGACTTGCCGTTCAGGTGCGTTTGCTCTGTCCTTGTTTTACGTTTCCAGCTCAACGCTGGCTCAACTCCCCGCCACAGGATCAGCGGCCACTTCCACAGAATGACGGACGCATTTGATGCTGACCTGATACTTCCGATCCGACACAAGAACTGACAGCGGGAACGACGCCTGTGAGAAATCGTTACGACACACATCAGCTTCTCCCGACCTGGCAATGCATGCATAAAAGGGATAGTCGGGCATCCTCGCCAAGGTTGGTCGCCCCCCTCTCTCGCCACTCCTTTCGTTCTCGTCTCGGAAATGCTTGCAGCCGGCCTGCTGTTCCTCGTTCCCTTCGGAGTCGCGCATGGCAGGCCTGCGTCGCACTCCCACAAACTGGTCACGCGCAGCAGCCTCTCGTCGCCACCGTTGGACTTTGTCGAGGGAGTTCCTGCCGACTCGGTCTTGCGCCTATCCATCGCTCTCCCTCAAAATGACATCGCTGGACTTCACGCTGCTTTGCTCGATGTCAGCGACCCGGAGAGCGCAAACTACGGAAAGCATCTGAACAAAGACCAGGTACGTCCCGTATGTCCTCTCCCATCTCCCAACCGCATTCCAAGTCCACGGGCAGGTCGCGCAATTCGTCGCCCCGCAAGCCGAGAGCGTCCAAGCCGTGACGAACTGGCTGAGCAAGAACGGGATCTCCCCGACGAGCAGCTCCGCCACCGGAGACACAATGACCATCGAGGTCCCCGTCGCCACGGCCAACGCCCTACTCGACGCCAACTTTTCCACGTTCATACATCAAGGCACCAACACATCAATGGTCCGCACCCTGTCCTATGCACTCCCCGAGAGCCTGGCGGACCACATCTCCTTCGTATACCCCACAACACAGTGAGCACGGCCGTCGTCACTCGGCCGTCCTGCGGACATGCACCTGACGCCTCGCGCAGATTCATACCACCGGCAGACGCGTCCGCATCAATGTCAGTCGTACATAGTCCTGCGGCGACCGAAAGGAGGCGAGCTGCCCTCCCGGACTCTTGCGCGAACGCGATCACGCCGGAGTGTCTCTTCGCTCTGTACAATATCCCAAGCATCCAGGCGTCGGCGCCACGCAACAACCTCTTCGTTGCCGGATTCCAGCAAGACGTCGCTCAGCAGAGTGACGTAGAAGTGTGTTATGGATCTCGCGCTTGCTACGCGCCGACGTCTGCTGACGAGTGCTCTCCAGGCGTTCCTGAAACAGCAGCGCCCCGACGATCCAGACTTGGCGACCACTTTCAAGCTATTCTCACAATCTGTGGATGGCGCCGAGAACTTCACCAAGGGGACCCTCTCTGGGGTGAGTACCGAGGAACCGGCTGGTTTCCCGGTCGTCGCGCTGACAAGCCTGCTCAGAGTGCGCACGTCGAGTACACGGTGGGCATCGCGACCAACGTCCCAGTGACGTACCTCAGCTCCGGCGGTGCGTCTCTCGAAGACCACCTCGACATGATCAATCTGTTGCTCGGTCAAGACACCCTCCCGCTCGTACTCGTGACGAGCTACGCGTTCAAGGAGACCGCCGACCAAGCCCAGGTCGATCTCTTCAAGTACGTATGTCTTTTCCCCGCCACGCTCGTCGTCAGGTTCACATCCACGCTTGTTGCCACCCAGGCGACTGTGTGACGCGTACGCGCAGCTCGGTTCCCGCGGGACCTCTGTCATCTTTTCTTCCGGCTCCTCCGGTGTAGCGGGGCCCATAAACAAGGACCCAGAGTGTCTAGACGGCGGCGACGCGTTCTTGCCTTCCTTCCCCTCCACGTGTCCCTTGTGAGTGTCTTCTCCATGGCTCGCAATCTCAATCTCTGACATGCACGACGCAGCGTGACCTCTGTCGGAGGCACGACGGGCATCAACCCAGAAGTCGCCGCGCCCCTCTCCTCCGGCGGCTTCTCGAACGTCTTCCCCCGCCCGTCCTACCAAGCCCAAGCCGTGCAAGCCTACCTCTCCGCCCTCAACACCACAAGCACAAACTCAACCTCAAACTCAACCTCACCCTCCCTCCAAGGCCGATTCAACACAACCGGCCGCGCATACCCCGACGTGTCGCTCCAAGCGGAGAACTACCTCACCCTCGTCGACGGCCAGCAGGCGTCGGTGAGCGGGACGGGCGTCGCGGCGGCGGTGTTCGCGAGCATGGTCGCGCTGCTCAACGACCAGCTCCTCAACGCCGGCGCGCCCCCCATCGGGTTCCTCAACCCGCACCTGTACGCCACCGCCGACGCCAACGCGGCCGTCTTCAGGGACGTGACGGAGGGGAGCAACCCCGGGTGCGGGACGGCCGGGTTCCCCGCGCTGCCCGGGTGGGATGCGGTACGTGTCCCCCCTCCCCTCCCATCCCACGCGATCGCAAGGGCTCTTCAAGTGTGCTGACGACGACGGGGTACAGGTGACCGGGCTCGGCACCATCGACTTTGAGAAACTCGTCGCGGCGAGCGTCCCAGGGCGGGGCCCCCTAGGCGCGACCTCGAGCCCGCCGGCCAGTAGGGCGGGCCCGACGGCGAGCGCGCACGCAAGCCCGCAAGGCCCGACGCTCACCCCGGTCCAGCGACCGACGTCGAGTCCGGTATCTCAGGGCCCGACGCAGACGCAAACGCAGACGGAGACGACGTCCGTGCCGCCGAGTCTTGTCATCGGGAAGCTCGCGCAGCCGACGTTGTCCCCGGTGGCCATCCCGAGCGGGGCGAGGCCGACTGTCGGACGGGGACGGGGAGTGGGTGTGGGTGCAGCGTTGGCTGCGCTGGTTGCGTCGGTGCTGGTGGTCGTTTAGATGGTGATGGTGAAGGGAGTCCTACTGTAGATCGTTGACACTCGACATTCGAACTGTATGCTCGCTGGGGGGGGGGGGAGGGTAAGCCCGCACAACGACCTGCGTTTTTGTTCTTTTTAGTAGACCTGGCGCTCGCCTCCACAACGTCCTACCTGTCCGCCGACCCCTACCTCACGAGTCATGGCCATGGTGTTCGTGAGTGTGGCGGGTTCCTATTGGGCCTGAGCAGGGAAGATATGTTGCAATTGAAGCACCCGGGGCGGGACAGGTGTGAACAGAGGGTGCTGAAGCTGAAGCCGGAATGAACGAGGGGCAATGACAGGGAAGGGGTCCGAATCCTAAGAAATAATCGACGACAGAAGTACTATTGAACATAAGGAACACGGCGAGGGTTCTGTCAACCTAGTCAACACACGATGTTTCCTCGGAACGTATACGTTCAGTAACTCGCGAGCCTGACTTGCATGCATCACACCGTCGACCGCCTCGTCATCTCCGACCGTTCCGCCCGTCCTCTCTCACCACGCGGTGCAATGCTACCCGAGCCGCTTCGACTCCCCGAGGCCACGTCGGGATTCCCAGAAGCTACAGTACTTGTCCAGCACTGGACCGCAGTGCGGCCTGACTCCGAGTCTGGCGGGCACCCTCCGCTGGTACCGTTCGTGCCGCTCTTTGGCCCAGGGCACCAACGGGCCGGTCGGCCGCGGTCTTTTGGTTGGCACTCGCGCGCTCGTCGTCTCCTCGTCCTCCCGCTCCCGCGGAATATGCCTGTAGCTAGCGTCAGCCAAGCGATCACCTACGACGTCGTCCGTGGGCCATTTGTAGTTCGCGATGTAGTGTAGTATGTCAAGGACCGTCTCGTGGCTGTTGAGGGATTCGGCCATCTCGATGGTCTCCGGAGACAACTCGGGAGGTGGACGCTGGGGCGGTGGGAGACGTGTGCGGCGCGCGCTTTTGGCTTCAGAAGCCAATCTCTCGAAGATGTCCGTTCGGATGTCAACCACCTCAGACAAAGGCCCGTCACGCTTGGGTCGATTTACAGTGGTCTCTGGACGACCTGTGCCCCCGGTCTCCTTGTTCTTAGCCGTTTCCGACAAGAGTACTCGGTAGCGCGCGCCGAACAGCGTAAGGAGGTCCCCAAGGAGCTTGTTGAGAGGGTGTTCCTGGTGATTAGTGCCGCTGTGGAACTCTAGCACCTGTCCCACGGTGTTCACGAGTGCACCACGGAAGAGAGTTGCAGACTTGGCTGGGGGGCCCACGCGGTAGCCAGTCTTGTCCACGGCATACCCGTCAAAGTAATCGTGCAGGAACCCGTCGAAATCCTCGTAGTTATGCTGCAAGACACGAAAGGCCACGTAGACGATAACGTGCGCAAACGATTCGAGTTCGTTGGCGACGGTGACCGGCTTCTCCAGATAGGTGAGACAACGCAACGACACGAAGTGCCAGGTTGCCTAGTGTGTCGATTCGAGTATGTCAGGTGCGACTACCGTCCTGCTTCACGAATGTGCTCACCGTTCTCTCTGGCTGCCTGGTCACGTTTTCGTCTTTGTCCTTTGCCAGCTCCCAGTCGATCAACAATCCGCGCCAGCATACCGAATATTGATCTCTCGTCTGGACCAGACGGGGGACGATCAGTATATTGCCCGCACTGACATCGCTGTATATGAGGCTGCAGCGCTCAAACGCGGCTTCATGGGCTACACGCAAGAGGATCAGCGGCTCAGAGGGAGGGTCCGCCTACCGCTGTCAAAACATACCTTCCATGGCATCGTACACAACAAGAACGAGGTCACTACCCATTGTGATCTCCGTCAGAGGGAGACAAATCTCCCGCATCACCAGGCGATAGTGGACCAGATGTCGAAGACCTCTGCCCTGAACCCGACTATCCTCGACTGCAACATCGGTGGCCGTGCGTTTCTGGCCACCGACGTGAGAGCCCGAGGTGGGATGCAAGTCTCGAGCGCGCTTCTTGCCTGTCTCGGGTGAATAGTTTGAAGTCTCCGTCTCTTGCCCTGCGACATCGCCATCGACAACGAGTGTGGGAACGTTCGGCACTGACTTCTCGTTCAGCTCTCTGAGGATGTCGCCTTCTCTCTTCGTGCCGGCGTAGTAAGACCTCCACGTGTCTTTGAAGAAGACGTAGCGCTGCGTCCCCCACTCGAGTGCGACGAACCCTTTCGTACACCGACCGATCATGCCTGAGGACATCTCGATCGGATTGCTAACAAGGAGAATGCGCCCGTTGACCGTGATCTTGTAGCGCGGTGCATCGTCGCGGAGCGACTGAGCGAAAAGCTCCCTCGCGTGAGTGAATTCCGCAAGAACAGGTAGGTGATCAGGATGGCGCAGTGCAGGGTCTGAGGGATCGCACCGATGAGTGGGATCCTGATGCAACGCCCGGTCATCGGAGCCCAGGCAGTCCGCAGGAGGTTGACCGTGACGGAAATAGTCTGGGATGCTGCTGATATCCGGGACTCGGTGCGGGGAGTGATCGATAGCAACAGATCCTTTCAGAATCTCGTCCATCCGCTTCCACCCACAGGACATGGGAGACAGAGGGACCGCCGTTGTGTCGATACCCTGCTGCTCGTCAGTGAGCTTGGAGAAGCAATGCAGGAACTTGAGGAGATACGCAGTTCCCTGGAGGCCCCGAAGGTAGTCCACGGCTTCGGTCGAAATGACACCAGCACGATCCCATAGCATAACGCGAAACGAGCGGCCGTTGACGAATAGCATGTAGAGGGCGCAGCGATGCTGGAAGGAGAAGACACGTTGAACATATGACATGAGCTGACCGCGGACTTCTTTACGGCTCACGACGTCCGTTTCAGGATCTCGGCTACGCCGATCGTCAAAGAGGTCGTATTTCGTGTCGCCGCTCTTGAACTCGAGGGAAAGACGCTGCAATCTCCAGTTGGGAATGCCCTGCTTGAGGGAGCTGGAGTCCTTCTGGGCTATCAAAGACCCGTCTACTTTCGTTCCCGAGTCGTCTCCATCCACCGCCTTGTCTTCGGAGACATGCAGGGTGTAACCAGCGCAGAGGCCGTGTGCTTTGTCGACTTTCAACTTCGTGCGAGTCAGTAAGAGACCGGTGGAGTAGCAAGAAGACATTCACCCATGCTTTAGAATACGCCTTCTCGCTCAAGCTCTTGAGCTTCTTGGTGCGTTGACGGCCTGACCGGTTTGTTATACCACATTCGGTACGGAATGCGTTGTACACCGTCTCGACCCTGGCGGCTGTTATGTCAAAGTCGGACGCAACGCCGGGAGGGAGCACGTCTTCAATGAATTGATCGAAAGGTATCACAATAGACGGTTCCTCTGCGTCCTTCATCATGAGCTTGCGTGTGTACTTCGCTCTGTACAGAATACTAGTCGGTTTCCGGAAGGCGTCGAGTGTCCACGTTCTTCGGCTTGGCGGCCTTCAAGGGAGAGGTCTGTTTGTCAGATCTTAGTCGGTGCTCAGGCATGGTCAAGAGGAGAAGGAGGGCTTTGTGACCTCAAGCGCAAGCGTACTACTAGGCAGCTCAGGCTGAGGCCGATGGTTCGACTCGATCAAGCCTCGCAACCAATACTGCGATGACGCGTGATATTATATAATGTCAGTTGAAGGTGCACCTCACACCTGTGTGTTCAAGAGAGCGATAACCTGGATCGTACCGCGGGCAGGTCGGGATGGTTGGCATGCAACACGGACACTGGAAGCGCCCGTGACGTCGATTGTTGACTACCTAATCGGGACTGCACGCATTGCCCCAGACGCTCAACAACTAGGCTACGCCGCTACACCGGTACTTGCTGTTGGTCCATCTGCTTCACTACCATGATCACGCAACATGCATCATGCACGATGCATCCTCAACATTCCCCGTCGACACGGCGCAGGATTCAAACTTGTCGGAAGCAATGGTTCTGTTACATGTTAGTATGTCCTTGCCCGCGTACGACTCCGACGAAGATGTCCGCAGGCACGGCCCAACAGCTCAAAAGCACCAACGGAACGGGATGAGCTCAGACGTATCTAAGCAGCGCTATTGGAGTGCACATGAGAATAGGTGCGATATCTGAACTGGTACTGGTGGGATGGACACGCCTGTTCATCTCAGTTCCGGCCCTCTACAGTGCGCGATGTGTTACTCCATGCCGAGACCGCTGCCATTGTAGGTAGGCCCCTATGCACCGTCGCACCAAATAACAGCACGAGTCCTGAGGCTTGGGGTGCCCTCATTGGCACACGCTGCCTCGGACTCGAGCACCGCCTGCAGCGGAGCTCCTCGAGATCGGGACTACCATTCTGTCTTCCTCTCCTCCCGGTGAGTTCCTACTTCGTCCCGATTTCTGTTCCTCTCCATTTGTCATGGCCTTTCAAAACTGGTCCATTTCTGTCTCCTCCTGGTCATGCAACCCCAGCGCACGTTGCTTGACGGTGCCGCTCCTCGGACTCCTGAGATACTGCAAAAAGATGGCAGATAGGCTTTGGTTGGACTGAGGAATCCAGCACCATGTATAGACTGTGAGGCTGCGTGTAACGAGAATATGATGCTGGATTTGAAAGTCCCTGGACTGCGACCCTCGGTTCAACAGAGAGCGTGGCGGCTTGAACATGAGAGCGCGATCTCGCGCGCAGCCTCTGTTCAACAGATAGTGGGGCACAGCCTACCCCAGCTCTCCGCTAACAGTTGACGGAGAAGTTCGCTGCCTGCCTCTGAGGTCCTATATCTGATCATCGTCAACATGGCGGCTCTGTCAGCTCTAGAAACCACGTCTGCTGTGTTTGTACGCCGGTAGAGGAGGGACTTCTAGTTGTCATAGCTGTCCACGCCTAATGGGCATAGCCTGACCTGCACAGGAGTCTTGCGGGCCCAGGCTGTCATCGTTCAATGTTACCACTGTGTTGATCGCTGACATTTTGCGGGATAGGCACCAGCACCGAGGCAAGGTCCGTCTATCCCGCCATGGAGCAACCTGGAGATGCATCGCAATAAGCAATGTTTGCTGTTACACCGTCAACCGAGTGGCCCGGAGGCGCATGATGTGATACCAAAGTAGGTCCGTCGTTCGATCTCTCTTTTCTTCCATCTCTACCTGTTGCCCTTAGTGATGGGGGATGGTGCCATTTGTTGGTGAGGGAGACTTCCGATCTTCACTGACGCTGGCCGTCGCTCGTTCAATCGTGTTGCTGCACAGATGGCACGCCCAGGTTCCATGTGGGGCCTCGAAGGCACCCAGTACGTGGTTACTGAGTGCATGAGCGTAGAGGCACAGAAGATACGATGCAGCTGTCCTGACGTGCACGCGGATGTATTGGTACATCACCGGCTTATGGGTGCGTCGTCTTTGATGTCACTCGCTACGCTCTCGACAGGCAACGAGAAGGCCGTCAGCAATGCAAACCAGGTCACGACGGTGCCCCGTGCAGAGCGAGACTTAGGATCAGCCGCCGCGGACATTCACAGAGACGCTGCAGAGTCCGGCGCGGACGCTGTGACGTCAATGTGGCCATGTTCATGTCAACCCCGGCTGGGACGAGTCCTATTGGAACGGGTCATCGAGCATAGCTCTTACGAACAGATTTATATTATTCAGCTGTCATTGTATAGTAGTGGTCCATGGATAGCGCATATCATGTCCTAAAGCGACCCGAGATAAAGTACTCGTTGACCTCGAATCGTCAGCGTCCTTCCTCAAGTTCCTCCCCAGATGCAGCGCCCTCTCCACCGCGTTCCGTAAGACGTACCCAGCATCATAGCATCATATCGCCGGCTATGTTTCTGACGCACCTTGTCCATGCCGCACTTGAGTGAAGGTTTCTTCACAATACGACCTATCGACGGCACAGACAATGATCACGAGCGTCGGATACATGCCCTACACATGAGTAGGAAAGGTGAGAAGGATACAACTCTGATGTTAAACAAATAAACGAGAGCTCACGATAAGCGGCACGACGCAGCCTCCCACCGTATAATACAGGCCATACGCAAAGGTGGAAGCGCCCAGGCTCAGCGAGACCAGCTGGTAAATGATCATGAACACCTGAGGCACGAAGCCGATAAACAGCCTGTCAGACACCGGGAGGCGAGTCCGCATACACATTGCCAAGACTCACCCAAAGCCCACAATATAGTGCGCCAGACTCGACCAGAAGCAGCATCACCCGTTCGACTTGAGTCCGCCTCGTGCCCTTCCGGAGATGCGCCTTGACCATCGCTCGGTGTTCCCTACGGGCATCAGGCGGCATCCGAACCCGTCCGTCCATGATAGCTCAAGGGCAGACTCACCAAGCTTTATATGCAATCAGCGACGTTGCCGCAAGGCCCGTGGACAGCGTCAACGCCGCCGTACCAAACCCCCATCCGTACTGACCATAAAGACTTCCCAACGAAAGCGACGTGTCGCTCGGGTCGGACGCGGACGAAATTTCAAACTCTCCTTTCCCATGGCACGCTTCCTTGATGTTCATCACGCTGCCCACTGATCCCCGCCAAATTCAGCAAGTAGAGCGATGGGTGGCACCGCGAACAGTGAGCGTTGCCGCGGCTCGCAAGGGCACACTCATGCTCGACGCTATAGCAAGGACACTCACCGCAGGTAGCCAGGACCAGAACGACCCCTGCCCAAAGAATGGTCCGCCTCTCCCGCCAGATTACCCATGCACGCCACCATACGATAGAATCCCCGAGCGCGACCTATAGTGGGTGTGGGGAACAACATCAGCACCCGAATGGTCTCACACTCGACGCTAGGTGCACGCACATTGAATGCAATCGCCACCGTACCGGCACACTCTCGAGGGGCAAGGGTCCCTCTGTTGAACGACGGCAAGCTCTGGCCTACGACCTCGATGGAGCATGAGGCTGCCGTCGCTATATGACTTGCGTTCCCGCTCGAGGAGAAGCCAGACGACGAACACGCGACGGCGTCCTGTGCCCAAGCCACCATCTCCAGCGTGTGACCGCGAAGCGACTGGTACACGTTGAACGCGACGATAACCGAGGCGAGCCAGTGCGCGGTGGTGAAGGCCCACATGGTCAGCAGGGCGGGAAGCATCGCCGAACGTCTCCGCGTAGTAGTGCCCTTCCGACTAGGAAAGGTGAAAGGCTCGCTGAGAAGCCACAGGCACAGCGGGACGACGACACCTACAGCAGAATGTGTGTGGCTACCGCAGTGAGAATAGTATAGAAGCCTGCGAGGTTAAGTATATCAATCATGTTGGACGAAGTAAAAGAATCAAGACGATCTGCTGTACTCACCAAAGAACGCAGTAAGGATGATCGCGAGTATGAAACTCGGCCGTAGCTGCGTCTCTTCGTACGCCGACGTATGAGCGAGAGCGTTCAGATACGTGAGACTTGCATGCTGAGACAGCGCGCCGGTGTCGCTGGATCTTGCCATCGATCGCAGGGCTATGAGTCCTAGCTAGGTGCGGAAGGTAGGGACTCGCAGTTAGGGCTAACAGTCTGATATCATGAGCAGCATATACTTCCGAGGCACTAGTCCCACTGGGTGCTCCAAAGTGACTCAGCTCCGCGACAGGTGCAATGCCCAGGGACCGGTGCTAGAACTTTGATAGGAAAGAAAAGTCTCCACCACCTCGCGCCCCTCCACACCGACCGAGAGCCTATCTGAAGATATCGCCTTTGGATAAAAGGTCCTACTCACCGGTCATAACGGGGCGCGCACCCTTCATATGGTCGCTTAGAGACTGAGTTCAGTCAGCCATACGCAGGCTGACTGTCCTGACATTGCTTCGGCTGCTGTAACGAGCGCGTATAGGCTGGGAACAGAACTTGAGCCTGTTGTGTGCGAGGATGTGCGGTGCGAAGAACTCTACGGGCAGTAGTTGCGCTGCTGACCGGCTTCGCAGCGCCGGGGACTGACACGACTCGGAGTCGCCATGAATGGTCGGGACGCCTTTGGACGGCTTGACTCCATGTTGAGGACATGATTGACGGAGGTGGGACTCATAGCACATGCATAACGTGCGCAGCACATTGAACACACTTCTAACATATGCTCACCTGCAATCACGCCGCGATATCTGCTGCTCCGCCACACCGATCTCCCATCCACTGTCCGGATGTCGACGTACAATTCTCTGGTAGGTCCGTGATGGTTCTACGCATGCGTCCGCACGGCGATACGGACATCCCTATATAGCAAACTGTCAATGACACAACAGCCAGGAGAAAGCTCAAACGACATACCAGGGCACGTCCAACTGTGGTGCATCCAACCCAACCATCGCTATCCCGAGAGGGCACTTACTGCACTACAGAGTCCACTTTCTGAACTTTTGCTGCACTCCCGTACTGTCTCGGTATCATATGTATGGGACGGCGTGAAGCTGTAGACGCGAGAGGCAGCACAGGACAAGATTCAAGCGACTTCTTGCGAACTAGAGTCCACATAGAGCTGCCTGGAGATATAGATATTGCTGAAGCATGTACGGGGAGACTGTCGCCAAGGAGAAAGCGTGTGGCCAGAGAGTGCGGCAGCACAGGTGAAACCTCAATAGGCGCTGGAGCGCAACGTCGAGTGTTTAGCCATGTTAGGCAGCCTTCGGCCATCTCGGACCTCGCACCTGCCACCCCTGCGATCCCGACACCCGCGTCGTACGAGTGATGCGCGAATCATGAAATATCACAAATGGCATTTAATTGATCTCTGAAATACTCAGTCAGGCTATATAGAGGCGGGGGCCCTAACGGCGACGCGCAGTGACTCGCGGATCGCCTTCGTCAGTGACTCTCGACGCGAATGCCAGATGCGGCCGTTACATCAATCCGAGCCCACACGAGAGAGTCCTGGGTCGCTGCGCGAGCTTCTGCCATGCCACTCATGCCTTCTCCAAGTTGGCCCTGTGTGAACGTCTTCTCGCAGTACGACTTGTCCAGAGCGCATATGATGATGATTAGAGTCGGATACATCCCCTGTTGAGCAGCATGACCATCAATAACTTTCTACCGTACACGCGTTGAAAGCAAAACTTGCAATAAGCGGAATGAGACACCCTCCGGTAATGTAGTAGAACCCATATGCATATTCGGATGTCCCAAAATAGGAGGCCGCCAGCTGGTATATGAACATGAAAATCTGGGGACGAACGTCGTATAGTCAGAGGACCGACACGATCATCAATGTCGCACATACCCAAATCACGCAATACAGTGCGCCAGACTCAACTAATATGAGCAGAACTCGCTCGACTTGAGTACGTTTTGTGCCCTCTCTGAGGTGAGTCTTGACCAGACGACGATGTCCCCTGGGACATGTAAGCGTAAGCACGGCGTGTACACGAAGGGTGCAGAGTTACAGACCAGGCTTTATACCCGATCAGCATTGTAGCGGTGAGATTAGTGAAGAGAGACACCACTGTTGCTGCTATTCCCCACCCGTCTCCGCCGAAGAGCGCCCCCAGGGTGGATAAGATGTCGTCGGTGGGCGTCAACGTAGAGACGAGTTCAAAGGTGCCTGCTCCGCCGCAAGTATTCTTTGTGTCCATGACGCTACATACTGTATTCCCTGAGCTACAGGTAGTGTTCAAACGAAGGGATGAAAGACGTACGCAAAGTGACAAAGAGAAGCGCTATGCCCATCCACAGCACAACTCGTCTCTGGCCCCACAGCACGCATGCGCGCCACCATACAATTGCGTCTCCAAGAAATACCTACGGAAACGTCAGGATATTGATAGGGAATGTCGACTAATATGACAACTCACATTGCATGCAAGGGCGACGGTACCTGTACAGTCTCGAACCAACTGGACATAAACATAATGCTCCGTCGAGATAGCAGGTACAGGTTCGAGGAAGCACTGCAATACTGAAGATGCCATAGTACCAGCGCTTGCTGCAGAGTTGCATTCTTTGACGAGGGCGATCCAGGATACCACGCCGGACGTAGCTGACGACACAGACTGGAACATGTCGAATACCATCACTACGGTGATTAGCCAGTATGCGGCGCAGGTCGTCCACATCGCCAGAAGCATCGCAAACATCACGATCGTCACTTTCTGCTTCAACCCTTTGCGGCTACGCCAGACAGGATGAGCGATGTGCGGAGATCGAGATGTTAGGGTATGCATGCGTACCAAAGGACGTATGTTGCTGAGCATGCCAGTATGGTGAAGAACCCTGGCACACGTCATCAATCAGCGCAATCTACATGAGAGGGATGTATGAGGATAACTACCGAAGAATATCGTCAAGATGACGGTGACAATACATGTAGTTCTGAGCAGCGACGTTTCGCGCAAAGAAAAATATGCAGTGAGTTCTAGGTCTCCAATCACCTCAAATGGACTGGCCGGTAATCGGGGTCTTGTATCCATCATGTAGTGATACTGATTGAGAGAGGCGGTGAGATGCTACTCGACACGTCAGAACCAGGGGATACTGAAGCGGAGAGCAGCGCACCTGCCGTAGACATATACACAATATGCATTTCACAGTCACGCTGCACCTGTCGGGTCGAACCTTGGCTTGGCCACTATTCGGACGTACTCAGATACGCTCCAATCGGAAGTATCACCAGTGTGAGCATGTAGGATCTACTAGCCTGATTCGCGTGATAGTCAGCGACCGAGGCTCACAGACAGTAGTCACCCAAATTGTTCCTCCGCACGCTTTGCAAGGCGAATAATTGCATAACTGAATCCGGCCCGGGGCCGTGCAGGCACGAGGAATCCGTGTTCGACTTGAGCCGGGTAATGCGAGGGCATGCACTGAGATGCTGATGCGTCAGTCTATAACGCCGCACAAGTTTCGTACATGGATAAAGTGGCAGGCACTGACAGCTACCCCGACGAATGGAAGACATGCGTGAACTCCGGTGTCCGGCATGAACAGCCCTTGCGGTGAGACACGAGGTTCCTCCGCTGCCATCGGTAGAGATGCTTCAAGGGGTATCGCCTTTCTTCGGTTTCACTGCACTGGTGCAAGATGGGAAGGCAGTCGGATCTTCGTACCGACTCGAGTCGAAGAACTGGATATTGGATTAGTAGTAGGTAGGACTCACGGTCGGGCATACTCCGTTGAAGTGTATTTGAAGGCCACTCACATTGGTAGCCGTGATCAGTTTGAGATCTCGCTAGCGTTACTGGCGATTAAGCAGGGGATAGCAGCAGGAACTTGATCGTCGGCGATGGAGGACTCCAAGTCGTCTTGACGCTGAGGACTCGTGGGGGCAGTGCATCCTGATTTGGTATCTCAGACGCCCTTGGTAAATTTTGCTCCTCTCGCTGCTATCGTCTGGCATTGGCAGCATCGGGCATCCTCAGTCGAATTTCTGCAGCCACCGTATAGCACCCCCTGAAACAAAAGCTTGTGAAGATGCTCTAGCCGCCCTACAAGTCAAAGGATGCCAGTATACAAGCGCCTCGGAGTGTCGCTGCTTAGGCGCTACGGTCTGAGGCTTGAGCGATATCATTCATCCCATCCTCAGACGCGTCGGATGCAGTAGGTCAGACACTCATTACCATTTGAACCCACGAATAGCATGCCGATCTTGTGACCATGCAATGCAGCGCCCCTCTGCATGTACTTAGCGCTATTATCAGCAGTATGGACCGGAGGTCTTGTCAAATTGTCTCGAACACCGGCCAATCTCTATCCCGGTGAACTTCGAGGATATTCACTACATATTATGCTTACTTGTATATAGAATATTGGCAACTCTTGCAAGTCGATTGGTGGTATGTCACCTGGCACCCTGACGATCGGCCGCAGGCGACGTCTCCGGAGTGCCAGCATGCTTCGACATAGGAAATTCCTTCAGGTACGCGCTCAGGTTGATGTGCGTCAGTATGTCATAGATTCACCTCGAACGAAGTACTAATAGCTTGCAGTTTTGCATGTCATGCCCAGTCGTACACACACTGACAGTTCTCCGCATCCCCCACTTCTCAGATGTTCGCGATCAAGCTCTCAGCACCAAACGAAATGCACTCAAATACAGCCCCGGCAGTTCACACTTTCGGGAGATTGATGATCGCCACGTTTGTGGCCCTCTTGTGAGTGTGAGTACATTGGGCGATCGTTTCGGTTCACTGACGGGATGCATTTCCAAGGCTTTATGGTGTGACTCTTAACCAGACTCTGCGATACTACACCTCATATAAAGAGGATACCTGGCGAACAAAACTCCTCGTACGTGCGCGCCTTGAGATTCTCGTTCTCTCCTATTCTTAGCCTGGCGATCGTCATAGGTAGCCGTGACCGTGTAAGTTCATACATAGCTCAACGCGAGTAGGCGGGATGACACTGTCCCTTCAGTATTTTGGACACGGTGCACACTATCCTGTGCTGCTATACCTGGTACGCATATTCATGCTTTGACATACCTCTCTACTGAACGCGATCTCAGCTATTACTTTCTAGTCTATGCGTTCAATCGCCCGGAGCTCCTGGAAAATAATCTCACGTACGTCTCGTATTTATATGGTTCCGCGATATCATAATCTGAGCGTAACGTTGTTATTAGATGTCTTGAGGTACAGGCCCCTTCTATCGGCATCCGATATGCCATTCTAACATATCTTACAGCTAGTCCCTGTCACAACGGTATGGATTTCACACGTTAGAGCGCATTCAGTGAATCAGAATCAACGTCTAATAGGGACTAGCCGTCATATTTTCGCAAAGGTGCGCACAGCTCCAGTCTCAAAACCAGTCGCATCACTAACGTCCGTTCATGCCAGTTTTTTCATCCGTCGTGCATGGTTACGTGCGTTCAGAGCGTACCACACTCGTTACGTTGTACTAACGGCGCTGTCTAGTTGGGGAAGAGTATAGACCGTGGATGATTATTGCAGTACGTGTGTCTGTCACTGTCTGAATTTATGGAAAAGGCATGGTATCTCACGTATCTTCCTAGGCAGTGTTGCTATTGGCCGAGTTCGGTAAGATACCTGTCGCTCAGACCATCAATCTCACTCAAACATCACCGATCACGCAAGGATTCTGCCTCGGTGAGTGGTCATTAACTATTAGGGTCATAGCATGCCCATGCTAATCCGCCACCTGGCAGCTTCCACAGTCCTACCGTACGTGAAACGCGCATATTCCGTCTCCAGATGTCCTATAGACCCGTTTCAGAGCGATGTTTGGAGGGACCATACAAGACTCCGTCGGTCTCAATACCACCGTGAGATTGTGTTTCTACACCTGTCGAGTCTTGGCACAGCTGAAAACAATGCAGTGGGTGATCGCCACTGCTTCGGCAGTCGGTGTAACGGCTGACTGCATCATTACTGCCGTCCTCATCATCAGTCTACGCAAGAACAGGGGAGGAATGAAGAGGTGCGAGGCAGAATACGCTCTCGAGATTTTGCGGACCGAATACTCATCACGTACACTCTCTACTAGGACCGACGACGTGTTGGGCATTCTGATTCGTTACACAGTGACCACCGGCCTATTGACGAGGTACGCCCATCTCCGTTTTGCCTACAAACCCCCTCACAGTAGTACCTAGCGTTGTCATGATCCTGACAGTCGTATTTGTGAGTACACGACCATCCGTCGCATGATGGGTCCTGCAACCTATCACCTGCTATTCTGCACTCTAGGCGGTCTTTCGACCCTCAAGCCTAACTTTCACAGCAATCTACATTGTCGTTATGAAGTGTGAGTGTTCCGTGCTCCCTTGGCGGTCTCCAACCAGACTATCGCGGCTAAATTTGATCACAGTGTACGCCAACAGTCTTCTGGCAGCGTATGTATCCCTTCCGTCGCTCTTGCCATACCGCTCAGTGCTCACATAATCCGTCCTTCGCAGGTTGAACTGTAGACAGTCGTTCAGAGATATGATAGAGCAAGCAGTCATAATGACGGGGACATCGATAGTCTTCGGGACTACTGTCCGCTTCGAGCGATCTCTTCACGATTCGCCGTGGCTCGAGTCAGAGCTCTCGAGGGCGATTCCGAGTCATCAACGTAAGTCATGGATTGTTCGTACCAGATACTGCGTGCTCAACGCTATCCCCATAGGAAGTAGGGATATAGAAGTGGAGTGTGCGCTGAGCACGAAGCCCACAGCGAGTCTCGTTGCAGATGTATGATTCCCTACTCTACAGCATTCAATACATCCCTCCAACCGGCCCCGAGTACGCCTCATCCACACGGTCGGGCTCGAACACCGAGTTGTCGGTATCGAGGTCTCGCCCTTGGATCATCTCGTCAGTCATGTCGATATTGGCATCTTGGTCATGCGCGCGTGCGGCCCTTTTGGCATCTTGTTTCCCGAGTCACGATGGTCTTCGTAAGGGGCTGCTGTCGTACTCCATCCTGTTCTCATCTCCCCATCTACGTGGTCTTTCTTTTCTCTCACCAAGCTTGGGGATATTGGATCAGTCAGGGCGGAAGCGGAACCAGTGGAAGGGCCCCTTCCCCTCCCCCGAACGCGCCAGACGTCACCTTGCGACTGCGTTGAAGGTTCACATTCCGCAACAGGACCCCGAGTTTCCAGGCTCCGTACCTCCCCTTTCCTTTCTCGTCATGTTCCGTATGCTTCATGAGTCGTAATCGCTCCTCTTCATCATTCGCGAGCTCGGAACAGATAATGGGAGCAGAGCCATTTGACCCAATCAGTATTAGCGCAGAACCGGCTTCCGATAGAATTTCACGACGTAGGGATACACAAGGCAAGGAGGGTTTGGTATTCGGGGCCGAGCAGATAATCGGAGTTATGGAGGTCGAATGTCCTCGGTGGATACCTAACCGACTAAGCAGGGCATTCGAAGACCCAAAGGGGGAGATCCGCGGTTTGTACGGGCCATAAGTCAACCTTTCGTGTACGTCGAACCTGGGCAGGCGGTGTGCGTGTCATCTTCTATTCAGGACCTGTACGTGAGGACGTCAACAGTCAGTGTCAGAAATCTTGCGAGTGAGGGTCCGACGCGAACAGTACCTTTGCTCCTAGCAGCCTAGCACGACAGGCTTTCGGTTCGCGATGCTTGGAAGACAGGTCAATTCATGTCAGTCTCAGGGGTCGCGAGAGTCGAGACTGCTTGTTTTAGTGATGCAGCGATTGATGTATGAAAACGAAGCTAGGGTGTTACCATATTGACCACTCGCCAACATCAGCCTCTGGTGAGCTGTACAGATTGGCTGGATCCTGTCTTCGCGGAGCGCATGACATGACGGGAGTTGGTCTACCCAAGGAAGAGCGGTACATCAGCCGAAGTCTGTCCAATTTACGCCCCTCGAGCTCGAGAATAGCATAAAAGGCTCTGCTGTAGGCCAATACATGCAGCAAGAGTCCCAGTCGCATTCCCCAACTGTTGCGCATCCCCTAGAGCAAAGTCGAGTAAGCCCACGCTATTCACTGTCAGCTAGACCATCAGGCGTGCTCACCGGTACCGGCACCCCCCTCCGCTCTCCCTCCAACGCAGTCCGTGCACAACATGCGTCTCGTCGTCGCCACTCTTGCCCAGCTGGCCCTCGCCATCATCCTCATGAGCGAAGGGGCAGTCTCCAGTCCCGCCGCCATACGAGCTCGACAGCTCCAATGTGCTGGGGAGCCCTGTACCTTTGGCGCAGGTAACCAATGCTGTCCCAGCGCCATCTGTGTCAATGTGCCTTTCCAACAGGGCCACGGGGTGAGTCAGGGGACCGACATGCCATAGTGTCTGGACTCACTCGGTGTGCAGATGTGCATCCCTTCGACTTGCATCGGCGGGCTTTGACTCTCACAAGGCAATGAAAGGCACTGTCAAGAGGTTGGCGCACGGATGCGCAGGAGGGAGACTCGGAGAGATGTGTGAGAGGTCATCAACGCACAGACAAGTGACGAGTCTCAGAAATTGACTCACGTTATGGAATATTCCCTGTCCGCGGATACGGAGGAACGGAGTATATGACAACGTTGTGCTCACACTGACAAGCAAGAGATCGCGACCTCGTTCATCTGCGCTCGGCACAGTGTCTGGATAAAGCCGTGTCGATGGGAGCGCGCAAAGGGAAAACGCGATATCGTCCATGCCGTGCTTTCCATCTCAGACGTGCATGTCTACCAAGGTCGACGTTCCGGACTGCGTGAGAGTAGACAAATGTAATTCCCTACCGCGGTTCGTGATCAAGGCGCCAAGTGTTGAGTGTCCACCCATCTAATGTAGATAGTATCATCCTGTAACTGCGTTGGCCAACAGTATTGCATTCCCGCGTACATTCGAGTATGGCCAAGCTGGTCTTTTAAGCTTCTTTCTCCGACTCCACGACGAACCTACAAGTATCCCACTCACTAAGCATCTTGTCACTGAAGGTACACCAGTACATCACCAGCCTGAACAGTCGCTCCTTCCCTCACGTTCCGACCGAAGCCCTGGACCGTACGACCGACATTCTCTTCACCAGCTTCAACGTTAACCTCTGTCTTCATGGCCTCGAGGATCACGAGGACGTCTTCGGGCGACTTCACGACATCCCCAACAGAACATGTGATCTTCCAGACGTGCGCCGCAAGCGACGAAGTGATCGACTCTCCTATCTCCTCGTCCGCTACAAGGACCCGTGTCAGTTCATATCGACTTTAACACAAGGTTGCGTACCTAGGGCGAAGGACGGTGCGGAGTTCGTCTGCCGAGCCTCTATGGCTTTTCGATTCGCCCGGTCCCATTCTGCAAACATTGCTCGTTCGCTGGAACGCATGGTGTGAGTTGTGACTCGCGGGAGAGGGAGGCTGGCGTGGTCGCTTACCGAACCTCTTCGGCAGCTACGCCTCGAGCCTGTCGTTCTTTGAACACCTTGATCTCATCGGCAATGCTACGGACGAAAGAAGTGTACTCCGCCATCGAGAACGTGCGCTCTTCGATCTGGACATATCGACGCGTTAGCGACCTGAGGTACGACATTCGCTTCGTCAGGACAAACGAGAACGCTCACCTTGAACGCGTATTGTCCGGCGTCGAACCGATTCTCGAGCTGAAGTTGACGATCAGGATCCAATGAGGATGTTAAGCGTGAACGTGAGAACGGCTGACCTTGACATATTCCTCCTCGCTGACGACTTCGTAGGTAACCTACCATCAGAGCGTATTATTCAGAACTTCGCCCATGAGCAAATACTGCTATTCATATTACCTGGTCAAACGGACGCAGTAACCACGGGCTATCTGGGCTAAAGTCGCGACCCTTGCCCCAAGTCTGCCAGGGCGGAAGTGTCCGCCCATACAGCTGGTATCCCCCGGGAGATACGATAGGGTATATAGCCGCAACCGGTCCGGCAATACCAACTGCGCCCTGTTACACATGGTTGAGCGCGTTGATGCTAGAGAAAGCAAAGACCTGCTTGTACTTACTCGGGGGGTGTACGTCCTTGATGGGTTCATCTTCTGCCCTACCAATCTGCAACGAGGGTCGATCTTCCCAGCCAATCAGATCATGATCCGTCGCCCCTCGCTCCATTAGAGCTCATGCGTAGTACATACCGGAACGAGGAAAGGACAGGCTAAGTAGAAGCCCACGCCCAAAACGAGCTGGGATGAGGTCGTCAGTTCCACAACATCGACTTCCTCAAGCGTCCCAACGTACCCAATCAGATCCAACAAGCAGTCGCAGAGCCTCTTCTGCGTTCTCCAAGCCGTTATTGCGTGCGAGATACTCGATATTGCTTGGGAGATACGCCGCTGTAGACCTGATGCTACGCATGTACCGCTCAAGCGCTTCCCTGTTCCATTTATCGTCGAGGACGATCGGGAACGTGATACGCCTCCCTGGGAAAGTCAGGGACTCGACGCCGGAGGGCAGCGACGCCTCTGCAGCAATGAGCGCTGAGAGGAGGTCGCGTTGCGAGATCACGAGCGGATCGAAGTGAACCTGGACAGCACGTCAGCGCCTGACATAGCAGCTGCACGTTCATAAAAAGTTTACCATCGTCGAGCGTATGCATGGTGCAAGGTACCAGACGCCGGGAATCGTCCGCCGCTTGATTTCAGTCTCGAAAGCATGTACCCGGGCACGGACTGCGAAGTCAAGCTGCATGTCACCAAACTCCACTAGGATCGCCGAGTCGCCTGCTTGACGGAAGGTCGCCGCTGGTTTCCCGGTCGACAGCTCTGCCGACACGATATGGAGACGTGGATCGATGTCTGTATCTACTATGTCGCTGGTGTCTGGCAAGGATGACACTGCGGAAGTCGCTAAGGAGCCGACGTTGGTCGCGAGTGCCGCAATGAAGCGTTCGTGCTCTCTGTAGAGACTTATCGCCTGTTCATACGTGATGCGCTTGAAGCGCAACGTATTCCCAGCCCGCAGCTGGCCCAGTTTCCACCTGTCGTAATATGGAACCCCGCCCGCGCGCAAGATGAAGAGCATACTCACAAGTCTGCAGTCGCCACCGTGCACGCACTGACATATCCACCCATGTCGGGCCCCTCGTGCGTCAAGATGACCGGGGTGTCTCCGTTGACGTTGATCGTTCCGAACGCGTACCCGTTATCGAGGATGTTGCTCGGGTGCGAGCCTCCCTCCCCACCGTTCTCTCTCGCCCATGCGATTCGAGGACCCTCCAGACGCACACCCATACGGTTGCTGGCTGAGCTCACAGTCCACTTGGTCGTGAAGAAGTCGGATATGCCCTGAGGAGTGAGGAACGTCGTGTCGCACTGTGGTCCAGAAAGGACATGAATCGTCCAGTCGGACCCATATGTCGGTCTGAGAGCTTCAGGCAGCGCAATGGATGGGGAAAGCTCGTGGTCTGATGCGTTCAGCTCACAATCGCCGAGCGCAATGTGATCCCCAGAAGTAAGTGCGCGTCCTTGATAACCTCCTAACCCCATTGACGTCGACTTCGAGCCCAGATATCTCGGTATCTGAGAAAATCCGCCCTTCACCGCGATGTATGCGCGCATTCCAGTGCCTTTGCACGTTGCAATAGACAGCTTGCTCCCAGCAGGGATGACTATGCGTGTCCACATGGGCACTTCAGAGCCGTTGACCGTGACCTTGGCGGAAGCACCTGTGATCGCGACCACGGTGGGCGTGTGGAAGAGGAGTCGGCAGCCAGTCAACGTGACCTCGAGCCCTTCGGTGCCAGAGTCGTTCCCGACAAGGACATTGGCGATGCGGAATGCCAACGAGTCCATCGGCCCACTGCGGGGCATCCCGAGCCCGACTCGACGACCGGGGTAGTCCTGCACGGAGGTCTCGAGACCGCCGCTGAGCACTGTGACCGCCCTGGACGTTTAGAGTGAGCAGTTGTGCACGCCATTGCACAATGTACGCTGCCACAAACCTCGGCGTGAACGAGAAAGTATCAAGGAACGTCGTAGTAGCCTTCCCTCTCCGGAAAGCCTCGGATTCGCAGATCGAGCGAAGGTACTGCACGTTGTTCGCTGGGCCGTAAATCTTCGTATTTTCCAGCACGTGTGAAAGCCGTGCGACCGCTTGCTCCCGGGTAGAGCCTGTCACGATAAGCTTGCATGCCAGCGGGTCGAAATACGGCGTAATCGTCGTTCCTGTCTCGACCCAAGACTCGACCCTCAACCACTCCTCTCGGGGGAGTTCGACGTGTTGCAGAACACCGGGGCTAGGCTTGAATTGTGCAGCCGGGTTCTCGCAGTAGATACGGACCTCGATAGCGTGAGCGGTCTTCGCTCCAGACACGTTCGGGTACCGCGTTTGGTCATAGAACGGATGCGACAGAGCGCGTCCATCGGTTTGACATATCCCCTGGAGGATCATGAGTTCGACGATGTCGAGGCCCGGATTCACCTCCTCGGTGACCGGGTGTTCTACCTATGTATGGGGGGGTCACTTATGCGGCTGGAGATGTGGCTGGTGACATACCTGCAATCGCGTATTCATCTCAAGGAAGAAGAAATCGCCCGTTGCATCGTCCACCAAGAACTCGACGGTACCGGCGGAGGCATATTTGACGTGTTCCGCCAATCGAACAGCAGCCGTACACATCTTAGCGAGTACGTCTGGCACACAGAATATTCGTAAGTAAATGACACTATGAGAGGAATCAGTGCCATCTCACCAG
This sequence comes from Coriolopsis trogii, assembly GCA_020543525.1. NCBI lineage: Eukaryota > Fungi > Basidiomycota > Agaricomycetes > Polyporales > Polyporaceae > Coriolopsis > Coriolopsis trogii. The sequence continues at coordinate 117,066 of JAHYIO010000002.1, forward strand.
GACGTCCCGCCATGAAAGGACTGGGTGCTTCTTCTATGACCTTCTGGTGCCTCCTTTGCACACTACACTCTCGTTCGCCAATGTGTATAGCATGGCCGTTCCCGTCTCCTAATACCTGCCCTGATCAGCACCCTAGTATACCCCGCCGGTCGAGACTCGCTTACCTGGACTTCGACATGGCGAGCGCGAGGGAAGTAGCGTTCGATGAACAACCCGTCATTGTGGAACAGAGACTGCAAAAGAGGTTCTAATGTAGTCGGCCGACGCCATCTCTCGCAATGCTCACCTTAGCACGGGCTTGTGTCGACGGGAACTTGACGCGCAACTCCTCCATCGTGCCGCACGCAACGAGCCCCATCCCCCCACCACCAGCTGTGGACTTGAGCATCACAGGAAAGCCAACCTTCTGCGCGAGCGCGACGGCGTCTTCGACGTCATGCAGCAAACCCTGGGATCCAGGGACAAGGGGCACATCCACCTCCGCGGCCAACTCTCGCGCGCGATGCTTCAGACCCATCTTTTCTATGGTGTCGGGGCGGGGGCCCAACCAAGTGATCCCTGCTTCGACCACCTTCTGCGCGAAGTCCGCGTTCTCCGATAAGAATCCATACCCGGGGTGAACGAGCGTCACTCCGCGCTCTCTGCAGATCGCGACGAGTACGTCGGCGTCGAGGTAGCCTCGCGCGTTGGATACAGGGTCGTCATCTTCGGCGCGCAATGCGACAGCTTCGTCGGCGAGCAGTACATGCGGGGCGGTCGCGTCCGTGCGCGTGTATACGGCAACGGTGCGTATGTTGAGACGTTGAGCAGTACGGAGGATGCGCACGGCGATTTCGCCTCGGTTCGCGACAAGAAGCTTGTGCGATGCGTAGTCGTAGCTGGAGGTGGTAGACATTGAGAGACAACGAGGTAGAAAATGGGGCACCGAACGAGCTCACCGTTCCTTTGAGCACTGCTCGAGTGCGAGATATGTTTACACCGATAGCATGGGAACAAGAGGGTGACCTTGGCTGAGCATATGCATCTTGCCCGCATCCTCGGCGCGACCCCATGATCACTGCACCCCTATCTCAGGACCTTAATCCGCGCTATATGTGGAGTCGGAGGCGTATAAGTATATGCGTTTCAGACGGGACGCATGCGCGAGCTGAGACTTACTGCGCACGACATGGCTCCTATCCGCGCGAGTGTGAACTGCGACATGGGCGAGGTGCGTCTCCATCTCCGTTACTCGTACGTTGGGTGGGTCAGGGAGCGAGACGAGCTGGAGATCATCGTGGTCGGTGTTCAAGTTGCGTTGGGCGCCTCACCTGTTTCCCTCCTCCTCTTGGCCACGACGAAGGCTGCGTGCATGCGTTGGGCTATGTCCTTTCACTCCTCCTCCTAGCTTCTTCGCTTTAGGCATCTCTTGTTGCGCGACCACGCTGACTCGCGCTTCACTCGCTGTAGGGCTTCGCGCTGTACAAAATCGTGAGTCTCTATCAATATCTTCTCCCAGGCATCATTGTCTCAACCTTCTCGTCAAGGGCGACGATGAAGCCCTCATGAAGACTATCCACCTCGCCAATGTTGCTTGTGGCTTTCATGCATCGTGAGTGTGATTCAGACTCTAGATGTGGACGCATATAGACATGTGGTAAACATGCAGCGACTTCTCAATCATGAACGAGACCGTCCGTTTGGCAAAAGAGAACAATGTTCTGGTTGGTGCGCACCCGTCGCTTCCAGACAGGCAGGGTTGGGGACGCCGAGAGATGTCCATGGAACCGGTATGTCCGCCGATACCGCAAGAGTTACGCCTCTGCTGACTTTCCATGCTGGCGTGCAGGATGAGCTCGCATCCTGCTTCATTTACCAGGTCGGCGCGTTGACGGGCTTCCTGGCGCTCCACGGAGTCGCTCTCAACCACGTAAGTAGTCGTTTGGACGCATACATCCACCTTCTTGAGTTCCCTTCGAAGATCAAACCGCACGGAGCCGTCTATGGGATGACCGCGCGTGACATGGCTCTCGCGCGTGCCGTCGTTGGCGTTTCGAAGCTGTACAATGTCCCCTTCATGGGCCTCGCCGGGACGTGTCACCAGGCCGCCGCGAAGGAATTAGGTGTCCCTTTCATCGCAGGTACGGCGTTCCGGTTTCTCGGTGGCTTGGTCGCGATTGAATGTGAGCCTTCTCAGAGTGGTTCGCGGATCTGGACTACAGCGTGGAGGGGAAGCTTTTAATTACCAAGTAAGTGCGCTCATCGTCGAAACAGCCCGTTCCTACATTATGCGCCTCTCCTATCAGCGCGCGTTTGGTCGCATCCAGAGTGTTTCTCTATCGCATGATATCGCAACTCGACCCATACTCTCAACCACCCACAAGGCGCGCGATATGCCAGTATTCATTGTCTGAATTGATCGAAGGCCGTGTGGTGGGCGTCGCATAGTGCACTCTGCCACTCCCACTGTATGCGCCTATTTGACCACCCGTCGACGTAGGAAGCGAGTTCGAGACTCTATGCCATCCGGGCATATCATAACGTGTTACAGACATCTGGACGGTGACCCATTTCCCTCGCGATTCGTCACCTTTTGAATCCAAGTATCGCAGTATCTCGGGGCGTGTAAGGGGGTCATAACCCAGGCAGACTGCGCTCCAGTTACTCCTTGGAGTTCTACGTCTTCGTACTCGCCTCTGACTCACCATCTTCCCACCGTGTATAAATTGCTTTGCTGAACGACCTTCCCGGATCCCAGGAAGCACGACCCTGTTCCTCTCCCGACGGTCAAAGATAGGGTAAACAGATTACTCCTAGAGCAGAAGATCACCACCGTGAACGGAGCTTTGCCTCTGCCCGACGGCGTTGCCGAGGTTTCTATTTGCTGTCATTCAGACACGCCGGTACGTGCCACCATCCATTGCGCGTTGCATGTTTCAACCCCGTTCTGAGCCCTCCGTCTCCTGATATCGCCGAGTAGGGAGCGGTCGAGATCGCACAGGCTGTCAAAGCACTCGTGGACGAGAACAACGAGAGGCTGCGAGCGCAGTGATCCAATATAGCATTGATCCAGGTGCGAGTGCGTCGTACGCTCATGTAAATATCCCTGTAGGCTGCCCGCGACAATTATCGCACGATTCGCCTTGTTCGACTGGTGGTCGAAAGAGTGTTGCGGCACTGTGATCATGTCAGCCTCATGACCCATGCCGCAGCCTGTGGTGCAGGGCGCAGATGCCCGATGTGATGTCCGTCTTACCTCCATTGGGCGTCCTGAGCGCACGCAACTAAACGCAAGGTTCGCTCAAGTCGGAGCGAAGCTCGGTACTCAGCGGCGCTGACGGCAATCTCAGCGTACCAAAACGATCGTGCTCGTTCAGCAGGTCAATGCCGGAGCTTGTTCCCCATCTAGAGCGACTGGATTCGGAATCGAACGTGAGCGTCGCGAATCCACTCAAACATATCTCGCATCACAAATCCAGATTTTTGCCTTTTTCGAGTGAGGTTCATCCGTTGGGCCCGGCAAAGTCTGAACATGGCTGACGGTGATCTGTACAGAGGTATGTGATCGGATGAGATCACCGATGTGAACCTCTCACGATGCTCGATCAGGTGCGGGCGTATGTGGAGGACAAGGTTCCCCTATTCGCCAGTGGCAGATGCGGACCTCAGCAGACCTCAGCTTCACCTGGGGGCTACTTTTCCCCTAACCGCTATTAGCTGGCAGGTGAGAGTACTGCATTTTACTTCGCACGTATTCTCCGCCGCCTCCCGGAGCATGGAGCAGAGAACCGCCCACGTGAGTAGCCTTTACCGTACAAGGGTCAGGCGTTCCCGGCGGCATGCTGCCTAGCGGGGAACGCTGGGCGTCCACGGGAACCAACATGCGTGGGTACCTCGGTCGGCCGGGTAAGGCAATCGCAACTTCTGTCCCTCTCCACTGATCGTGCACTCATCTTCTTTCGGTCTCCTCGATGACGCCTGACGGCGGCTGACGGGCGCATAGCGATATATGGGACATATTATAGCCATCGGTCTAACCGTTTACCCTGCACATCGTATTTCTACCCCGCAATCCAGTCGAAGCTAAATGCATCTCCCCCCTATATCATCATGGCCTCCCCTCGAGCTCCCACCGCCGCTGCCCACGTCGCCGCCAGTGCCGAGGGCGTATCGAAGCACACCCTGCTCTACAATGGCCGTCAAGCCTCGCACCCCCTCCACATTCTCATCGTAGGCTGCGGCATGGGCGGTCTCGCCGCCGCGCACTGTCTCGGAAAGGCAGGCCACAAGATCACCCTCTTCGAGTCCGCCGCCGCCATCGGGGAGGTCGGCGCAGGCATCCAGGTCACCCCGAACGTCTCCCGCCTCCTCCGGCGATGGGGCGCCGGCCCCGCCCTCGAGGCCGTTGGCGTGCGCCCCGAGGCGATAGTGCTCAGACGGTACGACACCGGCGAACGCGTCGGCTACACGCGCTGGTCGGACATGGAGGACAAGTACGGCGCGCCGTACTACCACGTCCACCGCGCGGACCTGCACAAGCTCCTGTTTGACCTCGCTGCGCCGTTCATGACCCTCCGACTTAACTCCACCGTGACGAGCGTGGACCCGGACAAGCCGTCGATCACGCTCGCGTCGGGCGAGGTCGTGCACGGCGACCTGATAGTGGGAGCGGACGGCGTCAAGAGCATGATACAGCGCGTAGTCCTTGGTCACACGAACCCCGCCGAGCCTACCGGAGATGCCGTCTATCGCGCGATTGTGCCGTCCCACCTGCTGCTAGCCGACCCGGAGCTCAAAGAGCTCGTCGACGTCCCGGAGATGACGGGATGGATGGGTCCCGGCCGGCACATCATGGCGTACAACATCGTGAGTGCCACCCATCCGCTACGCTGACTCTGGGACGATATGGCTGATACATGGAACCAGAGAGGCAAGCAGGAGTATAACGTGGTCCTGGCCCATCCCGATGATGGATCTGTGGAGTCTTGGACGGCGGAAGGGAGCGCTGACAAGATGCGCGCGGAATTCGCGGACTATGAACCTCGGTATGAGCCCACTGGCGAGCATGCGAGAATCGACCCACTGACCGCGACCTGTCCCCAGCATTCGAAAGATCCTCGGCTTCGTCCAGTCTACTCTCAAGTGGCGGTTGATGGACCGCAAGCCCCTGAAGACATGGATCCACCCCTCGCGACGTGTCATTCTCTTGGGTGACGCTTGCCATCCCATGCTGGTAAGTCCGGCTGATTGTTAACGACCCTTTTGAGCGCGTACTGACTGACGTGCGCTTCTCACAGCCGTATCGGGCGCAAGGTGCCGCCATGGCCATCGAAGACGGCGCCGTCCTCGGGAACCTCCTCTCCCGCCTAAGCCACCCCTCCCAGCTGAGCGCGTTCCTCCAAGCATACGAAGACCTCCGACTCCCGCGCACGGCGGAGACGCAGAACCAGTCCCGCCTGAACCAGAAGATCTTCCACCTCCCGGACGGCCCGGAGCAAGAGGAGCGCGACGCGTCGATGCGCAAGGCGACCGAGGTCGAACTCCGGCGGTGGCGCGAGGGCAAGCGCGCGCCGGATGAGCTGCTCGAGGGGAGCGCGAACCAGTGGGCGGACGAGAAGAAGAATCTGGCCCAGTTCACGTACGACGCGGACGAGGCTGCGGAACGCTGGTGGCGCGAGGGCGGCGAGCGCAAGGTCTCGGGTGGCGCTGCTGGCGTTGGCTCGGTTGATGGGCAACAGGAGAGGGCGATGTTCTCGACCCGTCTGTGAACGTCTCTGGTGTGTTATTCTCGTATTAGGTTCAACCCCTTCGTGCTCCGGATAATGGTCCCACTCTGTATATTATTCTCGGCGGATCGCTTTATGGATAGACACCCGCGCTTATTTGTATACTAGTCTCATGAACGAGGAGGATCGACGATATGACACAGCCGGAGTATCGCCAGCCACTCGGAGTGTGGAGACACTTGTACGAGAAGCGTACACCCTTGCATCTGTCAGACTCCATCGCTGTTACAGCGTGAGTGAGACCTAACCATACAAAGTCTCTTTCCCTGTGCCGCTCCAGAACGGAACATGGAAAGCGCGCCAACTATTGACGCGATAGGCTACTACTTCGCGTCCCAAAAACAGGAGGCAATCATTCACCGCACGTCCGACGGAAAGTCCACGCTAGGGACAACCAAACACGTACGAAGGCTTCGACGCAACAGTCCAGACTCGGGAGCCGAGAGAGCTGAATCAGCAAGAAGGTCGTGCTTGTACTTCGAAGCATCGGAATATACGCTACCACGAGGCTGCATTTCCCTGCAAGTGATATTTCGTACCCGAGCACAGTTCTTCAAGAGAAGCCCTCATCGGACTTCGCTCTTGGTAGTCATGGGACGCAGTCTTCACAAACTCCTCATCGAACACGCCACTGCCAGATGACGCCTGAGACTTTGTGAGTTTGACCGTTGCGCAAGGAGGCGCAGGACTTACCTAGCGGGTCGTCGAGTTCATGTCCCGCACCGGTCCACATCCCCAACGAACCCATCGCAGAGCCTACGTTCCCGAGCTGAACTGCCTCCGAAGCCCACTCGTCCTCCATCGAGTTGGGTGCAGTGGACGTCTGCAGGGAAGAGTGGTTCAGCCGCGAGTGTAATCGTTTAGCCTCAAATGTAGAGGCTCGACGGCGGGGCAGTGGCTGTGTGGTCTCATACTCACCAGTGACCAGCGCACGGACCCGTCTGGGAGCATGCTGACAGTCCCGTGAACATGCCGGACGTCTTCATCGTCCGCTTCGATGCTGCCGACCCAGCCTGCGCCGCCCATGTTGCCCACGACTTCGATTGTGGGCCGATCAGGGTACGCGGATACAGAGGGGGCCGAGTATCCGGTGATCTTCAGGGACATCGGGACGATGATCCATGCTTCGTCAAGGGTGTCGTCCAGGAACGAGCCGACCGACTGGAAGATCCCTTGAGCGTGGGCAGACCGGGTGAATGGTAACGGCGACTGAACTCACGTTGTGGTCTGCAACCAGCCGAACGTGTGGTTAATCGAGATGGCTCTTCATGAGTGAACGAGAGGCAGCAGACGTACAAATCAAATCATGGTAGTCCAGCCAGCACACGAGACGTCTGTGCAAGAGATATGATGCTCAGATGGGGAAAACGACGACCGGTTATCCACGCTTGCCTCCATACGCCTTCCACACCAGCCCAGTCCGACTGGTGCTTCCTCCATTCATCACCACTATTGGAGCTCTCATGGACTACGCTGCCGTCTCCTGCGACGTCTGCTTCTAGGGGTCGGCCCGCCCAGGCGCCCTCTCGCAGGTTGTCCCAATCTTCCAGTCGAGCAATGTCTTGTGGGTTGACATGGGCACGCAGCTTCCACTCCGCAATGACGCGCGCGGACGCCAGCCACGCCCAATCTGGATACAGCTGCTCTCCCGTAGGCATTCCCGACAGACGTGATGGACCAGGAGCTTGAACCTGAACCTGAACCTGGGGCTCGGGAGTGGCGGACGAGTCGGAGACCTCGCCGGGGGGGACGTATTCTCCGTCTGATCCATCCTCGAGATCGTCGGCATCTTCTGCATCGACGAGAGACGGATCCATGGGCAGGCGGGCTGGGAATGGCAGATATGGGCCGTAATGCCGCCGTCGCACGAGGTAACGCATGGAGAAGGCCAACGGACGCGCGCGATCCCGCGCACGCCGGCGCTGCTGGGTCTCGCTCATGTCGATTTTCTCTGGCGGGCTGCTCTGCCGGATGCGCGCCCTCGATGGAGACATGGTCGACGTGCGCGAATGCGACGTAGAGGCGGGGTCAGCATTGGTCTCGACGAGCGGGATGGGAAGAAAACCGAGGTAGGAAGTCAGCTGGCACAGATCGAGGCCTGTCTGCGTACTTCCCCAGTCTGTCGCCATGTTTTCGTACGACAGGAACATCGTCAGACCATACGGGAGACCGTTCGAGAGAGTCTCTCTGAGCCACTCGACGTTCAAAGATGTTTTATGAGATGGATGGGATGGCGGTGATAGCGGTGTGTCGACATGAAGTTGCACCAGGGTGGCGGGATGTCCGACATTTGTGTCTCCGGCGTTGGGACTCCCTGCGGTTTCCGATGGCGCTGCCGTCAAAATGACAGATAAGAGCGCACGAACGGCCCGAGCGAGTGCAGGCGCATCATCGTATCCTTCTTTCAACTGATCTATCGCAAATTCGGTTGCTCTGGTCGAGCGCAGCTTCGGCTTCTTGGCTACCGATAGTGGACGAGCATGTTGACGGATGTAACGACGGGCCCAGACCCTTTCTGTGAATTCACGTCGCCAGTCGAACTCTGTGCAAGGACAGTCAGCTGCGCTGGAGAGAAAGGCATGCATAGGGTAACCGCAATGAAGTCACCTCCACCTTGGGTTCTGGCCGTGACCAGTCTTCGTGGATTGTCAAACATGGCCAAGAATAATACTCGCCACAGGTGGTGATCAGCGGCCCCGTATATCAGTCGCCGTAGTTGTTGACATGTTTGAGCCGCAGCAGAAATTGCTAGAGGATCCCCGCTTGTAGAGCAAAACGTGAGGATCTCTTCGTGAAGTTCAGAAGGAAAGCTCAGAAAGCGGCTGGTTTGCGACATTGCAGACGTCCAATTGAAGATCAATGAACGCCGGTGGGAGACTGTAAGTGCACGCCGTAATGGAGACCGAAAGTTCCTACATGGGGAATCGAACCCCGGGCTATGGGGTGAGAGGCGATTATGTGAATCCACTGACATCTTGCCCACGTACTTTGCTCATGCTCCCAACTTCAACTCAAATCAGGGTACGCATTTCGCAAGGTATGTTGTGGAGGACCTGGTATGTGATGTTCCATCTCCATGTATGTACATATGTAGCAGACGTTCATCCGTCTTACTCATAGGAGTCCGCCGGGCCTCCGAACTGGAACATTATGATGCTCAGACTGCAGTACTCGGGTTTCATGACAACACTCCTGCAGCATACATGGTCACGGAATGCCAGCCGACCCATTCAGAGGCGTGGTCCACAAGCAGCACCACTTCTCTTACCGCAGTTGCATAAGTAGTACTTCCTCGATGACACCTTGCATGCGTTCGCCCGTCCTCTCGCAATGCGATCACCATCTCCTGACGGCCTAGCGGCACTCATCCACCACATATCGCACCTCAACGTCGATGAGCTCGACCACATACTCTCCAAGTCCCAGGATGCACAAGGCACTGGCCGCACTGTCGACATGGACGACAGCGAGCTAGCGATGGCATTGTTCGCTACAGAAGCCGAGGGTCTTCTCAAGAGACGGCAAGATCGGTCTCGACTTGATGAAATCGACAGCGACGACCTCTTTGACGAGCTGCTTGACATTGAGGAGACGGCGCGGCACGACCGTCTCATCGCGATCGCGCTATCCGAAGGCAGGGATCCTCCAGCACGACCCCCGACTCGTGTTCGCAGGCAGAGGACGCATGCGAGGTCTTCAACTCCGTGCTGTCACACGGATGCATGCTGACGATGGACTAGGTTGTCCCCTGAAGTGCAACAGGGTGGGGAAGTCCCGATTGCAGGGCCAAGGTACGAAACGTATGCCAGGGCTCGCATCTACGCTTTCAGGCTAACGTATCAACAAGAAGCCAGCCACAATGCTTCTCACCCACGGTGTCGGAGGACGGACCAAGTGAACGTGCCGTTTCATCCACCCCGGGAACCTCAGAGCAGAACTTCACATCATATACAGCGGTAGATTTTGAAGAGCTGCTGCTCAATTGGCATGTCCAAAGCTCAGACAAGACCACAACGAATGACCGCGTCTCGGTGGCTTCTCCCATGCCATCTCAACAGGATCTTGCGCCGCCGGTTGCGTGTACAGTATGCGGCGACCACATCCGCGGCGTCACCATCGACACCGCGTGCGGGCACCACCTCGACACCGCCTGTCTCCGCACCATGTACGAGAACGCCATCCGGGACGAGTCGCACTACCCACCGCAGTGCTGCAGGACGCCCATCGCACTCGAAGACGTGCGCACGCACCTCCCCACCTCTATCCTCCTCCGCTTCGACCTCAAGGCGATCGAGTACGGCACGGTCGACCGCGTGTACTGCTGCAACGCGCGCTGCTCGTCCTTTCTGGGGGGCGTGACGACCAACGCGCTTCCTTTCCGCTGCGCGGACTGCAGCACCGCGACCTGCAGCCGGTGCAAGGAGCGCGCGCACCCTGGCGGTCCGTGCGTGGCTGCTCACCTCGACGATGCCGTCCTCGGCCTCGCCAAGGAACGTGGGTGGCAGCGCTGTCCGGCCTGCCGGAATGTGGTGGAGCGTACGCAGGGATGCCCGCACATGGTGTGCCGCTGTGGGGCGGAATTCTGCTACTTGTGCGGGGCGGTGTACCAAACGTCCCACACGTGTACTACGGCCCGGATCGTGGTATAAAAAAGTTGGGTACGACGTTGTATGTCACTTTGGTTCCTGCGTCAAGCGTTCATGAAGTTCTCCCGATATTGTCTACTGAGCTTGCTGACAGGCGACACTGGTGTGTAGAAATAGGTAGAGTAATTGTGACACCCAAAGCTTGCGGAAGGTCCTCGTCGTTGGGTGATTGTAAGCCTAGATTGACATGGTCAATCACGAATCACGTCGCTGATCTCCACAACGTATATCTCAGAGCACTGGAGTCAGAGTTTGAGCCAGCCCAGGCTCTCGGAGGGCGCTATCATACAATAGCAGTCGGTATGTATCTGAGGTTTCCTACAATTATCATCAACAATCGTTGCACACTAGGAACCACTGAACACTGAACACAGTCAACGGACTCCTCGACAGGAGTCGGCCGCGCATGTGGCTCTACTGTTTGGCTTGCAAAAGCAAGACTCACAGCCCTTGAGCGTCAGGATCAGGAAGTATGTAAAAGCAGCGCTAAGAGTACGTTACCATCAGCACACACCTCTTCGGATAGTCAGCACGCAAGGAATGACTTACGCCGGCCTTCGGATTGATATTGACGTCCAGCAGGATGGGCAAGCATGTGGTGCCGTTGCAGCATTGGTCAGTTTCGCCTAGGACACATTCGGCCAGGAAACAGCTGCCCGGCTGTCCGCCCTCCATGGACACCGGGGTGCCGATGGCTCCTTGGCCCACGATGACGAGGACGAGCGCGAGGTTGGCGATAGCAGTGGTAAAACGCATGGTGTGTATGCTGAGTACCGGTCAAGTCAAAAATTATGCAGAGTCAGCCCTTGTCATATGCCACCTCAGCAACCATGTTGCGCGCAAGACGACTTGCCTTGACGAAGTTGGAACGAGTGGAGACGAAAGTGGAACGAGTGTAGTAGATGAAGCTGTAACGAGCGAGAGGGGCCGGGGGGCACTGAACAGGTTATTGAGAACTGGCCATGCGTCAGAAGCTCTTATGCTGTCCATGCGTGGCGCAAGATCTCGTCGTCCTCGCTCGCGCGAATGTACTATGACTGCGCCATGTTGCATTTCACGCTGCGGTCCTCCACCGGGTGTGGCACTGAAGATCTTTTTCGTGCAAGGCCCAAGGTAGGGTATAATTGTCACATACTTAGATAGCGACACGTCGGTCGCCATGCAGGGTCAATTCTTGCAGTGGATCGCGAAAGGGTCGGTGAACAAGCATGTCATCTAGCGAATGGAGGTGTTGGACGACATAGAGACGCTAAAACATCCTGGCTGCGTGGACCAAAATTCCGACACGGGGAATCGAACCCCGGGCTATCGCGTGAGAGGCGATAATGTTAGCCACTACACCATATCGGATGATAAAATGGGATATATAGCTAATACCAACACGGTTGGTAAAGCGATTGATGGGCGGTAGGGGTAGCGCCGGGTTGGTTTTAGCGAGGACCGGAGGGGCGAAGGGGAGAGGAGGAGCGGGCCCCTTGGCCGTCGTTGATCTCGACGGCGACGACGTCCTGCCCGCCCATTCTCCCCGGTTCTTGGAAGATGGTCCTGTCCGCGCACGCCAGCCGGGCAGATGCCGCAGAACAGATCCAGCCTGCGCAGGCCATTGGCCACGGGTCCTCGGCACCTCGGCATGCCGAGCACACGGCACCATCCCAAACGTTCCAACCATCCAGCGCCATCTCACAAGTCGACCGCAACGACGACCAGAAATCCAGCCGCAAGTCCTCGTTTGTCGCCGAGGTAGATGATGTGATCCCCCCGCCCGCTCAGCGTGGATGTGAGTGCATATATCCACCCCGAAATGCGTATATTCAGCCCCCACGAACACGCCAGTCTTCTCCCCGCATCTTGCCCCTCTTCGGCGCGAGTACTTCATTATCCTCGTCAGGGCCACCGCACTCATCATCGTGTTGATGTGGACAACTCTGCCCGTGTAAGCCGGAACAAACTCTTCTCATGCCGGGAACACATCGTCCTGACGCCCGTCCCCACAGCTACTGGGGCGCTCTTTCGAACTCGGCCAGCCTGACAGGCAACCTCGAGGCTTGGTTCATCGACCGCGACGGCGCTCGCGTCGGACAGGGCCTCACCGCCGCCGTGAGCAAGTATTCGGCTCCAGGCCCGCAACTCAACTGGAAGTTCGTCTCCCCACTCGACGTCGGAGACGATGAGGCCGTTCAGCAGGCGATCCTCAGCGAACGCGCCTGGGTGGCCGTTGTTGGTACGTTCTGCCATTTCTGAATCGTACTGTTCGAGGCCCCTCGATATCCGCTTGCTATCTCTCGCAGAGGAGCAGTTCATACACTCGGCCAACCGCCGGCCAGAGGAACGGCAGTGTCTTGTGTTTTGAATGAGGAACTGAGCATGCATCGCTGCGCCATGATCCTCAATGTCGCTGGCGGGCATTCTCCATATGACACAGTGTGGAGTATGTCCGAGTGCACGCCGCCCGATTGCGTGTCCGGATCACCTAAGACATGGCTGCGTACGGGAATTCCCAGGGAGAAATCCATGTGCGTCTGTACCCGTGAGCGGCGGGTACGGAATTCTGTACGCACAAAAGACGCATTACCAGGTTCAGCGTTTGCTGAAGTTGCGGGTGTTACGCTTGCTCTGAGAGACCCGTGCATAGTACACCTCGGCAAGGGCTATCTGAAGCCGTTACGGGGCTCCGCAATGGGAATATATTGCGGCTCTCGCGGGTACATGTTTTCCGCGGGTTACCTCCTCGACCCGTACCATGCTCTATGTCACGCTGCACAATGACATCCAATCGCTACATCGGTGACTTCATTGTATTCCATAACTAGAAGCTTCAGTAGGCACACAGAACGCCCTTCGAGATACGCTGGTCCGGAATATGGCCGTGACAGGGGACCAGCTATGACCATACTTTGGGAATATCCTGCGGGTGGTACGGTGCAAATGCCCGTCGTGCTATCCCTTCCCGTGTATTCAATGTTTACCGGCCTTCTCTCCTCGGGTATGCATGCCAGCTCGTACTGGCTGCATGTGCGATGATTGTGGCGGTTGAGACGCGTCTCTTTACAAGGTCGAGGTCACGTCAGAGTTCTAGCTTATGAACGTTTTTCTATGCATGAAAGGGTACCAAACGTTGACTATTCCGCTCCTGCAGTCCAGCCTAATGCAACGACTCGATTATCCCACGCTCGCGTGAACGGTGACGAAACATACGACCCGTCCACGGCGATCAAAGTGTTTTATTCTCAAGTAAGTGCTGCTCCCTTCGTCCCGGCGTTTTGTTAATCGCCTTGTCCAGGCTCGGCAAGAGATCGCCACGGGCAACTATCTGGTACCCCTCACCACGCAGATGCTGCAGGCCACAACATCCGCCTACGCAACCCAAACCGCGCAGCGGTACTTTGCTCTGATCGACTCTAACGGCGAGCCGAACTCGACAGCTCTCCAGATGATCGCCCAGGCACCACAGACGATCTCTCCTGCAATCAGCTGGACTATGGTCAATCTCCGCCCGTACAACGCACCCGCAGCACAGGCGGTGACCCTGGTCGGCAACATATTCTTATGCATATTCGCGTGCGTCCGCTGTACTCTCGGTTCAGTCATAAACTCACAAGTCGCGTTGTAGTTTTATGATTGTACGTTGCCTCCAGATTGTGCTGCGCACCGTACTGACGACTCCCAGACTATGGCCAATTCGACGGCGCGAGCTTTTGTGGCCCCGCACATGTCCTTCCCGTCGTATATGTTGCTCCGTTTATGTGTGCCGCTAATGGCATACTTCCCTCTGAGCTTGAGTTATACGCTCGTCAACCTAGCCTTCAAGCTCCCACTAGATACCAGGTGAGCCCGACGCTCTGCTCGTTGCGCATTGCTCATCTGTGCTCGGCTTCTGCTATTCAGGTTCGGACAAGGCCTTGGATTCATAGTGTCGTGGCTTTACATCTATCTCGGCATGGCAGCACTTGGATTATCGTTAGAGGCCATGATCACTATTCTGACGCCGCGCTTCACTCCGTTCTTCCTCTTTATTCTCGTCAGTCGCAGTCGCCTCTCACCGTCTCAGAATTGCTGACCTACAATGCTCGACTGCCAGATCTTATACAATGTATCTCCCGTGGTCCTCCCCAACGAGCTGCAGAGCCCGTTCTACTCATACGGTAATGGGTTCCCGATATGGTATGTCTCCCTCTCCATCTTTCCGATTGATAACACCCGCTGACTAGCATCTCCAGGAATCTGTAAGTCTCGCATACGCCAAGTGGTCTCCTGCTAATCCGAGTGCACCGCAGCTCCCAGGCGCTCCGAACCATCCTATTCAACACCGAAAGCAACCTCGGCCGGAACGCGGCGGTCATTGTCGCCTGGATACTCATGTCGTGTGCGACGATGACGCTCTTCACCTGGTTCATGCGTCGGTTAGAGGCGCGGCGGCGTGCGCGGGCGTTGCGACCCAAGTCACCCAGTAAACCGCCCTCGCTCTCGAAGGTCGAGAAAGGCAAGGAGAAGAACGTAGAGTAGCTTGTAGCCTCAGACACTGTTGGATACGCGTGATGCTTACTGTAGCACAGGCTCTCTAGATGTATCGTTGGATAAGATTCACGCACACCCGATGTAACGTAAGTTTGCCTATCTGCGAGAACGCAAGCTAACGCAAGCCTCATCCCCTCGCCTGATAAGGTGCGTCTTCATCACTCCACTCTGAGGCCTTATCGCAGCTCAAGTCCGTCGACCTATCCCTGCGGTCGTGTTCTAGCCAGAGCTTAGTGGTGCGGGCAAGGCGGCGCGGGCCCGGTCAGCGGTCAGCGTAACGGTACCGGTAAGAGATTGCGCGATAGGATGGCGAACTTGTCTCGCGGTGCCTGATAGAAGCACCTCATCGGCATCCTTGGCGTGCATGACCATCGTTCTTGCCCATTCCTGCGTCCCGAGGCCCGAGGGCTGCTCCACGTCCCGGGGATCGTACATAAACTCAAGATGGACGTCGAGATAGCCCGTCGCTCGGTCCTCCGCAACGTCGACAAGCTCGCGCAACCAAGTCGAGCGCTTGCTGCAATCACCGACTGTGCGAGCTCCGAGTCGAGGAGATGTCCGTGTCCGCTCGTGACCAAGACGCGTCTTCGCTCCGGAAAGCCTCCGAGGCTGGGTCGTACGCCGATAAGGAGAAGGATGCAGGAAAGCGGGGGACACCGACGCTTGAGGATGATGAGAGCGGCGAGAACGCGAATGTGGGCTTGCGTGAGTTTGCGGTGGCGAAGCAGACGGGGCTTCGCGTGACGCGCGAGGAGAATCGGCGGTGAGGAGTAGTCTCCCGTAGCTGTCTCGCGGAGTGTGCTAACTCTGAGCTGTGTCTAGGATTGCGAGGAAGATCGATATTTGGGTCTTGCCGATGGTGCGTCTCCATCTGCGGGTCGGGTTGCTGGTATTGAACTGAGGCGTCCTTTGTTAGCTATGCCTTTGCCAGGGTCTCAGCTTCTGTATGTGACTCTCGTTTGCTTGTGGTGGGTACACGATCAGGCGAGACTGAACCTTATCGCAACCGTCAGTGGACAAGACCGCGTAGGTTCTCTACAACGTTGACATACGCCGATGGCTGACCATTCATACCGCCTTCGCCAGTCTCAACTATGGCAATCTGTACGGCATGAAGACCGCGCTGCATCTGTCTGGGGACCAGTTCAGCTGGTTTGCCAGTAGTGAGTCTGATGGCCATCCCTTCGACGTCTTTCGCCTTGCTCATTCATGTGCCGACAGTCTTCTAGTAAGCGCATGACCGAAGTAGTCGCTGCTCTTTGCTCAGCGCATTCTCCCTTATCGCACACTAGCCTCGGCTATTTGATTGGGAACTATCCCGACAGTTGGCTTCTGCAACATTACCCGACTGGCAAGGTTCTCGCCATCAGTAAGTCTTCGTACGGTTTTCTGTTAACGGCCCACTGAGAACGCCATGCAGCGACGCTGATCTGGGGTGTCATCGTGATCACGTATGTTCTCAACTTGCGCCCGGTCCGTCTGTCCTGACGTTTTATCTCTGGTCAGCACACCAGCGTGCACCAACTTTGCCGGGACCATGGCGAACAGGTATAGTAGTTTTGCGCTCTCTCGCCAGCGATAGAGTCTGCTGATCGACAACTCGTCGCTGCAGGTTCTTCTTGGGCCTGATCGAAGCTATCGTCACGCCGGGTATGACTATCCTGACGGCGATCTGGTACGCCCAGCCCGAAGTCCCCTTCCGCTCCCTGATCTGGTACTCGTTCAACGGATGGGCGGGCATATTCGGAGGCTTCGTAGCCTATGGCGTACGTCCTTCCCGTCCCCGCTATAACTCGCCTCCTCGTGTTGACGACGCACGGGCGTTGAACCAGATCGGCCACATCGAGAACCCAGAGATCGACCTCTGGAAGTACATCTTCCTCATCCTGGGCGCGATCAGCATATCATGTGCGTAAAGCACTTTGGTGTTTCCTCCGGCGGTTTCGTTTCTGTTCCGACGGTTTGGCAGTTGCTGTTGTGCTTTGGTTCCTCTTCCCGGACTCCCCGGTCGATGCACGGTTCCTGACCCCGGACGAGAAGATCCTGGCGGTGAAACGGGTGGCAGAGGCCAAGATTGGCGTGAAGAATAAGCAGTTCAAGTGGTACCAGATTCAGCACGCGCTCGTCGACCCAAAGACGTGGTTGCTCTTTATGGCGTCGATCGCTGCTCAGATTCCAAACGGGTGGGTGCAGCTTGCGGCTCGGTCTGGTGCGTACTTGCATTGACTTTGTATGCGCCTCAGAATCGTCTCCAACTTCTCGACGATCATCATCAAGGTTGGTGGAGCCAGGTGACAGCTTCGTGCGATGGAGGCTGACTAGACTTGCAGGGCCTTGGATTTACGACGCTTCAAAGCACGTTGCTCGATGCTGCCTCCTCGTTGTTCCAGATCGGTAGCCTGTTGGCAGCCGGGTGAGCTGGATGAGTGTACTGACGAGTCGACGAGCGTTCATGGGTCTTCTCCAGCTACGTCTGCATGCGGTTCAAGAACAGTGAGCTTGAGCATCCATGTGGTGTGCTTGACGATTCATCAAGACTGACTTGCGTGTCCTGTACAGTGCGCGTGATCACGATGGCGCTCGGCAACATTACTTGTATCATCGCCGCCGCATGCTTGACTTACCTTCCGAGCGACCAGAAATGGAACAGACTCGTCGCTTACTGGTTCACCTCGTTCCAGGTGAGTCTAGAGAGTGTGCTTCAGTTTGAGATATGGTGACGCTCATGACATTGCTTTACAGTCTGTCGGCTTCTCCCTCTCGCTGGTGATGATCTCGAACAATGTATGTGCTCAACACGCTGAATGCGCTACGGCAGCTCAAGGCAGTGTGTGATAGGTGGGAGGATTCACGAAGAGGACATTTACGACTGCAGTCACGTTCATAGGGGTAGGGAATAATCCATATGTTATCGCTCGCCGTCATGCTAATTTGCACATCTGCATAGTACTGCGTCGGGAACATCATTGGGTGAGTGATATCATGCCTCCGACGCAGGCACAAAGGCTTTTGCTCATTTGCATCTTACAGACCTCACTTCTTGATTGTGAGTAGCCGTATCCTTGTCTGCGCTGGCTTCCGCTGACGACCTCTCCCTACCACAGGACAGCGAAGCGCCCAAATATGTGACCGGAACCGTACGTAGTGGCGCCTCTTATCGATTCGTCTAACTAACGGACCCGTATAGAAAGCTATGTTCATTGGTGCGTTTCTAGTGCAGCGACTTGACTGAACTATGCGGATTTTTGTGACCCTCGCGCATGGTCAGGCTATGTGATAAAGACAGGTGAGGCGAATATTTGGAAATGATGGCAGCCTTGTCTGACGGCGAGTCAGTTTGCCACCTGTTGCTTGGCGCATACATGCTATGGAGCAACATCAAGGTTCGTGCTAGCCATCAAGAGGTCTGAGCATGCGATGCAATGCTGACCACGTGCTTCAGCGCGATCGCGAGCAGGGGACTGTTACGTCCTACGAAGACCAACTCAAGGGAGAAGGTTCGTGGGCCTGATCCAGTTCCGAGTAGAGGCTGACGGGCGGATACGCAGAGGCTGGAATGCACGATCTTACCGAATTTGAGAACCCGTACCACAGGTGCGCACGCTTCGGTGCCGGTGCTAGTGTCGATTCTCATGCATTTCGTCCCAGATACGTTTTGTAGATGAAGTTCGCCATGTGTTCAACGGTCCGGCCATGACATGCGATGATGTCATATGCACTGAAGCTTCAAGATTCCAAAACCGCTGGCAGCTTTGCCGCGAGGGTTCACAGAGACGGCCTAACATCTATCCCCGTCGTACCCCAAAGCGTTGCTTCGCTGCGTATTTCCTCCACCTCTGGATATCCTCTCGAGCGAGGAGCAAGTCCACCGTGTAGAACTGTCTCGCGAGCACCTCGTTACTCGCGACCTGATGAACGACTGTGTGGCACGGTCTGTGGAATGCCAGGTCAGTACCTGTCGGGAGCAAACGTGAGATGCCCATGGCTGCTGACCTGCAAAGCCACGCGACCGAGTTGAGCATGGCGTCCGGGTGCCACTTCTTCTTCTGGACCTTGTCGTGCACCTCGCGAGGGATGAGGTGGTGGTATGTGAGCGGGACCTCCCGCTCGCAGATCTCGCATTCGCTCGTGCGCGTCTTGGACCACATGGGGGCCGGGGCGCAGGCCTCCGCTACGTAGTCCTTCAGCACGCGACGCAAGAAGGTGGTCGCGGAGTCGTCATCTTCAGCCACTCCGCACGAAATGAGCGTGTCCGCGAAGGCGGTCGGGACGCTGTCGAGCGGGAGCTCGTCGAGGTCGGGCAGCTGTCCTCGGGTTTCGTGTGTGGCGTTACGTAGGGGTGGGGGAAGAGCGGGCCAAACTTCATCGACGAGGTAAGACGTGAAGTCGTCGAGCACGGTGTCGGCCTCATTCTGTCCCAACTCGGGGGCCGGATCGGACAGTCCAGGCTCAGCAAGAAAGCGGCGGGCGAGACAGTCCTTGAACGTAGAGTGTTGTGGCGTGGCTGCGCCGTCTGTCCGAGAGCCTTCCATCGCGCGGCGCAGGAGAGTTGGTGTGGTTGGCAGAACTGTGATTTAAGGAGTATTCTGGGGAGTTTGTGCAGGGTTTCCGTCTCGTTGGCGGCTGGTAAAGATCCCGGATAGTAGAACGATGATGGCAGTGGCAGATATCGACTGGCTTGGGACAGCCTCTATCATGATACCGATTAGGGGCTCATATTACCGGGGGTTAGGGTCTTGTTTCGTTTATTTGAATCCTGGCACTGATGAATGTTACCGACCTGTGATATCGTCCCGTCACGGCGAGACTCATCGCGGCGCGCTGCTCACTGGCATCCTCCGTGAAGTAACGAAGAACGTTCCTTCGCGACATTTTGGAGGTTAACATGTGGCTGACTCGATGACTGCCAACGGACGATGGCACCGTACTGAGAAATTGTGGAGTTCTGACGGATGCTCGCTACCGTAATAAAGCATAGTAATGGAGCCTGTCAGTATTCTCATACTTAAGGCCTCTCGAGGGGAGGGGGGATTCAGCAGCAAGCGACCTCAATTTGCATTTGCTACTGCATCACTCGTACCTCACACACTCACAAAAACAGGTTAGCCAGTCGGACCTTAGCTAGTATCAGTGACGCTACTGACTACCCACCGGCTGCAAGTCTGACGAAAAATGCTATGAAGTTCTCGGTGGTGATGGGGTGAGTGACGGCCCGGTATCGCACTCTGACGTCTGGCACTCACCTTACACATATATCAAGGTTTGCGTCGCTGCCAGTTGCCTCTCCGAACTCGTTTGCACTGAAAACAGCCAGTGTGAAATATGCAACATCGCCATAACGTCCCCGCTGAAGCTTACGCTCTTCACATTTAGTTGCGTCGCTGGGGTACGTCATGTGTTCTGTGATTTTTGCTGTGATCTCATAGTATTACATCAGATCTGTCTTGTCGACCTTTGAGGTAGTTGGCTGCGTCGATATACGTAGTCGGTGGTAGCGAAGACGAGCCAGAATCGGATCGGCTCCGGTGAAAACCTGGCAACGCAGATATGTACTAGTGACCATCGTATGATAGGGGAGGACAGGAGGTCTCAAACCTTTTGGCTGTATCAAGTATCTCCAGGGCTTGAAATATTGAGAGTAGAATCACGATCGACGGCGGCGTGAACGAGGCAAGCGAACGTGGTGGGATCTTGGAGACTGAGGACATCATTCACTACTAATGTCTCACTTCGCAGAGGCGTGTCCCATACCTTACATCGTGAAGCTTCTCGCGTTTGAGTGACGTTTGGGCGTCGATCGTCATCGTCCCGTGGAGCTAAAACACGGCGTGTGCTGCCAAGTGTTGACTGACATCGAAACCCCGATTAACAGAAGACGTCACATACACAGGAGTGTACGTCCGAGACGCATGGATTGTCGATGTGCGAGTCACTCGCTTACTATGGTCTGGTAATGGAGCCGCACCGGGTTCAAGTAGGAAGAAACGGATGCCTAATTGTGCCCGACGTCAGTACGGATGGCACGTTAGCGACACTTCAGCCACATGCCCTCTACCTGACGTATAGCTCCACGCCTGGTGCAATCAGAGGAGAAGTTGATACGACGTCCGACGGGCAGTGATTGGGGCTCATGAGTTACAGCACTCACAAGTCGGCCACTTTGGTCACCTGACAGACCTGGGTACTTGATATCACGGACACGGTTACAATTTGAATCCACCTGCTTGCGAGGTCATTCTCAGACAGAGGACCTGTTAACTTAGTATGGTCGTACCTATGAGTGTTTGCCAGTGATGAGCGTGCGACTTCGCCTCTGGTGTCACGGTATCACGGTGGCATCATCGCGCTCGGGCCCGCTTCGGTGGGTATACAACCTTTGGTGGCATAAGTGGGTACTTCGGTACCCGTCAATCACGAGACAAATGCATGTCTTCACCTGTTTCTGGGAGAGCACTAACTAAGTATTGACGACTATTCACCGGTGCGAACCAGTCCTGACTGACTTGACCTGACCTGACCGATGTACGATTGTGACAGGGCCTGACTGCTGAATGGACCTTGTCAGTCGGGTCGAGAATTAGTCGCCCGTCCTACGAGAAATTACCGGTCCAGTCACGGTCATGGAATCGCTTCTCTGTGAGCAGCCAGAAGACCGGACAAGACGGGACTTTACAGCCCTAGTTGTTGGAGTATTTTAGTATGATTGCAATCACTACGTTCATGTAATTAGCCGACAAGGATGATATATGGAACATCAATTGCACTGGACACCAACCTGCGCTCGAATAGGACGGATAGGACACAAATGAAGCCATTTCAATATCAAGGGCATTCGACTTGAAAACGAATGTTGGGCGCAATGGCAGAACCTACCAGCCTTACGCGAATGATTCAGCCGCTCGGGATTATCATAAAAGGCCTATACAGAGGCGTTCTACAGTAGGTGCCTCACCTCGCATTCGCTACTGCATCACTCTCCCGTACACTGTCAAAGGTAAGTGGCCATCTCCTGTCACTGTCGTCGACGACACTGACTCGCAACAACCCTTAAACCATGCCATAGTCATCAACATGCGCTTCATCGCTGCCATTGCCAAGCTCCTCGTCGTCGCCGTTTTCCTCGGCGATGGAGCTGTTGCCACCCCCAGCACACCCGAAGCTCGAAAGCTCGCAGTGACTCCGGGGGTCTGCACCAACAACACTGACTGTCTCCTCGGTGATGTCTGCACCTCAGTCCCGCCCAGTCTCAGTCTTCCCATCTTCGGACACGTTTCGATGGTGAGTCAGCCTAATCCACGCGGCGATGAATCAATTCACTCACCCCAGCCCTTCGGCAGATCTGCGCTCCACCGACTTGCACTCACGTGTGCACGAGTAACAACGACTGTACTTGCAGCGTGCAAGTGGGCAGTGCCCTCCTTGGCCTCGTGAATGTTCGATTCACTTGCCAGGCGGTCCCAGGCTCGAAAACTTCGGTATGTCATACAATATTAGGAAAGGAGTCCGGTTAGTGATCTCGAGAATTAGCGTTGCGCTCCAGGGTCGGCCAGCGTCGCGGCTTGAGCCACCCTCGGACACATGGAGGTCGTCAAGATCTAGTTTGCTGAATGTAGAATCCGGTGCCAGTCCTGACCGATGACAAGGATTATCTGTCGAAAAGCTGTAAACCCTCAGATTTTACCGACCATTGTACGATAGGAAGAGGAGATTTGTCTTGCGGTTGTATGTGCCCGGTGCTGTTTGATGTCCAGTGAACGCAGCTATACTAGCGAATGCGTTTGATTAAGCTCAACGGACTGGTAGAAAAGCCAAAAGGCGACCACGTGGTCGTTCGGTGGTTGCCGGAGCCTTCCAAGTCTTGAGGATCCGGAGCGCGAGCCCCATAGCTTCTCCACCGAGCTTGTCGACCGCTCAGAATGTGGTTTCGCGCAAGGACAAACAGAACGCCGGGCTCCTGATGTCTCAAAATATGCGATACTGTAATGTGAGAGCTATGAATATTCATGTTGAAGCACTGACAGCTGGTCGTACAGATACATCTTCGATGGCAGGCGTGGACAGCACAGCAGAGCTCGGTATCTCAGGGTCATCCACTTAAGTCGCGGCTGGTAGTGCACACTCTGTATCATATGTTTGCGGCTCGCTCATCCACCCCGCTTACGCTGCAGTCCTCCATAGGATTAGCGATAAACCATAATGGACCTCCGTCTCTCGGCGTTACGCGTGCAAGCCTCAGAATTCCCGTACCGCTGCCCCCTAAGGTCTGGCAATGCTGACTCTCAAGATGCTTCACACCGATTAGACAGCCTGGGCTGTGGGTTGTCCTGAAGCTCATCGTCGCCGCCGTGCTCGTCGGCGAAGGCGCTATAATTAGCCACTCAATTCTAGAGACATGTTCGCACCGTAGCTTGATTGACCATCGTCTTCATTACCCGCGCAAGCAGCCAACGCATAAATACTCCTGCAGCCTAGACACGCCATCTTCCTTCGTCTATACTCACAGTGTACTCCGAGCTCCTTATCCAGCAACACCCCAACCACCCTCCCATATTCTCCCAAGTGTAACATACACGGAATGCCAGCTTTGATTCATATCTGCAAGCTGGCTCTCATTGCATCACTCGCCCCCGGACACGTCTTTGGAAGCCGGACCTCTCTGGAAGCTCGTCAAACCTGCCTTAATCAACCTTGCAACTTCGGCGCACTTGATCAGTGCTGCGCCGGCGCAATCTGCGTTGGAGTAAGTCAGAGCATCGAGCGCAGCCGTTGTCTACTAGCTGATCTTGTACATATGATAGGTCTGCGTAGAGTCGAACTGTGTTGGCAAAGTCTGCGAGACCGACAAGGATTGCTGCGCCTCAACCTTCAATTTCGGTTGCGTGAAAATGCTCCCGACCCTAGGGGTGAGTCGCACCGTCTACATACGAGTACTATGGGGTGTCGAACGCTGACATATGTACTACCTCACAGCACTGCCTTACACACGGGTAGTGTGGTAGACCGTAGGGTCGTTCATCGAATAGTGGGGGGTCCGTGGTCCCCAGGTTTTGGTGGTGTATACATAGCAGAATTTAAATGTATACATGCCATTCACGTCATGCTGAGTATGGGTTTCCGACCGCATATTGATCCTACCTGCGGCCGGGATCGAACCCCTGTTCGGTGCCTGGGCGCCTCCGAAACCGACAGGCGCCAGCATGATATGTGAGCTCATCGACCGCGACGACGACGACGATCCTTTCCCCGTTCTCTCGACATGGCGCCGCGTCGTCGGGTATCGTACGTGATACCCCCTCCTGCTGACCGCGCGCCCCGTCTTCAACTGCCACCCCACGGAGTCCCTCGCAATGGCTCAATTGGGCCCCTCCTCGTCCCCGCCCAATCTCCTTCTCCTCCACCACCCACTCCTAAATGGGCTCAACACCCTCGGCATCGACTAGGTGTATCCTGTCTCGCACTGGACACGTCTACGCAGCTCGTGGGACGCGCCGCTCCAGAGGGTATCCTCTACACCGGCGGCCGGGATGGCCTCGTTATCTCCTGGGACCTCGGCGTCCCCATGAAGCGGCGCGCACAGCGGTACGGGTTCACCGGGAGAAGTCTGAGGCGATGGGAGGTCATGACGAACTGGGCCGACGACGTGATAGAAGAGGAGGCGGAAGAGGGCGAAGAATATCGCAGCGATGGCGACGTCCTCGGCGAGGTCACAGGCAAGACGCGTCGTCGGATACCCCAGGACGATTCGATACCCTTCGAGGAACAGTGGGAGACGGACATGGACGCGTACCAAGCTCTGAAGGTATGTCTTACGTTCTCGTTGTACGGGGGCCATCGAAATCGTGCAACGTCGTGTCCCATTCAATTCTTTCCGGGCCTTTCACCAAGCATTATGAGGTCTTGTCGCTCTGTCCCATCGTAACCACATCGCGTTTACATAGTAAACATGTATTGCATGCCAGTCACACACGATTACCGTGTGACAGAGTGGCATAGGCAACGGCCCCTCGGGATGTATTCTGGATACTCTACGGTGCGCTCAACGGCATGAGGACGAGATCAGTAGGCGCAAGCCTGCACGAGGGGTGGGTGGCCTTGAGCCTACGTTTTGTGCTATTGCACATGCAACATTGCCCATGCACATAGAAGAATTTCTGTATTGTTCCAAGGGTAATATGGCTTGCTGCGAGGATCTCGACGACAAATGGGAGGAGCCCTTGCCGAACCACCGGCTATCCTCGCTTCCGTCCATTACGCTTATCACAGAGCTCTGAACGCGTCCAGCATTCAGAAGAATTGAGCAGCGTGTTGCGTTCACTTGGGGCTGCTCAATTCTTGTGGACGCTGGACGTTGGACGCGTTGAGAGACTGTTGATGGGGATGATGGACTGAAGCGAGGGCAGCCGGTGGTTCGGCAAGCCTCGTCTTGCTCCTCCCTCTCCTCCTCAAAGCTCTCGCAGCGAGCTAAACTAGCCTTGGAATAATGTCGGAATTCTTCTGTGTTCGTGAAATACGGCACCCTAGCCAATGCATGTCTTTCAGGGATATGCATCTTGCGGGAGCTGGTGGGACAGCGTTGACGCCACCGAAAGGGCAAAAGCGGAGGATGTCGGCTGTTCTCGCTTATACCATTGCGTCCATCAAAGTGCTCTGAACGCGTCCATCGTCCAGCGTCTACAAGAATTGAGCAGCCCTCTTCTCGCCCCAGATGGACTCAATTTTCTGCCTCCCAGACCTGGTACCAAAGGTGTCCAGGTCACGCGTTGTCCTTTTTTTGGTCCAGGTCATATGTCTGTGCCCCGGTGTTGAAGGTACAGCACTGACTTTCTCTTCGCGTAGGTGCATCCACCAACGACACACTTCCGCCAATCCGTGCAGATGCACGCAGATTGGATCAACGATATCTTACTCTGTAATTATAATCAAACTAGTATGTATCCGCTCTTCGTCCTCTTCGTGTTCTCATTGTGCTACAGTCGTATCCGCTTCCTCCGACGGGACGATCAAAGCGTGGTCTCCCCACCTCCACGGTCAATCCGCCCCGCTGAACGAGCCTACCATCATTGGCACGCACGGCGACTATGCTCGGTGCCTGTCATACTGGTGTGTGTCTCCCGCATCCCGTCGCCGCTCGCCTCACATCGTGTAGCCGTGAACAGCAGTGGTTCGCGTCGGGATCCTTCGACCGGACGATCAAGCTATGGGATCTCGCGACGGCTACTAGCAAGACCGAGCCACTGCTTACACTCCATCCTCCAGACGCTGCCGGTCCGAAGGCGTCCATTTATGCGTTAGCCACTGATCCTTACGGGTCGGTCATTGCATCGGGCTCCCCGGAACGAGTGATTCGAATGTGGGACCCAAGATCCGGCAAGCGTATAGCAAAGCTCGTAGGTCACACTGACAACATCCGTGCAATCCTTATCTCCGAGGACGCCAAATACGTGAGTGAACGTGTATGAATGTACACCCGATCACTGACATCTACCAGTTGCTCACTGGTTCTGCGGATGGTGCGTACTCAACATGCGGCGGGAAGAGCGGGGCTGAGTGCCATGTTAGCGTCCATCAAGCTCTGGTCACTGTCGTCTCAACGCTGTCTCCACACATTCACCCATCACACCGAATCTGTCTGGTCACTATTCTCGTCTCATCCTGCTCTCGAGGTCTTCTACTCTGGCGACCGCTCTGGCTTAGTCTGCAAGGTCGACGTCGAGGGATGTGCTGACGTCTCTGAGGGCGAGTGTCTAGTGCTTTGTCAGGACGCTGGATCGGATCGCCCTGGAGCGTCTGGCTCTGAGGGGATCAACAAGATCGTTGCCATGGACGATAACCTGCTCTGGACTGCGTCAGGTAGCTCGAGCATCAAGCGCTGGCGGGTACCGACCCGTCGAGCCGTGAGAGCTACTGCATTGAGCGTCGAGGGCGCGATTGACAGCCCCGTATCATCGCCACCCCCTCTCGAGTCCACACGAGACTACTACATGCAGCGCTCGAAGCGTAACTCCTTCGACTTTCCTGCTCCGCGGGCGAGGTCTCCCATCCTGTCTAACCCAGCCTCGCAGGATCAGTCTCGGAGCAGCAGCCCACTGGCCTCGCGATCTCACAGAGCTTCATTTGTACCTTCGGTGAACTCCGCGAACGCGGGTGCCGTCGCGGATCTCGATATCGATCCCGAGCGGGAAGGTGAGGAGACATGGTACGGCATCCCCTTCGAGAGCCTGGTCAGGTTAACGTCGCCCAACGATGCTGGGTTTGGCATGACCGGGCTCTCTCTTCGCGGACACGACCCAGAGATTGCCACGCTTTACTCGGCTGCCTCCGTACTCAGCGTCCCTAGGATGGTACGCTCTCCCGTCCAGCAAATTCTCGTGCAGTCAGGCGGGCCTTCGGGCAGCCCACTGCGCAGCGATACGATCCACTCCCGCACTCGTCTCAACGACGAGAACCAGACGATCCACCTGGCTCCTCGACCACGAGCGGCGTACGAGATCCGTGAGGTTGCTGCGGACGCCATTCCGTTGTGCCACGAGCCTGACGAAGTGATCCACGGGGACCACGGTCTTGTGCGATGCGTGATGCTGAATGATCGCGTGCATGCACTCACGGTCGACACCGCTGGCGAAGTTGCGGTTTGGGACGTCGTGCGTGGGACATGCTTGGGACGGTTCCCTAGCGAAGAGGTTGCGGCCGCGAGTCTGTGCGGGAGCGACCAGAGCGCGAGTGTAGGTGGCGGGAGCGTCGATGGGAGGAGCGTGATGGAGAGGCATCGGAGTCCGAGGGAGGCGCTCGAGACGGTGCGCGAGAGGATCGAGGGAGAGGCGGTGGTTTCGTCGTGGTCGTCTCTGGATACGAAGACGGGAGTCTTGACGGTGCACTTGAACGAGAAGTGCTTCGAAGCGGAGATATATGCGGATGAAGCGGGGTACGGGTCTGAGCGACAGTTCAACGAGGAGGCGCGCTGTGAGTGACTCCCCTATGTGTTCCTCGATGGTGATTGATGCGAGCTTTTGCAGTGAACATTGGGAAGTGGGTCCTCAAGAACCTGTTTTATGGCTTCATCCGTGAAGAGCAGCGCATTGCTTCTAGGAGAGCTCGAGAGCTCGGCACGCATGAACCTTCTCAGCACCGGCTCCAGCGCGGTAGTGCCCCGACTCATATTGACATTGACGGCTCGAGCCTTCATCTGAAGCCGCGCAGTAGAACGTCCTCTGACGTGTCCGCGCGGAGTGGAGCGTCCCCGCTGAACCAACGTAGTTCAGCTATTATCCACTCACCGAACATGCTGCCAGCCGTGTCGCCGTCCATATCCACCATACCACGCTCTTCTCCGCTCATGACGCCGTTGATTCCTCTGCATGGGTCCCTTCGCGACTCTGGTGGTCTTTCGCCCATTCCTCAGTCACCCAGTACCGCAGAGGTGACACCTGTCCCTCGGGGAAGCAAGGACATGCAGAAGGACCCGAATGCGACGCCAGCTCTTCCGCCCTCAGCCTATCCTGCTTCGGGAAATAGCGACTACTTCTCCATCCGTACTAGGCGTCCGTCCGTGTCAACTGCGCCTACCCCTGACGACTTCTCCGGCTGGGGCGGGAAGCCTCCTGTGACTTCAGCATCTGCTTCGGACTCTGGTCTCGTGACTCCAAGCACGCCCAGTAGTCTCATGGGACGCATCAAGGCGTTTAGTGGGAGAGGCAAGCGGCAAGCGAGCGAGACTGCCAGTCCGGCGACGCCGGGCGGAACACTCACTGCTGCTAGCATCGAAGCAACCCTTGGGGTGAGTCACGTCGGACATTTGCAAATTTCGTTGCCGTACTGACTTGCGGTGGACACAGGACACGACGAGCCATGCGGCGACGAAAACTCCGGCGCAAGTACTCTTGTCAGGACCTGTCAACCCTCCACCTTCCAGCGAGGCGCCCGGTCTGCCCATCCCACCAAATACGGTCATCCTGATCTCGGAGGAGGCTCCGTCGGGATGGCATACGTTGTATCGCGGACACGTGTCGAGCACCGCGAGTGATGTGAGGATGCTCGAGGAGGTGATGCCGTTGTGGCTCCTGGAATGTCTTTTGCAGAACAAGGTGCCGGCGATTCCGATCACGAAGATCAGCTTCGTGCTTTTGCCGTACAGGGAGCCGGATGGGGAGCAGTTGCCTGAACTGCTGAATACGTGAGCCTATGTCTATGTCTCTGCTGTGCACAGCGCTCAACTGCTCATCTTGGGTTTTCAGTCAGCAGTCGAAGCTCACAGCCAGCCGCTTCCTGCGGGTACGCAAGCTGACAATGCACGTGAGTTGTGCTGTTCTGTCGCGATCTGTGAGTCGTGATTGTACTCACATTTGTGGATTGTAGGTGCAGGACAAGCTCGACAAGATTGCGGGAGGCGGATCACCTGTGTCTACAGTGGCGACGCCTCGCTCCTCTTTCGAGCGACGTTCGATCTCTTCGCGCCACGACTCGCGGCCACGCGCAGACGAGTTGTACGAGATACTGTGCAATGACGTGGTGCTCCCGCTGGACATGACGCTCGCTGCCGTCAGGCAGTATGTCTGGCGCAAGCAGGCGGCGGAGCTCGTCATGCATTATAGGCGGAAGACGCCGGCGGTACGATCTCATTGAGGTGGTAGAGAGAGCATGGTCGATGTATGTGCTACAATGTAGGTGTCGACTCTAGCGAATGTCTTGTATAACGGTTGGTGTAGATTCAGTGTACACTAATTTGATGGTGTTGCCTCGACCTTTAACGTTCCGGAGGGATTGTGATCCTGAAGTCGCCGATAGCAGTGAACGCGTCTCGCACAATTCTCCCAAAGGTACGTGCATCTCGGATGCTGCTGTCTCTCCAACCATTCTAATCGAAGGGCAAGATCCTCACACAGTATCCCTTCTCGATGTCTGGCCTTCAAGCGCTGAGAAACTGGCGGCGGCGATCCACCGCTACGCGCCCCACGCACGTTCATTGACATCGTGGCGCATGCATGCTACAGGCGGTGAGTTTGATTAGCTGCATTCCTGGACCTTGTGCCATGGGAGAGCTCGCTGTCGAGATCCACAGCTTCTGTGTTCCTTCCATAGGCCTTCCAATTTCTCTGATTCTCACCGCATGATTGTAGCCTGCGAACCCATACATTCATAAGGCAGCTCGGCGCATGGTATCTCCTTCCTTGAAGTACAAAGTCAGATTTCCATGCACGTGCGGTGCGACAATACCTGAACGCGCGAAAACTCTCAGGGAGCCGCGCGTGCACCTGTCCAATGCTACTTTTAGCACGGCCTGTGTGACCGTTAAAACTGGATCACAGACAGCTCGATGTACGGTCGACACACTCTCACAACGACAATGCGCTTTGCTAGCTTTCTCGTCCCCCTCGTTTCTGTGGGCAGTGTCTACGCCTGGGGGAATCTTGGACACGAGACCGTCGGGTTAGTGATCTTGGCCTTCCGGGGAGTCTGAACCCCTGCTAACGATTCTTCGTTAGCTTTGTAGCTGAACAGGCGAGTGATGCATTTGCTTGGGCAAGCGGCAAACTAAGGGACGAAGCAGTTCCTCGCGCCCAAGGCACTCAAGTTTGTGCAGAACACGCTCGGTTCCAGATTCAACTTCTCGCTTGGAACTGGAGCTACCGTATGGATTTACCCGCAATCTCTAGGAGTACTGTGTTGATAATAGTGTGTGAAAGTGGGCGGATCAAGTGAAGAGCGAAGCGGCATTCAAGTGGTCGGCTGATCTCCACTTCGTTGACGCGGAAGGTGAGGATACCTTGGCCTCATCTGGATGCACAGCATCGAGCTCATACGAGACAGACTCTCCATTGACCGGATCATGCTCTGTCAA
The DNA here is from genome assembly GCA_020543525.1 of Coriolopsis trogii. NCBI lineage: Eukaryota > Fungi > Basidiomycota > Agaricomycetes > Polyporales > Polyporaceae > Coriolopsis > Coriolopsis trogii. The sequence goes on from JAHYIO010000002.1 coordinate 147,827, forward strand.
CGAGCAGCGTGACTGCGGGAACGGACAATGCATATGTGCGTCTTCTGGTTATGACTTGCGCCCGCTTGTTTAGGCCCTCTCACAGTGACCGCTATCGCGAACTACACCGTACGCGTCGTCGATCCTGATCTCGACGATGAGCAGACCTTGGAAGCTCTACTGTTCCTTGGTAAGTGGCTAATCTGCACTTGAGATAGACAGAAAGCTCACGCGTTGCTTTCGTAGACCATGTATGTATATGGATGCTGTGTCTTTTCCACAAGGGACATCTCTTAATTCTGATCTTGATAGTTCCTGGGTGACATCGGTCAGCCTCTGCACGTCGAGGTAAGGTGGGTTTGGTCTGTGCCTTGAGTCGGTTTTTATCGCTATCCTTGAGGCCCTAGAAGTTGGCGGAAACGATATCAAAGCCAAATGTTCAGGGGAGTCATCGAGTAATCTGCACTCTGTACGTCATTCCGCATGCTTGAGCTGGTGCGATCGTAGCGATTGACGTAGTCTGCCCAATCAACAGGTGTGGGGTGGGTAATCCGTCTCAGTTTTGATTGGTCGAAAATCTGAGTTGCACGATGGCGCAAAGATACTGGTATGGTCACCAAGCACATCGACCAGAGCCATGGCGGTACCCCGCAGCAATACGCTGATGACTTAGTTGCGGAGATTAAGGTGCACATTGACCAAGTATGCCTGGCTTTGCCTTTCTGACATCCGCACGTAGTCGGGCTCTTTCAAGGCTGAGGCCGCTTCCTGGATTAGCTGCTCGTCTACGACCAGACCCCTGTCCGCCCGCTTAAACGCCGGGAATCGCCTCGAGGCAGAAATCAAGGACCTTATCCGCGACCGTCGGTCCAGCGATGCAATCACGCCGCTCGCATGTCCTCTCGTCTGGGCAGCTGAGTCCAACGCTTTCGACTGTGTGAGTCTTTCTTCTCATCTCGATTCACGCTACCATGACTCAACGTCGTCATGAGATAAGACGGTGGTATTCGACTTCCAAACTGGGCAAGATCTTTGCAGTGGAAGCTATTTCAACAACGCAATCCCGGTGGTAGGTCTCGTCGGTGGCGTGCTAGACTCAGCTGCAGGAGGCTGACATGCGTACGCAGATCGATCTCCAGCTGGCGAAGCAGGGTTTCCGGCTTGCGGCGTGGCTGAATGTCTTGTTCGATGGAGCCACGAACCTCCCTTGAGAGGATAACACGAAGTTTCGCGACCTGGGAGCCTACCTTCTTCTCTACTTGGGTATCGCACCATATGTCCAGGGAGAGAATGAATGTGGCGATTTCTTCGCCTTATGAGAAGAACCAATCGAGTCACTCCTTTACAGGATATCATGCAGCCTTGGCGACTATACTCGCAATACGCGTGCAGCTTAAACTCTTCCCACGACTACCGCAGTGCAGCCTCACGGGCACAACCTCGGGCTGATCGTGCTCACTAGGACATGTCGGAGGTATGAGCTCTGACGTTCAAGTGGCGATCGCTCCGAGAAGACATCTTTCTGAGTTCCTTACGCCTTCCCACGTGCCGAGGAGAAAATACAACAGCAGGCTCGTTGTCAGCGTTTGGTACAGACGTATAAAGATGTAGGGCTTCAGGGCTTAACGACTCAGGTTCATATCCCCTCATTCCCCCCACCATTGTCTCATGTCCGGAGGGAGGCTCAGCCTCAAATTCTTCCGGTGTGACCTTTAGTACTTGTCCTATCATGTGCATGCTGACCGTTTCCTAGACGCAAAACAGGCGACCAAAAGACTCAGGTATGACTCGTATGAGTTGATCTGGCGTCACACGATATGTGACCTTCTGACGTGTTGCTCTACTCAGTCCAACTCGGGATCGGAATCCTCCTCGTTCTCTCTTCCTCCAGATTTCAGTACTCCCACCACGCTATCTGGACCAAGGTCAGACATTATGTCTGAAACCAATGATGCTTATCTGGCCAATAGCGAGTACGCGCACAAGCGGCGGGAGCTCTTGATGCTCGCCCGCGAGCTTAAGGATCTCGGGTAAGGTCACAGAACCTTTTGCCCGTCTTCAGGGATGCTCAATCGTATACAGCGCCGACTCCATATTCGACATTCCGAAGATTGTGGTGATAGGGAGCCAGTCAGGTGGGTTCGTTTGCGTCGCCGCTGACTTAGTATCGAAGGCCTCATTTGTGCAACAGCGGGTAAGAGCTCTCTTGTGGAGGCGGTGACCGGGGTGCGTACATACTTCCCATACACCTTTGAACGTATTGAGTGATATGTGATGATCAGATCAAGGTACCGCGCGACGATGGGACGTGTACGCGGTGAGCAACGATTTGTCACGCTACTAGAAAATGGCTGATCCTGTCGCAGCTGCCCCATGGAGTGCACTATTCTGACGACGTCCAGTTCGTGGTCCTGCACAATATCGCTCAGAGACGGCCTTGGATCGCGCTCCTTCAGTCCTGAGCTTACAAACAAGAATGACGTCGAGATCTGGATCAGGAGAGCCCAGGCGACGGTCCTATGTCCACACCTCTCCGATGACACCTTCAAGACCAAGGGCAGGGACGAAATTCTCCTACTCACCGACACCGGAGTCGACACCAGTGTACTGAAGTTCACGAAGAGCAAAGTTGTCATCGACATTCAAGATCCCAACGGCGCAGACCTTGCGTTTGTTGACCTCCCAGGTGCGGATATCGTCGCTACCATGTCTCCTTCCGAAACTCACAAAACTTCAGGTCTCATCCAGAACGAGCAAGACGATGTTGTCAACCTGGTGAAGGAACTGGTGGAAGAGAATATACGTCCCGAGTCCACCATTGTTCTTGTGACGATCCCGGCTGGCGGTACGTTTCTGTTCCTGTCCGTCTTCCACAGACTGCCGAATTGATGCGGGGCTCATCCAGACGACATGGAGAACCAACAAGCCATGAAGCTGGCCAAGATGGCCGATCCCAAGGGCGAGCGAACCATAGGTAGTATTTCATCGTTGCAATATCCGTTAGTATGCACTCAACTGCTTGACTAGGCGTAGTCACGAAGCCCGACACGGTTGGAACGGGGTCTGTGGGGGCACGGAAGAAATGGCAGAACATTTTCGAAGGACAGGTGGAGAAGCATCGCCTTCGCCTCGGCTACTACTGTGTCCGACTTCCCCTCGACGACGAGCGCAATAGGGGGATTTCTGCACAAGAGCTCAGCACCATTGCCTTGCGCTACTTCAAAGTCACGTCTCCCTGGAAGGACCTCGCAGTGAGCAACCGCCTAGGCGTCGAGAACCTCGTGAACGACATCAGTCAACTTCTGATGAGGCTTCTCCTCGAGGCGTGAGTCACCGTGGATCCACCTTCTTGCGCAGAGAACGTATTGACCGATGTCTGACTAGTCTGCCCAAGTTGAGGGCAGTCGCGCAAGAGCAGCTCATAGGCTGTGTTGATGAGCTCGCTCAGCTTCCCAAAGTGCTGACGACAGACCCGACCGCAGAGGTTATACGGCGAACGTGTTGTTTCTCCACTCATATGCAGGACGTTGCCTACGGCCGCAGCGACGATAATTCCTTCGTGCATAGAAGTCAAGATGTGTATCGGACGCTGATGTTGAGCATACGCCGCACAGCGCCAGACTTCCGTCCATTCGAAGATGCAAGCCAGTATCGGAAGCCCGAAGAAGCCGGATTCCAACGTGGCGAAGATACTTTCATGAAGTTGAAGTTGGACGATCAAGTCGCCCGCAGCGTCTCGGGCGACGACGTCTCCGACATCAGCGAGGATGTGTACGAAGTCGACCACCCTCCTAGGGATCTCAAGACAGTTAGAAGCGTCATCAAAGAGTGAGCCTTAATTCGACGGGATCACCTTGTGTTGATGACATTACCAGCGCGACGGGATGGGAGCTTCCTCATAATGTCCCGTACAAAGCCAAAGTGCGACTCATCAGAGAGTCCGTGGTACGTTGGTATGACCCCTCAAGGGCCTGCTTCCGCGATATCCAGAATGTCCTTGAGGACGTTCTCTACGATTCGATCGCGAAGCATTTTGGCCAATTCCCGGCTTTCGTAGAGTACATCACGTACGTCGACGTCATGCATCTCCCTCCCCGACCTGTTGAATCACTAAGAACCTGCCCAGACAAGTCACGCAGGAGCACATGCAGGTGTGGACGACACGCGCTGTGACTGCCGTGGATGCCGCGTTGCATCGCGAAGACATGCCTTACTGGACCCAAAATTTGCATTACCTCGAAACTGAGCGGAATGCGTGGCTCGGACATTACAAGCTCCTTCGCCTTAAACGGGACAAATACAGCCTTACCGCCACTTGGAGGGCTTCCACCCCTCCCGTGGCAGTATCGTCCGGGAGCGCTCGTATCTATCTCGATCCAATGGGTACGCTCACACTTCTGACTTATTGTGCCTATGTCTGAGCATACCTACGGGTACTCGACGTTCTATGCCTTTAGCTGAGCATAGAGCATCTGCCCTCCACCACTTGAAGGTCTTGGGCTACACTGGGATCAGTTCGACTGATTTTGCCCGTCTGATTCCTCCCGACGAGTACGAGGAGGAGCTCGTCATCATGGCCGACGTCCGAAGCTATTTCCAGGTCGCGTACAAGGTGAGTTCCACCACACGGTTGAGATCGCCCCTGTTGTTCCAACGCTTACTCACTTCTCCGCGACACGATAGCGCGTCATCGACAACGTGCCGGAGGCGATACAACGCGATCTGGTCGAAGGTTTTGTGAATGGATTGCAGGACTACCTGCTCGGGCAGCTCAAGATCGGCACCCCTGACGCGGCGCAGCGCCTCGCTGAGCTGCTAGCGGAGGACCCTGAGCTCGCGAAGAGACGGGCGGACTTGGAGCAGCGTCTTCGGCGGCTGCAGGATATCAAGGCGAAGTTGGACGGATACCGCTTCTGAAGCGAATTGACCGGTTACGAGTCTCGGGTTTGTCGCTGGGACCGGCGCAAGAGTATGGTATGCATGTAGACGCTAGGGATCCTCTCCATACTCTCGGTGTACGTCTAAATAGATGCGTTGAACGCGTAGTGTGGTTGTTGTAACTGCGATTCGGCGACCAGGAAGGACTGCCACAAAGCGAGAGTGAATTGATACCGGAACATAAGTAGTGGCATTGTACGCTTTGTCCCTAATGACGCCTTTGTACCAGTCTTCGCCTCCCCGCTTGAGGCGAGATCTCGAACCGGACTGTCTTTGTGAACCGGAACAAAGAAGCTTTGCGCCACGAGTAGCAATACAGGCGCACCACGGACCGCTTCCGCAGCTCAACCTCTCTCTCCGACGATACCCTTGCGCAGGCGCCACCCCCCTCTCCCCATCCTGACCTCAAGAACTCTATCACAGTCCTCAGCATGTCTTACGCCGACTGTCGGTACATCTTGGACACGCAACTCCAGCTGGAGCTCCAGGGCGCAAGACGCCTCTCGACCTCGAGCCCACCCCGAGCCAGTTTGACGAGCATCGTCGAAGACGAGACCCACCACCCCATATACCCGCGCAACCAGGATAGACCCGGCCCGGGGGAGGAGGGCATCTACTGGGCGACCGTTAGCGAACGCAGGCGTCCGCGGGGTGGCTCTTTGCCACAGTTCTTCGTACCGGGGTCCGAGGGCGCGTCGCTCTTCGACTCGGGAGCGTACTCCCCAATCGAGGGTGACGAATCGGAGCGGATGCCGCTGATGAGGCAAGCAGAGCAGGGCGGGAAAGGAAAAGGGAGGGGGCGGAGGGGATTGGGGTTCCTGTTGGGCAATTTGGGCTTTCGAAGAAGCCGCAAGACGTCCTCTGGAGCGCAGGGCGTCGAGAGTTCGAGTCCTGCCGTCGCCCAACCAATCTTTCCGAGTTTGGTGAGGAGAAGGGACTGCTCCGAGGATCCGTTCGCAGATGAACACGCTATTGTGTGCGATGCCAGCCCTCAGACGCGATCTTCGTGCTTCGGGAACGTCAGAAGCGACGGAAGGAGCCAGGACCACGACGTCGATGCGGACGCGGAGATGGAGGACGAAGGATTGCGGGCGTTACGGGAGTTCAAGTGGGAGAGCTTGCCGCAGACCCCGCCGCGGAAGAGCAACTCATCTGTGTCAACGACCCCCGGTTCGAGCCCGACCGCGTGGATGAGGCGTACTCCGCGCACGCCGGGCTCAGCGAAGTCGTGGAAGTCGGAGCTATCCGTATCGAGCGAGCTGAGCGCGGTGAGCTCCATGCGGCGGAAGCAGGCGAAGAGGAAGGCGACGATGGCGTCACAAATGAAACTCGTGCAGACGTTGGGGTCCGAAGCGGTCCGAGCGGTCGCGCAGGCGACGGGGGTGAAGGAGAACAAGCTGAGGTTCAGGGACTTCGACAGGCAGGTGAGGGAGGAGCTGAGGAGGCAGGTTTAGGGCCCTTGCTGCTGGTCAGAGGGACTGTTAGGATGTATTGTCTGCTGTAATTTAGGTAGTCACACGTATGCGACGAGACTTCCGGTGAGCTTCGGGCTCAACGCACCATACATAGGGTGTGCTCGGGGATTCCATCGTATGGTGGCGCGCCTGGGTGATCGGGCGGGAGATTCGGAATCATCCTGGTCCTATCTACATTTCGTCAGCGTCGCGACGGCCTCGAGCGTTAGCGAGCGAGTGCTCATGGTTCACCTGCCAATGTCCTGTACGGACGGTGTCAGTGAGCAGCATCAAGGAGGCGTGCCATGGAAGACTCGAGAGGGGAGTCTGAAAGTTCCTCCGTGTCCGACCCAAGCAACATGTCGCTTGCGGCAACGGCGCTCATCATATATTAAGCCTTGTGAGTCCGTCCCTCCGGAATGCATGGACTTACTAGAGGGAGTCAAGTAAAACAGGTGTTGCTCCTTCTCCTCGAGTCGGGCGCGCTATTTGGATCTGTCTCAGCTGTCTGTATGGCTCTGATTTTATCTGCTTCCGTACCACAGGTGTTCACGGTCATCTACCAGCTCATCTCGGTCAGCCTGGGTGCTAACACCTTCGCATCCGGCTTATACTATAAAATGGGAGGCTGTCTCGTGCCGCTGATTGTGAGTACTCATTTATACGCAATATACCCATGAAACTTTCACCTTGTTTGCTGTCGTGGCAGGGTATGTATCCGACGCTTGTAATGATCGTCTGTGCAACTGATAAATCGTATTGCGAGGAGGCCTCCGCTCAGGTGCGATATGGACAAGGCGCGTCGGAAACATACCGCATAGCCCGTGAGAGCGTGCCATGATAGAGGAAGCTTAAGGACGCTGACGAGGCCAAGGGAGTGAGCACTTTCTATCAAGGTTCGCGACAATTCAAGTATCATTATGTCTGCTGCACTCCCACCTTTCCAATCGGACTTGTCCTAGAAGTTGTATCCACTGGGCCGCTGTGTCTCACCCCGAAGCATCTATGTGTTGGAAGGTGACCGTTCCTGAGTCTCGCTCGGGGTGTATTTTGGGGCTAAGATGCAGGTGATCTGACACTGTCAGTGACTGTATTTCAGTGGGAGCAAATGAATTGATGTAATTCGGTGACACCAGACACAGTCTGTGAGGCTAAGATCCAGATGGAGCTCGAGAATAGATCTGTACGGCGGCGCAGAGCAAAGAGATGGCCAGGAATAGGCTCTGCCGATGGCTTTGGATCATAACAAGACCAAACAAACGCTCTCGTCGACGACCAACGCTTCTAAGTTCTCTGCTCTGGCTTCTCTTCCCTGCGTCGCCTCACTATCGCCTCGCGGGGCGACAGAGTCTGCATCGAACTCAGAAGGCTCTCTCTCGACCGTACAACGCCGAGTTCGCATATTTGACTATGTCGCTTATTGATCAAGGCAGCTCTCTCGGTATTCCGACATGTGGGCGCGACTCTCCACCGGGCATGGGAGACAAATGAGAGGATTATGGAGCGTTGGTAAGAGCTATATGTTGCGTGGAGACCGCCATGAGTAATGCTATCTTGTCATCCTCACACGAGCATGGCAGAACTTGGAAGGTTTTGACTGCGGTACTCAGCGCCTGGCTGCTTGCGAATCATCGCGTTGCCTATCTCGACGGTGTATGGACCACTCGCCAAGGTTGTCCGATATCTCAGGTATCTATCTCCGGAGTAGATGTCCTGGTACGCCGCGATTGACCGCCAGCGTTCGCCATCTGGTCACAATGCGGCTCGAATCATTCAGTTTCGCTTCTCGGTCGTTGCCCTTTGTCTCCCTGATTAGCTCAGTACATCTACGATGAAGCGTATTGCTTCGGACGTCCCACGTCATGCCGCGTGTTTGGTCATAGTCTCCGGTCCTCTTATACGCTTGCTGACAGCCTCCCACCCCTCGTGCCTCTTCCTCTGCCTGTCTCATGTTCCTCGACCCTCATCTCCTCGACCGTACTCTCCTGCGCGATGTGCCCCACAACTCCGTCTGTCTCATCCTGATCTCTGCCATCGTACGTGCTTTCTCCTGCCCGACGCTCCCACCCTGGGCCTGAATGTCCACTGTCCTCGCCTCCAGATCGCCCACCAGCTCTTCCGACGATACGAGACGTACGCGGTCTCTGTCCACCTCGCGCTCCTCCTCGGGCCACCCGCGCTCCTCGCGCTCTGCCACGCTTCGTCTGTATCCTACCTCCCGTCCATATACGGCCTTCTCGCCCACTATGCCGCCTACTTCGCCGCACTGGCCGCCTCTGTTCTCGTCTACCGCTTCTCTCCATTCCATCCTCTCGCCAGATATCCGGGACCGGTCTTGTGCCGCGCGTCAATGCTGTGGCATGCGTGGATCACGACCACGGGAGAGCAGCACCGCTATCTGCAAGCGCTGCACGAGCGGTACGGAAATGTGGTGCGGATAGGTATGTCTCGACTGTCCTTTGTGGGCTGAGTATCTTGGAGGTGTCGCGCAGTCTCTTCACCATCGGGGGGTTTTCCTCTTGGAGAATTGTGGTCCGTCAACGGCGTCGAATGTGCTTGTCATGTTCGTGCGCAGACTCTGTGTGGCTGCGCGCGGCGTGCAAGTCAGTCTCACGATGACCGCCTCACTCCCGAGGTTGCGCCATTGCATCAAGCGTCCACACACCCTGGCAGTGCGACGACCGCCCTCTCCTGTACAGGTGGTGTACACATGAAGCTACAATATATTCGAACCGGTGCATCGACAGGAGCGTATAACCCCTTCTGGAGCTGAGCCGCCACGCGTGTATGTCTTCGAGGGGCCACAAGGCGTGGTACTGCCCGGATTGTGCACGTGAGGTTGGCCCCTTACTCATCTCCACTGTGCCAAAGCAGCGCCTGGCTGTCTCTCACGTCTATGGGCTCATCGTGAGACGTCCCCCTCCCACGAACACTGCGACGCATGATGGTGGCTCTGTCTTGAGGTGCCACCCAGCTTCTGTCTTCGCCACCTTGGCTATCTGTCTGTCCGGACGTCGAGAACGCGAGATGGGACTGACGCGCGCTGGCATACTGTCCTACAGGACCTAACAGACTGTCCATCCGCGATCCGGCGCTCGTGCCCGCGCTCATGGGTCCTTCAGGCATCGCGAAAGGCCCGAGTGCGTGCGCTCCCTTCTCTCCCACTTTCAATCAGCACTGATGGACCGAACGAATGGACAAACGCAGACTTTATCGGGGCGATGCTCGGCGTTGAGAACGTGCCCATGATTGGGATCATGGACACGGACGAGCACCTCCGCCGGCGGCGGGCGTGGACGCGCGGGCTCGGGCCTGGGGCGCTGAAGGAGTACGAGGAATTGTTGGCGGCGAGGGCGAGGCAGCTCGTGAGGCGGGCTGGAGAGCTGGATGGGGAGGTCGTGATGGGGTGGTGGTTCAATGCTTTTAGGTGCGTGAGTTCTGATCGTGAGACGACGGGATGGGATGAGAAAGTTGGCTAAATCCTTGTGACAGCTATGACTTTATGTGTGATATGGCGTACGTACCGATTGGACACGTCCCCTGTCATTGACCTGATCTGACCTGACCTGAACGTGAATACTGACGGCCCTTTCTGCAGCTTCGGCGGCGGATCTGAGATCATGCGTCAAGGTGATACGAACAATGTATGGAGCGTCATCGAGGAGGGCGTTATGTGAGCTACTGAGTGTCAGCCATATTTCTAATGGTCAGATCTCACTCGCAGCGCTCGCTAGCCCAGGAACGTTCCTCGCACAGGTGCCGTGGCTGGGTGTCTACATCAGCTACATACCCTTCGCGGTCAAGTCGCTCAACACCATGCTCATGCACGGACAGACGAACGCGATGCGGCGCCTCCAGCGCGGCTCGACCACGCGCGACCTCTTCCACTATCTCGTGCGTCTCTCGACCATGTCTCTATCTCTACTCCGGAAAGACTTTCCGGGCTAACTGAGCCGACGAATGGTAGAATCACGAAGACGTGCCGGACAAGCCTGCGCCGCCTCTGAAGCAGCTCGTGGACGATGGCATACTCGCGATCATCGCAGGGGCGGATACGGTTGCGAGCGCACTGACGAGCATCCTGTATTGCGTCCTGACGCATCCGGAGACGTACAGCAAGCTCCGGGACGAGGTCGATAGGTTCTATCCGCAGGGTGAAGACGCGTTCGACCCCAAGTACTATCGGGAGATGACGTACCTGCATGCTGTCATGTACGTCACCTGTATGCGGCGGACCTCTCGATACTCACTGCAGATGTGGGCAGCAACGAAGGGATGCGACTCTTCCCGCCCGTCATGACCAGCAGCCCGCGCTGCGTGCCTCCAGACTCGAGCGGAGCACACGTCGGCTCGCTGTACGTCCTTCCCCGTACCATCCATATGTCGAGCCTAGACGGCGGCTGACGATCGAGACGGATTCGTGGCGACAGGACGCTTCCTCCTGGCACGTCGATCCTCATCCCGCCCTGGTCCCTCCACCACGACCCGCACAACTTCACGGCGCCAGACAGCTTCTGGCCCGAGCGCTGGCTCGTCGCCTCCGGCCACATCCCTCTCAACAGCGCTCCCCCTCCCCCTCCTCCTCTCACCCGGGCCCGGGCCCGGGCCCTCTCCCGCGACAACCTGCAGAGCCCCGTCCCACCACCGCCCGATGTCACGTCCAAGTCCAAGCTCGACTTCGTGCACGACGACAGCGCGTTCCTCCCCTTCTCGCACGGCCCGCTCGGGTGTGTCGGCAGGGGACTGGGCATGCTTGAGATGCGGATGGTGCTGTGTGCGCTCGTGCAGCGGTACGAGATGCGGCTGCCTGACAGGGCGGGGTGGGATGCGCGGGGGTACGTGGAGGGGTACAAGGATTATTTCGTGGCGACGCGGCCGGCGGTGCCGGTGTTGTTCGAACCTAGGGTGTAGGAGTGAAGGGGTTGTAGGAGTGAAGGGGTTGTACGCGCGAGGGGGAATGGGGATGGTGCCGGCGTGGGTTGGGATTGGGTGTGTTGATGCGATGCGACGGGAGCCTACTCAGGACAGGGTGCGTGCGTCGGTTTTTATCCTCTCGACAGGCCTTCCTGCGCCTCGTGCGAATGCCTCCGACTCGTAGCCGTCTATCAGCGCAGTTCCTCGCTAAAGGAGGGATGGGATGTGTACACGTATGTCGAGGCGTACAAGGACTACTAGGACTTGTGGCGACATCGTTTGCGGCGCCTGTGTTTGCAGTCGCTCTCGGCCAAGGTGTACTAGTCAGTGGGATGCGCGGCAGCAGGGCGACGGTCTGCGTTGCCCACGGGGCCAAGCTTTATCATAGTGTCATGCCGTGACGCCCCTGCGGGATAGATTATACTAGATATGTAGTGTTCGGTATGCATGCGAAAGAGCGACGTTCGCCAGGATGTTTGGCTTGATACAATGCGCGGCACATATGTATATAACAAAGTACGTCAATACCGACCCCGATCCAACCCCGAACCCTTCCTCACACCTTCTCCACTTCCTCGGCACTAACCCCTCCCTGGCCGCTGCCAGAATCCAGTTTCTGGATCGGCAACATCTCCGAGCTGTGGTCTCTACTGAATGAGGCATATACCGGGGTCTGATGCAAAACAACTGCCTTCAAGTTGTCTCTGCCCTGGCATGCCGCGCATATGTTGGAGGTAGGCTGAGGGGGAGTACTAGGATTCTTGGCAGCTGGTACAGTGTTGTAGGTGAAGTTGGTCTCGGTGTGTGACTGGTCCAGAGCAACTAGGATGATGATCAACGTTGGATACATCCCCTGTATGGTTGGTGAGTTGTTTATTTGTTTGTGACTCAATAATTCATAACCTACTATTGCAAAAATCAAGACACTCTCCACAATGTATTGAAATCCAAACACAAAGCCAGAAGGCTCAGAACTGGTACCATGGAGTGAGGTTGCTTGATATATGACAACAAATAACTAGTCCATTGTTCAGTAAGTACACTGCTCAGAAAATATATGCATACCCATAATAGACAATAGATGGAACCTGACTCGACAAATAGAGCCAATATTTTCTCAACTTTGGTTCTTGTATTGCCCATACGTAAATGTGCTTTGACAAGTTTGCGGTGTTTCCTTTTGCTCAAGATTCAGTAATAGCACATTATAGTAGTTGTGCATTAGAGTTAGTCACATACCATGCTTTATAAGCAATAAGGCCTGTGGCAATACCATTGGTAACCAATGACAGAAGAGATGTTGCCAGACCCCATCCATCTCCACTATAGAATGACCCCTTAGTGGTAGGATCAGAATTGTCATATACACCATCTGGCCCAGGAACTAGTGTGATCTGGGCTGCATTAGGGCTGCAGGCATGTGTGATTGTCACAATGCCAGAAACTTCAGATCAATAGATTGCCATTGGTCAGTAATCATATAAAAGTATTAGTAATATTCACATACCAATAGTCAATAATAGAAGGGCAACACACAATGCTCGCACATGTGAATGTTTTTTCCAAACAATCCATGCACGCCACCAGACAATTGCATCTCCAAGTGCTACCTGAGATTAATAGTAAGTTGTTAAATAGAAGAGTATGCTTCTAGTACTTACATTTATTGTTAGACTTGCAGTGCCTACACACTCCTGTGCTGGACGGATTGGGAGATGTTCAATAGAGAGAACATCTTCTAGTAGGTCAGAGGAACCAAATGGTCCTGCATAGATGCCATCCCAGTAAGAATCTATGAGAGGGTTGATCCTTTGTTGAAAGATTGTTATAGTGTGGTTCTGGAGTAAATCAATCCTAGATGCAGCACCATTTGCACCTCCAGCTAGGACATTATACTCAGTGAATGATTCATAGGTGAGAAAAGCCCAGTAGACAAGGGTGGAAGTATAGATTGATATGATGATCCAGATGATGATTGAGGTCTGATACTTCATTTCTTTTTTCCTGCAAAATATGTCAATCAAGATATCAGAGGCATCAGCTTCAACTGATAATAGAAAAATACACACACAAGGAGATATAGTGCTATGATGTTCAGTATGGTATATATTCCTATGAACAAATTCAGATAGTACTCAGATCTCATTATGATGTTGATCTTACCTAAGAATATACTGGAAAGAATAACTTCTATCAACTGTCCCTTCATATGATTTCCCCACAGGCTGTAAATGGCAAGCATAGGAAAGCCAGCATCACTTCCTAATGACAGAAGTGTCATGATGTCTGCATCACTGATGACAAGTGTTATGTTGTGAGGTGTGTGGTAAGTATCCATAGTGAGTATCTCAGAGTGGAGGCAGGGGAGGATGCGAAGACTGTGAGTGTTGATAGTTGATTTTCAAGAGGGCTGAGGTGAAGAGGCTCTTATAAGAGACAGATAGTCAAACCCTGGAAATTTTAAGATCAGATAACCCAAGCAGTGCATGTGGAATGATGGATCACAGACAACAAAGTCTAAGGGATGTATTTGACAGATTGATATATCTCATGCTGCTCACAACCCGGAGAGAGGACATCTGAAAATGTCCGATTGCAAAGTCAGTGAATCCTGACTCCTGAGAGCCTCTAACATGTTGGATGATTTAGCATGCACAGAGTGGGAGAGTGTACCCATTCAGTTTGCTGTGATGCCCATACTGCAGAGTCATCCACTTTTTCTGAGCAAGAATATTGCACTGCATCGCGAATGACATGCACAGATATCCCCTGTTGCGTTGTCCGACTTCTGACTGCTATCAATTTAAAGTAAGGAAGGTACACCTGCTCTTGTATCAAGTTCGTCCTTGTACAGCGCTCCACCGACTTGTGCAACCCTTACAAGCATCGTGACAATACATTCCCATCCGCAGAGCTTTTATATCACAAAACATTGCCAGGGACTCCATCCGAGCGAGCGGACATCAGGCGTGATACCGTCAACGTATCAGCATATGATTTTGCATGAGCCAGGGATTCAACTGAGGCGATGAACAGTGTGATTTGGGGTGACAACAAGCGGGAAGTGTGAAGCTGTACAGTTGACATCAGAGCCTGCTGGCACAAATGATATTCATCTTCGCGAGTGACGGATCCAGAGTGGAGAGCACAATGACAAGGGGGGGGGTACATCCCCTGATTGATGTTTGATAATCAATGCTTCAACGACTGCGATCGAGTGAGGCCACATACTACCAACGACACGATGCACCATTCTATCACGTAGTGGAAGGCTGAAACCGAATACGAAGCTTGACTCTGGAGGAAGGCAAATTAGCTGGGTATGAAATTAGAATGAGCTGTAGAGGACGATGGGTATCAGACAGGCGCGGTATGACAACTTCACTACGTACCCATAGAACACGCTCCACTCGATCAACAGCGCCAGAACCCTCTCGACCTGTGTCCGCGTGTTCCTGTGAGGAGGTGGGGTGGGCCTCTCGTGATTCGTCCGTTGACCTCGGTGCTGATCTACGAGCTGAGGTCGCAGTCCAGGGGCTTCAGATCTGAGCCTGACATCCCGCAGCCCCTAGCGTTTACACAGTGCGCACTTCGACCATGCCACCAATGCTAATTCGCCAACTCCTTGTAGTACTCGGGAGTCGGAATGCTGTCACATTCAGGTGGCATGCGCTCTAGGCGCATGAGCGAGAAGCGAGACGGAGCGGACTGGCTGGTTTCAAGCGGGATCCTGGACCAACAGGGGCATGGAAAATGGAGATGGTGAGAGACTCGTAGCTGTAGTAGAAACTTACCGCGAGGGTGAACACTGTCCCGACAGGAGCTGCGCTGCAGGCGTTCGAGGTGGGATAAGCCAAGGACGCCACTCTAAGCTTGCTACACAGCTTACACAAGAAAGAGCAGTTTGAAGCTTTTCACGCGGGAAGGGGTCTTCGCATAGAGTAGTGCATCGCACACTGCAGAGGTCCGGGAAGGCTGAGATGAATAGGCATGTCCACTACACGTATACTAGTTTGTGTATCGCACCTGTCTCATATGCACTCCAATAACGCTGCTATGATATGTCCAGGGCCGGCTCTGAGCTCATCTGTGTTGATGCCGTTGGGCTGTGAATGACGTGACCCCCGCTCCAAGTCCGAGTCGCACGACAAGCGTTTGGCGTATTGACGGCGTATGCATAGCCGAGCGAAAGGAAGCGATGGCAAATAGCATATGTGGATTCTAGAGATACCATTGCTGTAGAGTGTGTGTGTGGGTACTGCGCCGATGATCATGGTGGAGAGAGCGAAAAGGACAAGTTCAACCTAAACGCCGTCCTGGAGGCACACATGCGCTCCACGGCCCAGGCTGGCCCGGCATGCACTTCCAATATCGTGCCACCATTCACATGTACACCGGCACACATACGCAATCAGCGCAGAGTGCACATAACAACGCACAATCGGCCACTCCCCGTTGCAGACTCAGCTTCGCTCTGCTCAAGATAGCCACCGGGGACAACATAAGTCGCGCCAGCATAGCAATGACGAGACTCGGTGGTATCGACTCGTCCGCGTCGGGCCCGGAGATACTAGACTTGACTTGGACGTGGGTGCGAACAGGCTCACGGTCCTTGCGGATTCGCGTCTGCGCTCACGATAGGACCCAATTAACTCGAGCTCACTCCCAGAGGGCTCCGTCCTAGGACGCTCGCCGCGACGAGCTGCTCACAATTGATGCTCCACAACCCGGACACCTGAATCCATGCACGAAATAGGTCAGCACACGCATCATGGCACGATACACATCTCGCAAACGCGTACCGCATCCCAGTCGGGCGGAACCCATCCCTGCCGCACCTAGCCTTACTTCCCTCCGTCACGTCCCTGAACACGCCCGCGCGTCCGCCTTCGCATACGGATGTTGCTTCAAGAATCGTATTAGGGGTGTGCCCGCGTTCAGCAGCTGGTCGTTCAGCAGCGCGACCACGCTCGCAAACACCGCCACCGCCACGCCTGTCCCGCTCGACACCTGTTGGCCGTCGACGAGGGTGAGGTAGTTCTCCGCTTGGAGCGACATGTCGGGGTATGCGCGTCCGGTTGTGTTGAATCGTCCTTGGAGGGATGATGAGGTTGTGCTTTTGCTTGTGCTTGTGGTGTTGAGGGCGGAGAGGTAGGCTTGCACGGCTTGGTCTTGATAGGACGGCCGGGGGAAGACGCTCGAGAAGCCGCCGGAGGAGAGGGGCGCAGCTCGGACTTCTGGGTTGATGCCAGTCGTGCCTCCGACCGAAGTCACGCTATGTTCGTGGAGAGGGTACGTCAGATGATGAGGTTGCAAGGCATGCGAAGACACTCACAAGGGATTATGTGGAGGGACAGGAAAGCAAGAACGCGTTGCCGCCGTCTAGACACTCTGGGTCCTTGTGCATGGGCCCCGCTACACCGGAGGAGCCGGAAGCAAAGATGACAGAGGTCCCGCGGGAACCAAGCTGCGCGTATGCATCACACAGTCGCATGTGTGGCAACAGGTGCGGATGTGAGCCTGACGACGAGCGTGGCGGGGAGAAGACATACGCACTTGAATAGATCGACCTGGGCTTTGTCGGCGGTCTCCCTGAACGCGTAGCTCGTCACGAGGTACGAGCGGGAGGGTGTCTTAACCGAGCAGCAGATTGATCATGTCGAGGTGGTCTTCGAGAGACGCACCGCCGGAGATGCGGTACGTCACTGGGACGTTGGTCGCGATGCCTACCGTGTACTCGACGTGCGCACTCTGAGCAGGCTTGTCAGCGCGACGACCTGGAAATCAGCCGGTTCTGTAGTACGCACCATAGAGAGGGTCCCCTGGGTGAAGTTCTCAGCGCCATCCGCACATTTCCAGAATAGTTTGACAGAGTTTGCCAGGTCTGGATCGTCGGGGCGCTGCTGTTTCAAGAAAGCCTGAACATCACTCGTCAGCAGACGTTAACACATAGCAAGCGCGAGATTCATAACACACTTCTACGTCACTCTGCTGAGCGATGTTTCGCTGGAATACCGCTACGAAAGGGTTGTTGCGTGATGTCGACGCCTGTATGCTTGGGATTCTGTATAGCGTAAAGAGACAGAGATACTCCGGCTTGATCGAGTTTGCAAGGAGTCCGGAACTGTACGTGGGCCTGTCTTTCCCTCTCCGTAGGGCTATGTACAATTGACATCGATGCGGACGCATCTGCCGGTGCTATGAATCTGTGTCAAGACTCATTTCACACCGCCCCAGCATCGGAATTATGGAGAGAACTCACTGTGCTGTGGGGTATACGAAGTGAAAGTAGTCTGCCAGGCCCTCCGAGAGTGAATACGGCAGGGTGCGCATCAGAGATGAGATGTGTTCAGCACCCTACGTATGAAGCAGTCGAGCAAAGCGTTGGCCTTGGCGATGGGGTCCTCGATATTCATCGTGTCTCCAGCGGCAGAGCTACATACTCGTCGAGGGTATGCTATCTTGGCTCTGCGACTTCATCGCAGCACAGCACGGACGAGCAGGACGAGGAATTGCGCGACGTGAGAGAGAACTAAAGCAACGTACCTGATCCGGGCCCATAAGATGTATTCCGTGCTCCGCGTTCTCCGGGTCGCTGACATCGAGCAAGACCGTTGGCAATCCAGCGATGTCGTTCCGGCGCACGACGATCTTGAATAGGCGCAAGATCGAGTCGGCAGGATCGCCCTCGAATTGACAAAAAGGCAGATGATGGCGACGAGAGGCTGTTGCGCGTCCCCAGTTTGTGGGAGTGTGTACGAGCAGGCCTGTATGCGACTCACGAGGGTACGAGTAGCTCGGCCGCAAGCATATCCTAGACGCGAAAAACAAAATGTGGTGGGAGAGGTGGGCGACCCACCTTGACCAGGATGCCCGACTGTCCTCTACTTGCACTTTTCGAACACAGTGACATTCCTTCCAACTACCGCCGCTGAATAAGGATACAAGCGACGTCCTTGTCGCCAGCACTCGAAGATACGAACATGAGAATTTCGGTAGTAGCAGTGTGCTTGTTGTGTAGTTCCGATAGTTGTTAGCCTTGCCTGCCGGGCAGTGAGCACACAAAAGAACATGTTCAGGTTGATGGTCTAGCGCAGCGCAGTCTGAACACGGTACACGAAGAACGAATATGGGATGGATTGAAAGAAGGCAGTCTACGCCTAAGTCCCAACACCGGGGGAACGGGGCGGGCCTGCGGCCTTGCTCGGCCCGGCTACCGTCCTCTCAGGCACACCGCCTCGGACAGTTGGCCTAAGACTCGTCTGACCTCGACGCTGATCAGTACTACCTCTCTCTCATTCTCGTCACAACGGCACACAAGGACCAGGAGATGTGGATGCTGTCACTTTGGGCCTCCAGACATACTCCTCCGGCGCATGAGTTTGGGTATGGAAACCTATAAAGACAAACGAGTAGAGGAAGTCTCGGAGTATGGTCATGGTACGTGTACGTTCGTCTACGATATTGCCAGGCAGCTGCATGACGTGTGGTACCATTCAGGTGCATTGTCTGGTCTAGCGATCAACCTGCTGGGTACATGCAATCCGATCCTTTTTGAGTCCCTGTAGGGTATCCTCCTCTCGGGAAATGAGAGATTTCTGGTCGGGTGCGTTGTCTCTTACTTGAGTAAGTGTGGCATCACTACTCTGTCTTCAAAATTGAGCGCGTTCTTGAGCAAGATTCATCTTTAATTCACTCCTTTTCACTCCCGTGTCCCTGTTTTGCCAAGTGCTCTGCACGTATTCCCGTGATGCCACAGAGCTGAGTGAATGCTTCGAAAAAAGAACTCGTACTGCACCCTAAGGCCACATTGGCTCCCCAGTGACATCTTCGAGAGCTCGAGGTGGAGCGAGATCAGGCTATGGCGCCTTTGAGGCGGGATCGCCGCGCGATATGAGGCGCCTGTTAAGCCGGCCCGAATCTATCCACACTGCGGGAGTTAATGCTAGCAAATCTGCCCAGATTCAGACATACCATCGATTTGCGTAGCGTGATCCAACATGTGTGTCGATGGTTGTGTGTGTTTACGGACCGTCGTATCTTGACATGCACGCCGTGTTGCAAGGGTACCTCGAAAAGGTTCTATCTCGTCTTCTGTACTGACTGTCTTTCTGGAGGAGTGGGTTTGGTCTATCATCCACTGGTCGCCATAGCTCGCTAACATCACAGGACTTTCGTAGACTTTTACGGACGACTCCTCAATGTGAACACCTTCATTATCCCGGCGATGCAGAATAGGGGTACTTGGGACACATAACCTCAGTAATCGTCAAGAGCTCGTCAGGTGTTGTCCTGAAGCTTGCGCAAAAGCGAGCAGAACGCGGCTCGATGAAGGATCCTCCTCACTACCTCGTACGTCTGCTTCCTCGATCACGTATGCTCTCCATGCAGCGTGTTGACCGGTGCTCAGGATTACGACGGCAACTCCGAGCTCGAACGACCGCCTCCCCAGCAATTTGTCAGTCACGGACTTGCCGCCATGATCACAGGCTCAGACACTGTTGCGAGCGCGATCACGGGTCTGTTCTGTCGCCTCATGGCTTATCTCGGAACATACGCCAAGCTGCAAGCCGAAATTGACCGGTTCTACCCTCCCGGAGACGAGACCGCGAACATGGCACACCATCGCGATATGCGCTCCCTGATCGCCATCATGTCAGTATCGCACTGCCAGAACGGCTGCTGTCCGTATGTACTGCTCACGACCGCTGGCGTTGCACACTGACAGCAACGGGACTCTGGCTCTTGCAACTCGTCCCAAGCTGTACGCAGTAAGAGGTATGCCACGATGGTACCACAGTCATGATATGTTTGATGTAAGTCACGTATGAAGGTGCTCGTGTGTACACCATTCTGATCAGCCAATTCTCCTTCCAGGCGCACACGACGCACCGCGACCCGCACAATCCCTCTCCCGCTCCCGATACATTCCTACCTGAGCGCTGGCTTGTCGATACCGGGTCTGAGTCGCATCTACTCCTCGACGATTTCCGGCTTTCCGTCCCCGACACGGAAGATGGGCCGGCTGTGATGCGAACTCGCATTCTCAACAACGCCAAGTTGAAGGTCGGAGGATTTGTGCGCACTGCTGCGCGACGAGGGTGCGTCCATCCCGTTCTCGTATGGGCCGATGAACTGCGTTTGGAAGAACATTGCGACGCAGGATATCCGAATGATCGTGTGCGCGATGCTGGCAGCACTGTCGCGTGGGTCCGATGGATGGGTTGGATGTCGAGCGGAGCCTGAGGACTGCTCTGTCACCACGCGGGTGCTCATGCCACGAAGCGTTATCAGGACTTGATAGCATCAGCTTGAAGAGGTGAATATGTGGCTTGTCATACATCTCAACCACGTCGTTGCTCGAGGACGACGAGACTTTGCAGACGCGCGCCGGGCCGGGACAACCGGACGCAAACATACATGACCGAGCGCTTGTTGTCTCTTGTGCTTGGGCCGACCACGACGCTCATCCTCGATCTCCCGCTTCTGGCCTACAATAGTCCACTTGTTATCAGCGTGTGGAATTTGTAACCAGGCCACAAGATCCGGCGCTCCAGGGTATGTTCACCTTCCGTCATAACCATAACGAGTCCGTCCTCCTCATCCCTACCGCTCTTCATCCTGACCATCTCTTCCTAAACTCAGGCATACAGCTCTTTTATTAAATCCTCAGTACATCCCCCGCCTTTTTACTCTACTACTAGGCTTCCCAGACCGCACCTTCAACTTCGAACGAAGCCTCCCTTGAACGTCGGGCCCCCACTCACCTACGCAACACCATGGGCGTGACATACAACACTCTGGATTTTAATGACTTCATGAAGGCGTTCTTTCCCAAGTCGCAAGCGAGGAAGTCGAATACGAACGCATTCCGCGAAGTACCCGAATTTGCCACTGAAAGCTCCATGTACACCTGGATTGTGAGTGAACTAGCTTCTATCTCGCTAATTGTGTTATTCAACTCGCAAATAGGTGAACACTCTCAACGGCTCAGGGCTCTTTACCCATCATACGTTCTCTGCGACTCCCTATAAGGCTGACCCCCACAACTCCAAGGTCGCTGTCGACTGCGGCATGTATCGCACAATCATACGACCACAAGACAACAAAGGCAATGAAGATAGGAAGGAGACTCACAACCGACGCAGCAATTGGTCGCGAGTGGAGATTCCCATCCAGTGCAAGATGGATCAGACGCTCTACGATCCATTCGATGACGGCGACGAGGAAGCTCCGCAGCCTAACTCCTACGACCGTAGGACCACTCTCGGTCAGATCCTCTCCTACGCCGAGCTCGTGTTTGAGTATCAGCAGCGCACATGTCAATACATGGTGCTCTTCCTCAGTCACATGGCGCGCATCCTACGCTTCGATCGATCCGGAATCTACGTCACCAAAAAGTTTGACTACAAGTCGAAGGGCGAGCTACTCACCGAGTTCCTTCAGCGGTACGGCAGGCTTGGAGACGTAGATCGCGGGTTCGACACCACAGCAAAGCGCATCGAGCCCAGCTCTGCCCTCGGTCAACGCATGGTCGCGTTCGGCCAGCGGAAGGCGAAAGAGCAGCCCGACGATTACGTTCAGCAGCTGTTCAACGACTCGCTCAACCCGTCTTGGCCATGGTGGAAGCTCGAAGTCCACGTCGAAACGCCTGACCCTCATCGTCCCGGCCGCACGACAGTCGACATCAAGACGTTCCTCGTTGGCATGCCACACTTCGAGACGCTCGAAGTGGTATCACGCGGCACTCGTGGGTACGTTGCGGTCGCCTTCAACGAGGAAAAGGACGAGCTTGGCGAGCTCTCCTATCTGAAGGACGCGTGGCGCGTCAAATATGCAGGCACCGAACAGGAGGGCTCCGTCCTGAGGCAGCTCAACGAGAAGGACATACCCTTTGTTCCGACTCTCGTGTGCCACGGCGACTTGCCCGGTCAAGTCACAGTGTCGCAGAAAGTGTGGGAGGAGCGTTGGTTAGAAGAGCACGAAGGCCAGCACATGCCGGACAATCCTCTGCAGGCGCACTATCATTATCGTTTAGTCGTTAAGGAGGTCGGAAAGTCCCTCTCGGAGTTCAAGAGCGGCTTAGAGCTCGTCAAGGCTTTCTACTGCATCATATATGGTAGGTTCCCCTCTCATCCCTACGCTTCTCCTTCTGTTGGCTGACATTGTTGTCAGCTCATGCCCAAGCTTATAAGCTGTTGGGTATCATGCACCGCGACATCAGCGCTGGTAACATTCTTCTCTACAAGAAGCTCGACGGCCGATGGTATGGTATGTTGACTGATTGGGAACTGTCGACGAATGTAGACAGCGACTCGCCGTTTTTGCGGCAACCTGATGGGACTGTGAGTAATTGCTTCATATACAATGTCACCTGTTCACAGTATATTAATGGGTACATCAGGGAACGAGGCAGTTCATGTCTGCTCGTGCGCTCAACGACCCTCATCGGAAGATCACAATCGAGGACGAGCTCGAGTCCTGCTTCCACGCCCTCCTCTACTACGCCGTGCGCTTCCTTCCCCATAACATCCCCCCTCAGAACGTCGGCGTGTTCCTCTCCGATTATTTCGATGGCTACACCAATACCGCCCGAGGCCCCCGATGCGGGGGTGCGAAGATGTTCACTATGCGACTTGGTAGAATCGACCTCGCTCCATATAGCGACAGTAGGGAGTACTCACTGCACTTTTTCTTCGACCGTCCTCGTGAAAATGCCAACGAGGAACCAAATCACTCACGTCGAATTCACCCTATCAACACGCTCCTCACGGAGCTGCTTGCCAAACTGACTGCCTATTACAATCTCGATACTGCTCCCGTTGCGCGCGCCGATTATGTAGGCGGGATCACGGACGCGCAGCGATCCTGTATCATGAACGCGGTCAAAGCGGCGAATCACCCCATTAATGGCAACACGTTCAGCAGGTCGTCGACTTGGAAGACTACGCCCGAAGACCAGTCGACCATTTCGGAGGCGAACGCGAGACAGGCCGCAAGCTTGGCGACCCACAACTCCACGCTTGCACTTTTCAAGAGGTGTATGATGCATGGCGGAGCATGGCCGCTGGACGACAAGAGGCCTGAGCCGTCCAAAGGACCCAAACCTCGCCCCGCACCCGCTCCTGCGCCTCCCGCCCCTGACACTCCGTCTTCGTCTGCTCCTCCACCTGGAAAACGCCCTCGTGACGATGACGAAGTATCGCTACCAAAGCGGACCCGGAGGCGTCTTAGCGGAGGCCGCGCTGACACCCTTCGCGATGTGCCTATGACTCGGACGCGTTCTCGAGTACGTCCCGTTCAGACTCCAACTCGCCAGGGAGTGGATGATGGCATGGAAAAACCGGAGGAGCCTCCTAGTACTCGCACTCGTGCAGTCGGCGCACGCGGAAAGAGTGGCAACAGGCTCGCACGCGCGGGGGCAGGTCAAGAGCCCGACGTTCCACTGGCACTTCGAAGGTCGAAGCGTACCCACAAGAACACTGCACGAAAGTGACTCAGGGGAGCCGTCTTCTTGCCTGCCCGACACCTGTGCTATCTGCGAAGCCTCTCTCACTGTATTGACTTTGCCAAGCACCCTCTAGGCTCTCAAGCTACTACTCCGATACTGGGGATGTGGATTGGGACTTTTAGATGCATATTGAGACTGAAGTTGTGGGTGTACTCGCAGATTGAAACACACCTACGTCTTAGAAACGCTCCGATTGTAATGGTAACCTTCCTTCGATTGTTCGACGTCCTCGCGCAGACTCAGGAAGATGTGGTGGTCGACCGGCTGGTAGTGTTCCCACGGCATGAAGCGCCAGGAGCACAACCGAACATCGACTCTAGATCTAAAAGTTGCCGACTCCTCCTCCCTTCCTTCGTCCTCTGTATATTGCTTGAACACATTTCAGTGGTGAAATTGCAACCATACAGATATTGATGTCATCTCTTGCAGTCGCGCAGGCTTCCACCGGCGACCGTGTCATGGGGGTCGACGCCTTCCGGGCAATCCTCTCCGGAGCCAAACGTATAGTCGTCATCGCCGGAGACGGACTTTCCAAGGCTTCACGTGAGCTCTTTGGTTTCGATGCTCTAGCATGTCTGAGAAGACAGCTCACCTTTGTTGTGTCGCAGAACATCCGACTTTTCATGCCAGCAATGATCAACATTTCTCAGGCTCGTCCACGCTTGCGGCTCCTATCGACAATCCGATATCTTTCCAGGAGTCTGGTGTGGACTCTGTTGAAGTGTGAGTCATTTGTGCCGCTTTGTATGGCATACCCCTAGTAATCCCCGGTCAGTAACTTACAGGCCGAGCCAAACGCCGCTCACCTGGCGCTCGCTCACTTCGCCCTCAAGCACTTCAGGCGTACAATCACGATCGCAGATTCCGAATACACTCTCATCACCCAGAATGTCGACGGCCTGGAAAGACGCGCCTTTGATCATGTCTTCGCATCGTTCGGTCTTCCTTCCCCGCTCCTGCTGGGCCCTGCACCCTCGACTCACAGACGGGACTCGGAGAAACCAGTTCTTATCAAGATGTACGGACACTTCTCTCTTCCTTCAAATGATCCTGCCAAAGCTGTCAAAGCTGCCAGTTGCTCCCATTTCACTACCCTTCGGTACACATTCCCCAACACCTGTGATACATCTGACATCATAGGTATCATTGACGCTGCTGACGTTTATGTTCTTGTCGGTCTACACGATTCGGTGCGTGGGATCCCGGATGGCAAATGTGATGCGCATATCTACCTGGGCTAATCAGAACTTTCTACAGCATGTCAACGACCTTCTATTCAATTCTCTCCAGAAGGCCAGCAAACGGGGCAGCACGCTTGTCGCTCTAGGTAGACCTAGCGCTCGCTACCCCCAGTCGACCATCCATCTGGAGGGATCCCTAGTCGACACGGTGCCTCAAGCTTTTGCTATTGGCCCTTACAGTCGCATCCTTGACAACGGGACAATCAAGACGTACTACCCCGGTGTCACTGTCACTGCGACTGCTAGTGGCGGACGAGGTGTCAAGTTTGAGAACTTCGACCCTTCTCCAGACAACACGTTCCCCTTGTATTCGAAGTCATACGCACCTATCCGGCCACCTTTGGTACGCGATAGGCTTGTGACAACCGCGATTGCCTTGTCCTGACACAGACATCTACAGATCGCGAGGCCTCCGATGTCCCGGGCCGAGTTGATGTCGTTGACGAACGAGGACATCGTTAAGTTGTGCGGATCATCGCCGCGTCTTACGGACACACCGCTGGCTCGTGAACTGGGACTTCAACCAGTCTATGCCCTCGCCTCCAATGTCTTAGTGAAGGTCCAATACCAGCTTCACGAGTCCGAATCGAAAGCTGCTATCCTCGTACGAGAGCGCACGACAATCCCAGTACCAGCAGTATACCGGTTCTTCCAACACGAGGATCGGTCCTACTTGGTCATGGAATGGGTCCAAGGAGATTGTCTCGACCAATGCTGGGACGACCTGTCCAACTGGCAGAAGTTGCGCATTGCGGTCACGTTGCGCAACTATGTCAAGCAACTCCGTCGCATTCGTACGCCTCAGATCGAACGGCAGGTCCCTGGACCAATCACCGACGATCCCTCCCAGCCCTTGCCTTGCCGCAATCCTGCCCTTGGCACATATCCCGTCCCTTCTTTCCCCTCCTACAAGCACCTCAGGGACTGGATGAACGGACGATGCCGCGTCAGCCAGTACATGCTCCGACGACGCATGGATGTGCAACCGTTCGACGATTCGGAGCCTCTCGTGTTCACGCACGGGGACCTGTGCCTGCGGAACATCATCCTCGGCGCTGACGGCAGGCTATGGCTCATTGACTTCGGTTCCGCAGGAGTCTACCCTCGTTGGTTCGAGGCGTGCGGCGCACGGGAGATGAACCTGCAGCGGGCGCCGAAAATGTGGACCGCTGCGCGTACGATCGCCATCGGCGACTATCGTGTGCAGGAGGAGTTCGACCTCGTTTGTCAATACGCATTCGAACACGCATTTTGTGTACCCGACCCCGGAGAGGATTGGGAGTCTCAACTAGAATTAGCTTCATGTACATAGTATAGGGGAGAGGAGGAATGGCATCGACGTGCGTAACAAGTCAAGCTAGAAGGAAGTCCGTATCGTTCGCTCTAACGCAACAACATCACGACAGTCTACTTCTTCCAAGCCATCTGCAAGTCGCGACTTCCTGAGCCTGTTTTGCTTCGGCGCGAGAAACCGCCCAACGTTCTCTTCTTGGAATCATCTTCAGTACGAGGTCCGAAGACCAGTGCCCGACGACGCGCGCGCCCATCATCCGCGCCCGTAGTCCCTGTGCCAGTGGTCACAGCAGAGTCGGCACTGACCGGACTGAGGGCTTCCTCGCAGGTAACAATCGGACTGCTGATCTCAGCGACAATTTGATCCAGCACAGGACGGCCGAGGCCAGCAGACATGACATGATCCTTTTTCGTCTCGTCCAAAGGCCAGCCAGACGTCCATGGCTCGCACGTGGTCACCTCCCAGAACAGACTCTGCACAGCGGAGTGGGTCTTGATGGCGTTCGCCGCGTCGTAAGTCCCCTTGGATGGTTTCGGCACCGGGCAGCTTCCGATGGTCTTGAAAGCGGGCAATTTCGAGCCGACACCGTCACTCCATAGTTTGACGGTGGAAGGCCGCCGGAGCAGTCGCTTTTTGGGAGGAGGTGGCGCACTGGGACCGGCGGCTTGTCCAGAGGCCGGTTCAATACCGTTACTTGTGGCGGGCGAGCTCTGACACGGGGAGGCAGCCTTCAGACTCTCTTCGTACTTGAGAACTTGATACCTTGCCCTGAACCAGGAGAGCAGCTGCTTCAGAACGGAGTTGAGGGATACGTTCGGCGTGGCAGGAGTTCCAAATGCCAGCTCCTGTTCCGAGTAGTCCATCGTTAATGTTCCAGACGCCATCACACGCTTCTTCTCCTGCCCACAGGTGAGACGGCCGCGTACGTTCTTGGATTCCAAGAAGTATCGAGTGATGAACGTAGAGACCTCCTCCTCGGCATTGTGCGGTAGGAAGCGGATTGCATGGTAGAGGAGCACGTTGAAGAACGACTCGATCTCGTCGGCAGTCTCCACAACGTGCAGTGGGTCTAGGAGGCAAGCACGTGACATATACCTCCAAGTTCCCTGAAGATCAAGTTAGACATCGGTCGCAAGTGGCATGATAGACGATTTATAGGGACGTACGGTGCGGACAGGCTGTCGAGCCCTCTCCTCCTCATTGGACTCGGGAACGGGCTTGGATAGTTCCCAATCACTGAGGAATCCTTGCCAAACAACGGTTAGGTCGCGATCACCAGGTAGTTGCGCAACAGTCGGAAGAATGAGGATATTTCCGCTGCTGATGTCACGATGAATGAGCTTGCATTGCTCCACAGCAGCAGCATGGGCTGTACGATACTTTGATCAGCGACAGCTATGCATGAATCAAACCCAATCATACGTACCGTCAATACTGTCACGAATGATCGTGACCAACTGCTCGCTCGTCTGGAAAGCGTTGAGCGGGAGACAGACTTCTTTCGTAGCCATTCTGTAGTGAGTCAAATGGCGTATGAAGTAGCGATCCAGATCATCTTGCATGGGAGGCTCCCTCTCGGATGCTGTCCGCTTCTTCCCATTCTTGCGACTCTCGTCAGTGCTTGTCGTCGAAGTCTCCTGCGTAGTGCCTGGCTTGTGCGACTCCGACTTGTCCTTCTTGCTTGCCTTCCATGCCGCCTTGCGCTGGTCGTTCGTCCTATTGTCCACGCACAAGTCGAAGTCGGAGACAATAGTCGTGCGATTACCAATACTTGCATGACATACAAGGGTGGGGACGTGTGGGATTTTGGCGTCGTTGAGAGTCTTCAGTATATCGCCTTCTGGCAACACCCGTTCGTACAGAGGCCGCCAGACATCCTTCAGGAACACAAACCTCTTGCCTTGCACGTGCCATGCGACGAAGCCACGAGTTCCGCGACCGATGAGCCCTGTCGTCTCGTAGATTGGCCGCCCTACCAAAAAGGTATCGGAACCAATGGAGATGCAATAGCATGGCCATTCCTCGCTGACAGAGGCCTTGAAGTAGTCCAGGACATAGTCGAAGACGAAAGACCCCTCCTTCGGCTTCATCTGCGGAGTGGCATCGCTCTCGGAGTCCGAGCCGAGTGGGTCGGAATCGCCAGAGACATGCGCGTCGGTTGGTTGTGCGGCATCTAATGCGACACCAGTGGGACTTGACACAGGTTCACGGGGGATGTCCGTGGGCAATAGAGACTCCTCTTGGCTGGAAACGATCTTCAATTCTGGGGGAAGCGAAGCGGGTACTCTGCTCATGAACTTGAACTCGTCTGACGACTTATCGAGCAGATTAACGGTGGTGTCGGTGCCCTGATTGGAGTCATCTAGGGCGAGAAAGCCCAGGAGGAGTTCAATGAGAACACTCGGCTTCTCCACGTAGTCCATCCGCTCAGTAGTGAAAACTCCTGATCGATCCCAGCGCATAAATCGAAATTCGGAGTGTATGACGAAGAGCGAGAATAAGGCACTACGATGTTGGAACGAGAACACCCGACTTGCATAGGCTAGGAGTTGGCCTCGTACCTTGGCTCGCGCGAGTGCAAAGGGCTGAACGTCGGAACCCTCCGAGTCCTCGAAGGGGTCGTTCTGAGTGCCCTGAGTCTTGAAGTCAGCGAACAGTCGCTGGTGGACCCAGTTGAGTCGTCCCTGCTCGAGCTTCACGTCGTCCCTGAACAGAGCGGCGTCGGCCTTGTTCCATTGCTCGTCGACTTTGTCATACTTGTGCGGAGACAGACGCATCACGTAACCAGGGATGGTGTCGACGTGCGAAAGAGGATACCGGGTAGTAGGCTGGGTGGATGAAGAGCATACAGGCTGCGAGGAGTCCGCACCTGGAGACCCAGGACGGCTGGTTAGGGCATCTGGTTCGGAACGAACGACCTTCCCCTTCACTGTATCCAGGATGCTGTCGTTGATAATTTCGCACTAAATACAGATTGAGTCAGGAAGAGCCGCGTCGCATGTCAGCTGTGCACGCACAAACTCCTTGGCCAGCTGTTCCTCAGGCACAACGTTCGCTGTCTCCCACGCACGCTGTTTGTACCCGTCGATCATGTTCTTGAACTTGACGCCAATAGCAGCGATCTCTTGGGGCGTAGGAAGGAGGCCGGGGGGAGGCTTCGGCAGGAGATACTTCTGAAAGTCCTCAGTCGGGAGCCAGACGGCATTCTTCCGCAGATCTTCGATCATCTGGGGCTACAAGATGTCGGCGGTTTTGTTCGGTGTTCCTTTTGTGAAGTCCCGTTTCTCGGGTACAGTCAGGATAGTTGGGACAGTTGATGTGCACGGGGCTGGTGAGTCAACCCAAATGAAAGCCGTGTTCAGCCATGAGGTCAGGCATGGTCGCGACGTAGAGCGATGTCACGAACCAGTAAGAACCGGGACAGTTACTTGAATACTGAGGACGTCACTGGTTAGGGTGATAGACAATGCCTATAAGCCAGCCTCATCAAACTGGTCATATGTCACGTTTGAGATCACAATAGACGGTGCTCGATGCGAAGTCAGTGGCAACGGTGGTGGTGGTGGTCGGCAAGAAGTTTGGAGCGCTCGCGGCTGTCGGCCATGCCTGATTGGGCTGTGAGTCGCCATTGTAGCACGGCCTACATGGGATGGGGACTGTACTCCTATCGCAGTAGTCACAACATGTTGGCTCGCCCCGAACTCTGAAATAGTAGGAGGGCCGGGAAGGAACCAGTAGTCAGTGTGATGTCACTGTTACCCACAATCCTTTACGTACAGATAGTAGTGCGCCATAAGGCAACGTCGTAACAGCGAGGAGTCGAGCGCAAACATCCCAATCACGCACGATTTCGTTGACAACCGAGAAACCAGTCTCGGAAGTCGTCATCGATATACACAATGCGAGACACCAACAGCTAAGACCCTGAAACTAGTACTACAGATGCGGACCCTGTGGGCAAAGGAGCGAGCAGAGCGATATGCGATACATGTGGGAACGAGGACCAATGACGTGAGTAGAGCGCGAGCGAGAAGTCGTGAGTGGTCGTAAGTAGGAGACAGTCGTGCATTGCAGGCCTTGCGGAGCCGGGAGTCCGCGAGGCAGGTTACCGGCGCAGGCCGCGCAGCGCATGCAACCGGCTTCGAAGAGAGCAGACAGACGTCTATTGATAGATCTTGAGCCACTGAATGTCGAAGTAGGCATCGGTGAACGCCGACGGGTTGTTGTTGACGTATGCTGTGATGTAGCATGAGAATCCGTCGCAACGGAAGAGATAGGGCGAGGACTGGGGTCTCCGCGGAGAGAGATGTACTCACATGTGCAACTGCTTCCGCACCCTTGCGAGCTGAAAACGTTACCTGCCCAGTCTCCGCCTGTGTGGCGCGCGAGAGTCAGCGTTCACATTCAAGGATTGGGCCTAGTCGAAGAAAAGTGCACTCACAAAGCGTGAGGTTGATGATCAAGTTGTGCTCCCCAAAGTGGTCATCCATGTCGCAGCTCGTGCTAGGGAAGAACGCGAAGGGAGAGCCCTGGCAGGGAGAAAGACGCGAAACCTGCTCAGCGCCTTACATCTGGCGTAACGAGTCTTGAACACTCACCCAGTTGCTCGTATTGATCGACGTCGCGCCGTTCTTGACGTCGCTCGGGACAGAGCCCGAGTTGCGCGACCAGAACCAGACCTTGATGAACGAGTTCGTGCGCTCCATCGCGTACCAGCCGCCTCCAGCGCTATTGAACGCCGGCCCGTAGCTGTTGGACGCTGGCGACTGCACTCCGCACCCGGCGTTGTTCGTCGCGGCGCTGTCGCAGTTATTCCCGGTCGTCGACCTGTCCGTTGACCGAAGCATGGAGCGCGCATTAGGAACGCGCTACGAATAGGTCAGAACCTAGAAGCGATAGCACGCACCCTGTTTGCGAGCGCGATGACGGCATCGAGCAGCCTGAGGCACGAAGGTTTGAGAGTTCACGCATGAGCACGGACACAAGTCGGACATCGAAGCGAGACATGGGCAAGGGGATGATGGAATGGAGAACTCACCAGAGTTAGTGTGGAGCGTTGCCTGATTCGGTCCGACGTCGTTGACGCCTTCCAGGATGTCGATTTCACCTATGCGGTCGAAGAGGTGGCGTTGTGGGATATTCGGGAGCAACATGCGTAATATGACAGTCAGCACTGATTCTGAGCATCCACGGAGTACCATTCGACGAGTGGCTTCCGTGAGAGTCGTACACAGACCTTGGTTCGGCCAGTCGTCGCCCACCTCCCAGATCGCGGGCCAGGTCCTGAAGCGCCCCAGAGGGTGCAGTTAGATAGGGCTCAATTGACGTGCATAGACCCATAACGGTACTCACGCGCATCCTTGAGGCATGTGGCGAATGTTCCACCTACATATGGTTGTGGTGTTTGAGTTCCGAGTACACGATACGGCGGAAGGTTGCGAGATGTACGCACACAGTGACATGTGTCGTGTACTTCTTGTTGTTCTGCAGCCGAACGGAATTCCGCCCCGGCCCGCTCGAACTCAACTTTGTTGTGTGGTCCGCGCGGATGACAAAGTGGTCGCCACTGTAGTACGTCAGGTTCTGGGCGAGTGCAGTGTCCTGGTCGACATAGTTCCTGGTGGACGGACCACGATTGTTCAGCATCCGGAAGCAGGGCAATACGTAGGCAAGAAAGAGTGCTTACACCCGACCGTGAGTGGGGTCAGAGATCGCCATGTGCTTGAACGACTTGAGAAAGCCGCTGCCCTGGTGGCTGTCGGACTGCTGGTAGGTCGCTGCGAGAGCGCCAGCTGCGAGGCTAGCCAAAACGAGGAAGGCGCGCGAGGCGATCATTGTACTGAAGCCCAGACGGAGGGAGAACTAGAAACCGAGTAGTGAGCTGGAAAGCCTCGAAGGGAGAGAGGGGTGCAGCTCACACAGAACCAACGCTCTCATTGAGGGCGCCATATATATGTCTCCCGGACCGCGCAGAACGACGCGGTAGACGAACAGAGCTCCAAATTTTCTCAGACAGGCGCCGCACCGGCTGGGGATCACATTGGGAGAGCGAACAGAGCGGACCCGCTCAATGCACGGTTGGTTGCACTACATAGCCATAGTGGGAATGGTCCTGCGGAGGTAGCAGTCGTCCAGTGTCACCGACTTGGAGTGCCGGAGAGGCCGAGTCGTCCAATAATCAGTGCAGATCTGGCCCGCAGCACGAATTCGGACACAGGAAGGACCAATCCAGATACAGGAATAGCGTAGCACTCCACAAAGCTCAGGACACCGTGGATCCACACAAAGAGCCAAGTTCCCAATGGATGGGGAGCCGCCGCGCTTGTGAACGTAGGTGGCACAGCTGATGTCTCCGGACATGAGATTGAACCCCAGTTTCCAGTACCGTGTGCGCACGTCGGTAGAGCAGCACAAGCGGAGAAGAGGACGAGCTCGGTAGGTGATCATCTGCATGCATCCCGTGGAGTCCGAGCATATCAGGCGTATCGCCTAACAAAAGCCAATCTCATTTTTCTTCGCCTCGTTTCGCGAGCGCAGGGGTGAGAATCCGTGCGCAACGTTGCCTTAACGACATGGCGGAATAGTGAAGTGGATCCTGCGGGGCCGCTCTCGGATATTTCCCGAAATAATGCGCAGGGCAGGAACGAGGGAGTAACGGAAGTGCTCCTTGACGCAGGCGCCAATGTCGCGATGCGGGAGGCATACACGTGCCTGAGGCGAGCCGCGTTACTATAATGCCGTGAGTCCGGATATGGTATCGGAGGTAGTAAACATACCGCGTTGGGCAACAATCTCCGGAAGGATGCACGGTCACGTCCAGAGAAACCTCCCCAGAAATTTGCACAACAGGGTTCATGAAGTGCCGCACTGCGTGAGCGGCGAACGCTTCGAGGCAAGGCCATACGTGCGCATGGTCGGGGCCATCTGGTCTGTGCACGAGGCAAACGCGATATGTCGAAGGTTCTTGAGACGGGAAAGAAGCTTATCGCGTGATTGTGATGGAGCTCGTCATGAGTACATGTGCTGGAGTATAAAGACATCCGAGAAGCTCTGGACATCCGTCTTCTGGTTCCTGGTCCGAGAGCTTCGCGCAAGGGGTCTAGATATGGACCTGATGGAAGCCTCTGGCGTTCCGCCTTGATGAGTTCATGGGAGCTCGTCGAGGAAGTTGCCAGATTCCAACTGCCCGAAGGTATGCCACCCGGTTTCGATAAGGCGAGATTAAGATACGACATGAACGACGCGGAAGAGACGTCCTAGCGGCATCTTGAATTTGAGGGTGTGTACGGACGCATGGGAGTGAAATTTCTTCGACCGGCGAGCCATGCTGATCAGGTCTTTGCAGTCGTGGTCTGGCGTCATCGAGGTACAGGAAGCCTGGACGTGCCAAACGGCGCTCCAGAGCCTGGATGATAGCATGAGTACGACCGATGTGCAGCGCGATGTGGCCGGGTTGCGCGCGGTAGTGGCTCTATGTGAGAAGGAAAAGGTACAATGTCAGCGCTAGCGTGCCACACCGTGCGGAATTGCGGTGGGAGTCAGGACGCACACATAACGTCCCACAATCTGTCCAGCATCGGCACGAGTGGCGCAGATCTGTACAGATGTTACATCGGCATGGCGCCGCTGAAGCATGGGCTCACGAGGATGCAGGTAGTGGTGCGGGACCATGAGCTTTCCGGCTACCAGGTTCACGTCCATGTTCGCGAGGGTGTCTGTCAGGTTTCTCCGTGTACAATGTGCGTCGGCGTGGTCGGAAATGAAGATGGTCCATGGGGCGGCAGGTGTACGACAAGCTGAGACAGATATTGATTTCTACTTGTGCTGGGTTGCTTATGAGAATGCAACGATGATGGCAACTTCTTGCAATGATGAGCGGAGAAGGGGGGAAAATGGTTCCATTGGCAGGAAAATACGCTACCTCGTATATTGAAGGCCCCAGAGCCATGTTCGTACGACGGCTATCAGGCCCTCCTATGTTAGACTCTGCCCCTCAATAAACTCCGGGAGTGATGCATAGCCTAGCATGTAGTCAGGTAGCGGCGACCGTGGTAGCTGCCAATCTGAGGTGCGCGAAAAACACAGAAACCAAGCTCGTTGTCGCAGCATAGAGTTCTTTCCGAGGAGATATCAGCAGAATAAGGAAAGATTTAGAGCACAGCTAAGGCCTTATAGAATGACGAGGAAGAGGATGATGATGCGTGTTGATCGTTGGAAACTGAGGAGATGTCGATGAGGACGAGTGGAACTTAGACGCCCTCCCAGGAGCCCAGGTGCCTGCTCCCACAGTCTGCTAGCGCCGGACCTGGACGATATCGACAACAAAACTTTTCTGAAAGTTCTCTGCTCTGGCTTGTCTCCTCCGTACTATCGCGCCGCTCTGTTTTCAGTTACTGTCGCACACTGTTCTTATTGGCCTCCGAAGACGCTTCTCAGACCGTACATGCCCGGCACGACGGCTAGGCTTGTCGCATAGCTCGCGGTCACGTCTCTGTCTCCGGACGCACTAGTGCTATGATTACGAAGATGAGTTGAAGACTGACCTGGGAAGACTCAAGAGCTGCGACATAACTGTGTGCGTCTCTAGGATATGGTACCAAAATTCCTTCAACGCTCTGCAGTTGTGTTGATTAGAAGCTACATGGACGCGATCGCATCAGAGACCCTTGTCCCACTCCGCCCCAGGGTCGGGTACACAAAATGCGTTCTCGAATGCGTATTGACAAGCCAAGTCGAATTTCTCCTGCACACGATAGTTGCCGATGGCGATCGTACGCGTTGCGGTCCACATTCTTGGCGCCCGCTGCAGGTTCATCTCCCGTGCGCCGCACGCCTCGAACCAACGAGGGTAGACTCCTGCGGACCCGAAGTCAATGAGCCATAGCCTGCCGTCAGCGCCGAGGATGATGTTCCGCAGGCACAGGTCCCCGTGCGTGAAGACGAGAGGCTCCGAATCGTCGAACGGCTGCACATCCATGCGTCGTTGGAGCATGTACTGGCTGACGCGGCATCGTCCATTCATCCAGTCCCTCAGGTGCTTGTAGGAGGAGAAAGAAGGGACGGGATATGTGCCAAGGGCAGGGGTGCGGCAAGGCAAGGGCTCGGACGGATCATCGGTGATTGGTCCAGGGACCTGCTGTTCGATTTGAGGTGTACGAATGCGACGGAGCTGTTTGACATAGTTGCGCAACGTGACCGCAATGCGCAACTTCTGCCAGTTGGACAGGTCGTCCCAGCACCGGTCGAGGCAGTCGCCTTTGACCCACTCCATGACCATGTAAGAACTGTCTTCGTGTTGGAAGAACCGGTATATAATTGGCACCGGGATCGTTGTGCGCTTTCGCACGAGGGTAGCAGCTTTTGCTTCGGATTCGTACAGTTGGTAGCCGACTTTCACTATTATATTAGAGGCGAGGACATGGACTGGTTCAAGGTCCAGTTCACGAGCCAGCGGCGTGTCTGTGAGACTTGGCGATGATCGGCACAGCTCAACGATGGCCTTGTTGGTCAACGACATCAACTCGGACCGAGACATTGGAGGCCTGGCGATCTGTAGATGTCTGCGTCAGGATAGGGTGATCAGGTTGATCACGCGCCTCCCACTCACGTACCAGGGGAGGCCGGATAGGTGCGTAGGACTTCGAATATAAGGGTACTGTGTTTTCCGGCGAAGGGTTGATGTTCTCAAACCTAACATTTCGTCCACCACTAGCAGTCGCAGTCACGGTGACGCCGGGGTAGTATGTCTTAATTGAACCGTTGTCAAGGAAGCGACTGTAAGGGCCAATGGCAAACGCTCGGGGCACGAGGTCGACCAGGGGTCCCTCCAGACAGATCGTAGACTGGGGGTAGCAAGTGCTAGGGCTACCTAGAGCGACCAGCATGCTGCCCCTTTTGCTGGCCTCCTCGAGGGAATTGTACAGAAGTTCGTTGGCATGCTGTACAACTTTGCAATTAGTCCAGGTAGGCACATATCTCAGCTTGCTTATCCCACATACCAAATCGTTGAGACCAACTAGGACACAAACGTCAGCGGCGTCTATAAGATGCGTGATATCATCACGTTTGTGAGGGGATAGGTACCGAAAGGTCGTAGATAGGGAGGAA
The DNA here is from genome assembly GCA_020543525.1 of Coriolopsis trogii. Lineage (NCBI taxonomy): Eukaryota > Fungi > Basidiomycota > Agaricomycetes > Polyporales > Polyporaceae > Coriolopsis > Coriolopsis trogii. The sequence goes on from JAHYIO010000002.1 coordinate 184,265, forward strand.
TAAATAGCTCTGATGACACTGACAGAATCATCTGAAGGAAGAGAGATGGGTGATGGGTCCGTACATCTCCACAAGAACTGGTTTCTCCCGTTTGTGAGTGGAGGGCGCGGAGTCGAGCAAGAGCGGCGACGGTAGACCGAACGATGCAAAGACACACTCAACGGCGCGTCTTTCAAGGCCGTCAATGTTTTCGGTTATCAGAGTGAATTCAGAGTCCTCGATCGTGACAGTACGCCTGAAGTGCTTGAGGGCGAAGTGAGCGAGCGCCAAGTGAGCGGCGTTCGGCTCAGCCTCCAACGCACTAACCGTGCGTTAGTTGATGCCACAAAAGGCGTCACACACTACTCACAGTTCTACAGAGGGTATGGAAGGCTGCAAGGAACATGGAATGTCGACGAGAGCCGTAGGGGTGGGCGAGGAGAGGTCATCGCGCTTACACATGTCATTGTCACGAAGAGTCGGATTTCCTGTCGTGCAATGGAGATCAACTATCCTCTGCAAGAACAACAGTAAAACGAAATGCTCACGTGAAGCCTGGGAAAGCCCATCTCCGGCGACGACGACAATACGTTTAGCTCCGGATAAGATTGCCCGGAAGGTGTCGATGTCGACAGTGGAAGCCTTAGCTACTGCGAGAGATGGCATGGAAATGGATATATGTCTGGTTGCAATGTTAGCGGATTGTTAGCTCAGCAGTACTGAGAGGACCCAGGACGGTCAAGGCACTGGGAGTAGTGAGCTGGATGCTGGAGGCGCGCTGGTTGGGCGGCACGCGCGACGTGCGCGCCTCGATGTCGATGTCGAACGCCCTCAACCGTTACCTCACTCGCTCGCGATGGACCTTGGCACCACCTTCAAGAGACGGCTCTCCCCTCCTCACTAGTCACTCCCCGCTTCCACCCTTGCGCCTCCTCACCACGCATCCTAGGCTGCTCTCTACCGTTTGGACCGGGATCTCTCGACGACGACACTTCCGTACGCGGCTGCCAGTGAAAAGGAGATCCGAGTCCGAGCGATCGCCGCCGTGCGCAGGGCAGGGCGTGCGTCCATCGTCAACACGAACACGCTCGTCCAGCAGGAGACGATAACGAAGAAAGACGCGAGCCCCGTCACAGCCTACAGGTACGTCTCCCAACCACCCTCCTCTTCCTCCTCCTCCTCCTCCTCTTCCTCGCCATCAGCATGTGTGCACAATCCAAACGGGACCACACGGGCGCCTTGCGTTGCTGAGTTCCTGGCGAGCACTCGATTGCCGCGCGAATATGACGGCTAGAGAGCCGGAGGGAGATCCACGCCGAGGGTGTTGCGGGCAAAGGCAGGGGGGACGCCCATTTCGGCGTACATGGCAGGCTCTGTGCTCGTCCTCAGCGACGTCGTCGTCTTGTAGTGGGCTGATGATTGCCACAAGCGGTGACGCGCAGGTTCGCGCAGCCGCAGGAGCCAACATGTTTCGTATATCACTGGGTGGCATACAATCCGGGATCAGGGACTGTGTCTGGGACAGGGGAGGTGATTATGTTCTCCCTACGTTCTCGGATCCAAGCGGGCTACTTAGAGCCAAATGCGTACATCAACCTCTGTAATTCTGAGATCTCCAGATGCTGCCACAGTGAGCTGTTACAGTTCCGGTGCTCAGCGTGTCCAATACGCCTATGTACATATGCATACTAACCCTGTATATAATGTTCTTGGATGCCATCGACGTTGACGTTCAAGAGCACCGCGGAAATCACCATCCTACGTGTGCAGCTACGATACACAGAACAAAACCTGCACACAAGACGACAGGGTCAACTTGTTGTCTGTGACAAGGAAAGCGATGCAGTCTCGCCCATCACGGGTCGGGAGGACTCACTGAGCGCTCTAATACTTGTCCTGTCTCATCGTATCGGTTATAGCGCTACGCGAATTGCTCGGGGTTTCAAGATTCAAAATTGAAGACGATGGAACAGGATGCCGCCGCCAGTTCAGTGTCAGTTACTGTAGGCGGTTCTTCACTCAGAACTCAAAACTTGACAAAGAGAAAAGGCTCTCAAAACTCACGAAAGGCGCAATCAAGCATCCGGCGGGCAACAGATGTCGTCAGAACTGAGTGATGCGTTCGTCTGAGGTCCTCAGTCCACGCCGGCATGTTGCGAGGGACGTGACCACACTACGCGCATACGCGCCATATGCTCCAGATCGCTGTCCAGAGCAGACGCATCCTCCGCCGTCCACCTCCCAAAATGCCGTCCCAACTCTGCAAACGTCCATGGTCGGTCTTCGTCCCTGGATGGGGGCTGGGAAAGTGCGCGGTGGAGAAGGTCTGCGAGCTTCCGAACGTCCAGGAAAGGCTCGGCCTGGGGATTATCGTTTGCGCCCTCATGACTGTCTACGCTGGACTGCGGAGTACGGCTGGAGAGTGCTGCTGCGGGATGAGATATCTGCGAAGAAGAGCAGATTCGACTCACGGAAGTACGTTTGTGAAGTGTCACGAGTATGCAGTCCATTTTGAGAGTTGACTTGTATCTCTCGAGGGTCCAGAGATCTGCGGCAGGACTCCGGCTGCAGGGAGGAATCGCAATCGGCGCATATATGCACCCTGTATCAACATAATATGGTGTATTGACTCACCTGGGCGATATCACTATCATTCCCCGCCAGTGGGCGTCCTTTTTGCGCCCCTGGTAAACTGACTTGACATTCATTAAACGGCGAGGCGGTCGACTTGGCGCACACATCCCAGTTCTTGATTGCAACTTCAACGAGGACGGGGCTCGCTGCCGGGACAATCACCGCGCCCGATGACCCACCGTCGCGTTGGCTGTCTGGATCAAAGAGCTCTGTACGTTCACTTTGAGCAGATCGAAAAGCATTGCGGTACTACAAAGCCATATTTACTCAGCGAAGCGTTGGCAATGGCCTTGCGCGCCCTTCGTCCCTTCCGCCACTGTCTCTGCTTGAACCAGCGCTTGATCGGCCGCTCCCAGTCCTCGCAGAACCCCTCGCACCCGGGCGAAATCTTGATGAGAAAAACCAGGTCCTCAAACTGTGATGGACTGGGATCCTGTGCGACCTTTTGGACATACGCTGAACAGGACGTCGTCACATTGGGCTGCCACTGTGATGACCTCTTGCGTGAGCGAGACAAGGAGCACGTACCCCTCATGACCTGGCGTGCAGCCTCTGGAATGTCCGAAAGTCTTGAAGACGGAGTTGCCCTTTTACTATATCCTCATGCTCTAGATTCGGACTTGGGGATGCTGGTGGGTCTGAAACTCTCAGGCTCCGTCATCGAGCCAAGAATGCTGTCGTTGCTGGCCTGAGATGCATACAGGCTGGGCCAACTTGAAGCGTCATCTGTGGCGGTTCGAGTAGACAATGTCGCGGACTGGCACATTCTAGAGATAGTCAATTCTGCATGATTTGGAGTACCAATGCCGGGGCGGTTCGTTCGGGCCGTGGCGAATGGGTTCGGCTAGTTGTGGTACTGAGTTGAGGAAGGTGCAGTTACGGATGAGTATATCGCACATGAGTCGAGAACATTTTCAGAAGCCTGCAGAGGGAGAGAGAGGGAGCGTAGAGGAGACTCAGGAAGTGCGAAGTTCAAGCAGTGACCCAACGTGAGTATAGTCACGTGCTTGTGACCCGTCGTGTTTGGCAAACACCTCCCTCAACGCCAGGTAACTGGCGAACTAACTCACTACTATAGTCCGAGTAGGCGCAGTTATTGAACGTGTCTCATATCAACATGCAAGCCACGTACGATATCGAGGACGGTGTCTACCGCGACTTCACTCGGGCAGGGCAGTTCAAGCTTGGCAGACCCCGGTGTTCTCACGGCGCCGAACTTCTGCGCCTAGACAACGTTCCTCAGTACTTTCTCGTCCGCACTGGGGTGTGAGGCAGCGTACATTGTCCGGTATCGTACACAACCGCTCACTCCAACAGATGTACAGGGCAATTACATTGTTCAAGGGCAGCCTGAGTCTCGATACATCCATGCAAGGTTCGTCTTCTGGTTCGTCACATTCAAGTTCCACATCTTCGCTGCTTATGACTCTCGCTGTACCCAGCTACGTTAGCCGCTAACCGCATGACCCTCACTGCTCCGACACACCTGTCAAGTTGATCAATGCGCTCTTTGGCTTCTAAGGCCTCGATACCGTCGAGGTCTGCAGAGTGTGATCACGAGTGAGTGTTCTCCAATCACTACTGTCCCAGCACTTCTGTCGTAAACTCACGCGTAGGCAGCTCCCGTAACTCGACGGCAACTGGCCGACTCGACGGAGGCCGGCGTTCCGAAGGGCGAGTCGCTCCAAAGACCATATCGCTCACTGTCAGGCAGACGGTCGCGTTCATCTTGTCCTTCAATGACTGTCGAGAATTTAACCTAGACTATGTCAGAGGGAGACCAAGCATGAACCCCTCGCAACGTGAACATACGCCGCCAGCAGACTGTTTGCGTAAACTGTCGCAACGAAGGGTGTCAGATCGAGACCGAAGCCGATGCGGTGACCGCGGGCACTCATGGACGTACGTTTCATTACAATGACCGACATCGTGATGAACGTCAGTTTGGAGGGGTCGACGATTGCCTGGGGCAAGGGTGATCGAGAGGTCAGTCGCGGTAACAAGGAGAGTGATGCAAGTGCAGCTAGGCAGCCTCACGAATATTGCGACGAGAAACATGACGATGCTGAGAGTTTATGGTGAGCTATATCAATCTTGCAAGCACGGGTTATCTGTACCTTGTGAAGAAACCTGTCGGATGTATCGTGGGACTGGTTAGACTCGGCGAAACGTTCGAGTATGGGAGACTCGTGTTCACCTGTGGTGACGGCGTAGAGAATGAGAGTATCCAGTACGCTATCAGTCCTGCACATCGTAACGGGTGAATGGAATGGTCAGGCTACTACTTGGGGCACGCAGAGATAGCACCTCTTGATCCCGGTCCTGCTCTTGTGCAATGTGATGATAAGGACGGTTGTTATGATCCAGTCTGAGGCAACGGCGCATGAAGACGCCGTCGCAATAACCCACTGCACGGTTCAATTGGATATTGTACACATTGTTAGCAGTGAGGAGTGACATACGGAGATGTTGAGTGCAGCGGCGAGCGTGACGTCTACACCTGACCTGCATTGTAGCAATCACTTGAGTGTCTGCGTTGATGCTCGTGGCGTAGGAATTTTACGTACAAGACAGTATAGGCTGGAGAGAACGCATTGAGAACGCCATGAGATGCCTCAAAAGCGACATGTCCACTCACCGACGCAAAATCCTGTCGATGATTAGGCAGGCAGGCATCCATCAATTCGGGACGTGAACAAGAGCACATTCCAAAGCTCACCAAATTCTCCCAACAAAAGCAGAAGCTGTGGCGATACAAATCAAACACTCGCTCAGTGAGTGGACGTTACAATGACATGAGAGCGCCTACCGCAAGGACCACCCACGGTCTGAACTTCTCCCCGACTGTATGACATTCGGCATCAGATGCTACGATGTGGATAGAGGTCATAATATGGTGCACAACATACGCATCCATGCCCTGTGAGCGAAGAAGCTGGGCGGTCGAGTATCAGCAGCGGCATGGACATGTGTACTACCGCAGAATAACCGAACACACCTCTGCGACACCACAATCAGAGCCCCCTGGGTCGAGCAGGTCAGTGAGCATTGTGGTGCGACAGAGTGAAAGATTCTCACGTACTGTCACTGCGGCAACTGGCTAGCGACGGTCGCGTGAGTACGTTAGCTCATGAGCAATACCATACGCAGTCACCTCGAGGGTTCTGTTCAAACGACTTATGAGGGAGGAGCATCTAGAATATCAGGCTCGCGCTCACACTACCACTTTCAGAAGCATTTCTGGGTTCCTGATGGCGGAGATCATGTAGGCGTAGCTGTGAAAAGATATCGAGTTCATGATAAGACGGGCCAGCACGAGACTTACCACAGATGACAAGAGAGCGCCATATGGAGTGTCTCCAGAAGACTGTGCTTGGACGAATCAGAGTCAGTTCGTGAACCTCAGATTACACCTGCCTCCTTACACGGTCGCGGACACCTGTCGCGATCATGCATGAACATATCGGTAGAAAGCAAGAATAAAACCGTACTCACTAAGCACTTGAGAAACACCCGATCGCCAGGATATGACCGGAAGTATGTCGCCGCTTGTGCAAGGGTGAGGCCATATAGACTATGGCGGATCTCGTAAGTTCGAGTTCACGAACTTTCCGATGCTGTGAATGCGCTCACATTAGTGCTACGAAAGTGCCGATCAGCACTCGACCCCATGCTGCTACGATTGGCTCGAGCGTAGGTCGGTCTATGGAAACATTGTCCGAGGCCGCCATTGCAATGGACTGGAGATTAGTAGGGGTCGAACGAAGGGAGGATTGGTGGAAAGGTGGGCGGATCCGTGAGGTGATACCCCGGGAAGATCCCGCAGCGTCATGCGATGCTAGATGTTAGAGTTCAGGGTCGCATGAGAGAGTGCATGTGCTCAGCCCTACTCTACTGCGCCTATCTGCCATTCAGCGTTCCGAGTCGGACACTCAAGCTGGCAGCGGCACCTGTTGAAGTGCGTCATTGTCATTGCCCCAGCTGTTTCATGTGGCAAAAATCGAGCATGTATGCCACAACTGACGGGACTTCGCCTGGTATCATAGGCTCGAGATGAGATGGAGGGATATAAACAACAATCGTAGTGAGTAGAAGAAACGACCTTCAGGTATTCATACACGCACGTGACGCGTGGCTGTTCACTTCTCGGGCGCTTCTCACACCCCGAAGGCGAGTCTCTGTCCCTCTCAGAGTCTCCATCACTCATGAGCCAGCTGTCTCTGTCTCACTGGCAACAATGCTTCTCTTATGATCGCAATTACTCGTGACAAGGGCGACAAGGTCGAACGTGACGACAACGATGGCGAAGGCGAGCCGGTAGGCGAGGTGGAAGTGAAGGAGGGTGGCAAGGTTGGCTCGGGCGGGGTGAAGACGAGCAGCGAAGACGGACAAGAGGACGGCGAGAAGAGCAGTCAAGAGGATGGAAGTGAGGAAGAAGAGATTGGCCAGGAGAAGGGCCGAGATAAGGATGGAAATGAGGATGGGAGAGGAGGATGCCTCCTCGTCCCTCTCTCTCTCGTCTCTCTTCTCACTGCTCTTCTCCCCGTCTCTAGCCCGCTTCTCGCCTTCTCCAAGTACGTAGTAGGAGACGAGGTGGGCGAGGAAGGCAAGGTCTTCGTCCCCGTCTCTCCTTTCCCCCAAAAGGACAGCGTAAGTGCCATAAACGATGGAGAGAATGACAAGAGCAGGGACAGTGAGTGCAGCGAATACGGCGAAGATGGCGAGGACCCTGGACAGCGAGGTGAGGACAAATCTGCAGTACGATCTGACTGTGGAGTGTGTTGTGTCTCTTGTCGTCCTCGCTGCACTCGTCGACCGCATGGATCCTACTTTCTCGGCCATCTCTCGTCGCCTCTCCCTTCATGAGGACGTCACGTAACCATACATCAGTAGATAGACGCATAACACACGTAGTTGACTGCTGAAAAAGACGTGCCACACTCTGCACCTGCGCCCCAACCCTATGCTGCGCCACGGAGCATGCGCATGAGCTTGCTTCGTGGTGGCTCATTGCTTCCGACCGGTGTAAACCGGAGCACTTCAAGCTGTCAGGGAGTACGTTACGTTTCAAGCATATCGCACACGACTAAGCGATGGGTTTCTACAGGGGGCGACTGTACGCTTCATCGCACAGGCACGGCCATCGACCGGGAAACCCAGTGGTCCTCGGATGCGAGCAGCACTTGAGCCTACCACACACTCATGTACACGGCTTCTCCGACTGTGGTTTGTTCTAACATGATCAATATATATAGTTACGTCGAAGGGTTCTGCTGCACAGTCGGGATCGTCTTCATCGGGCCACTTAGATAGCAAGTCTTCGCTGCCCATCGGGACTCTCTCTGTATCAAGGGATTGTTATCCTGCTTGCCCCCGATATACTCGTTCATTCCTGCTACAATATGCAGTTGCATGAAGAGTGCTAGAATCGCGAAGCATCCAGGTGTCCGAGTCTGAGACAGAGAGGCGCTGAGCGCGCAGGTTGAGATTATGTGACAGACGTGACTTCCAATCAGCTCTCAGTTTGTCTTTCTCCGCCAACACTGTCTTTCCTCCCAACGCTTATCGCATTGCTCTTTGTCTCATCAGTATCTCAAAGCTTGAGGTTTCTATTCCAGCTCTCTGACTGACGCTACGAACATGCAATCAAACGTCTTCCAACCTACACCGTCTGCAAGCTGCTCTACAGTGAGCTGGCACGACGAGTCACGCGGCACCAGCGGGGCCTGAGGATACGCCTAAGGTATTGATCACCGACCCGCCAATGACCGCGTCCCTTTCTGACCGCCTCCTGTTTCAGTTGTTTGGTAACCTGGTTGTTCTCGTTTACTCGAATAAAGAGGCTGTTGACAACATAGCCGCCCTAACCCAGGACGAAGATTTCTATGACCCTCGCTTCCGCATATGCGGAAGAAGAAGCCGTACCTTCCCCTCGTGTGAGCACCGTCCAAGGATTGCTTGCAGCATGTGCTCAGTGACCGCACCCAGTAAGCCCGGCATGCACATTCAATTATTGCAGGATTGACAGTCGAACGCAGAAGAAGCGCGTCGTGGCAGATCCCCGACACCCTTCTTCCGGGTCCCTGAGCGCCGTCAGCAGTGTCTAGCCATCTGTCTGTGGCGACGCGCTCTCAACCTTCTCGTTTTTGTCAGCGGATGCTATCTTTCACCTGTTGCAGACGTATGGGCTAATATGCATTCAATCGCCACCGATTGCGTGTACTTCTAACTTCGAAGAGACGATCGCGTTATAAAGCCTTGTTGCTTGTGAATATATGCTCTCGATCTTCCGGACCTCCTTCCTTCCTTACGCGATGACTGGCTCAAAGTCATTGTCCTCGTCAACATCGTCCTCTTCGTCCTTATCTCGCCCCTCGACGTCAGGAAGTGCTGAGGTTCCTCCCTCAAGCTTCTACTTTCCGAGTAGGCTGTACCCCGCCGCATCCGATGAAGTTGTACGCGAGCCGTACGGGACGCCCTACCAATCTGTCCCTGCCACCTCAAAGCCTGCGAGTGTGGTCAGCTTCAGCGGCTTTGCGGACCAGCCTGTATACAGGCGTCGTGACAGCCGCGTGTCAGTCCAATCCGCACAACACAAGGAGTCGGGCGATGTACAGGAGACCAACGATGCGCCCCCTAACTCGCTTTCCTCCGGTCGCACGCACGCTAGGAACTCGTCCATGGCGCCACGACCCATCCGCGAGAGTGGAGGGACGGGCCGAGCCAAACCGTCGTCGCCTCTTTCCATCGTGTCTCGCGTCAAGGAGCCCATGCGTTCGACGATGCTGACTAGCGCGATGGAGAAGCCGTGGCTGGTTGAGAAGGACAGATGGCAGGCCATCTCGCACTGGGTTGTCTGTATATTCGCGGTCCTCGGCATTGCGGGAGGCGCGGTTCAGGTCTTCTTCACTTGGAAGCAGACTCTTCACCTAGGCAACCTCTGTCTCGTCATGGAAGACAACTTTGACACGTTCGATACGGAGAACACCTGGACGCGCGAGGTCAGCATGGGCGGTTTCGGGTGAGTTCAGTTCATCCTTCTCTTCCCATTTCCCGCCACCGTTGAGCGATGATCTTTCGCTCAAGCACCGGCCCTGATTGACGTTGGCATTTACATGGCACTTTGATTCCTGCTTTGACATAATTGCCATGACATCACTAACGTCTGTCATCTCGCAGCAACGACGAATTCGAGATGATGACCGACTTCGACAACAACTCGTTTGTCCGAGATGGTCACCTCTATATCGTCCCCACACTCACTTCAGACGCTATTGGTAGAGACGCCGTGCTGGGCAGCCCTCCTTTCACGTACAACCTCACTGGGTGCACAGACGCGAAGGACCCGACAAACTGTGGCGCAGTCTCCGACGCGTCCCTCCAGGCCGTCATTCCACCCGTGATGAGCGCACGCATCCATACCCGCGGTCATCACTCGATCAAGTACGGGCGAGTCGAGATCAGAGCGAAGCTTCCGCGTGGGGACTGGCTGTGGCCTGCGATGTGGATGCTACCCGTGAACGACACCTATGGCCCGTGGCCGCGCTCGGGGGAGATTGACATCATGGAGGCGCGGGGGAACGGACCCGAGTATAAAGCTCAGTGAGTGATGCGCGCAGTTGCAGCGGCCCGTCTTGACCTTTTCCTCCTTTCTCTCCCTCGTGCACCCTGGACGCCTGTCAGAGGTGTGGACTACGTGCGGGGATCGCTCAACTGGGGCCCATTTCCATGGCTTAACGGGGTAGGCAGGACGTTCGGGTGGTGGATGTTCCGGCGCAAGACGTTCGCGGACGACTTCCATACGTACGCGCTCGAGTGGAACGCGGAGTTTCTGCGGATCTTCGTGGATTCGCGTCTGACGTATATGCTCTACCTCGAGTTCGACAAGCCGTTCTTCGAGCGCGGAGACTTCCCATCCGTCGTCGCGAACGGGTCGACGTTCCTACCGCTCGAGGATCCTTGGAAGAATGGCACGAAGAACGCGGCGCCGTTTGACCAGCCGTTTTACCTCATCATGGACGTTGCCGTCGGGGGCACCAATGGGTGGTTCCCAGATAACGTGGGAGGCAAGCCCTGGTTCGACGGCTCAGAAAGTGAGTGCCATCATTCTCTCAAAGTCGACATTGTGATTCCCTCCTTCGAGCATGTCATAATTGAGCTATTCCCTTCTGCAGCTGCTATGACTGAGTTTGCGCGAGCGCAGTCCCAGTGGACACAGTCCTGGCCCAAGGAACCTGAGGATCGTGCTCTCGTTGTTGACTCCGTGAAGATGTGGCAGCTCTGCTGAAGGGGTTATCCGCGTCATGGTTCCTATACGTTCACTCTCTCTGGATACGAACCTAGGAGTATACAGCTAAGAATTCATCACGCAATGCACATTGGAGTGGTAATCACGATAGCCGTTATTGATACTAGGTTGGTTCTAGGGTGAACAATGCGACCACGCGTTAGTCATACTACCACGGGTTCTTGCCATTGAAGGCGTTGCGAATGCAGTGAGATGTATGGCAGTATGTATGAATATAGCGAAACCACCGCTGGCCTAGGCTACAAGGATTGAGAACTCGATTATGGAACTGGAATGTTCCTAGAACCGACCACTGACACATGTAGCTCGAAAGCTCAACTATGACGAGACCGGGTCGTAAATCCGCCGGTGCGTTAGCTGCCAAGATCAAACAGCAAGACTCGCTGCTGCTCCGACATACCTGTCAAACTTGGCAGTGCGCTCTTTGGCTTCCAGGGCCTCGGTGCAATCAACTCCGTCTGTAGGATGTGCATGCGAGCGAGTGAGTGACCTTTAACGAGTACTGTTCGAGTATCGATTGAACTCACGCGTAGGCAGCTCACGCAATTCAACGGCTACTGGCTGGCTCGACGGAGGAGGCCTGCGTTCGGGGCGGGTGGCTCCGAAGACCATATCGCTCACTGTCAGGCAGGTGGTAGCGTTCATCATGTCCTTCAACGACTGTCTCGAGTTCATCCTAGTAGCCGCAGGGATACAGTCAGTCGCGCAACTTGACCAAGTCAAAGCATCTCGCCACTAACGCTGCGAGAAGACTGTTTGCGTAGACTGCCGGCGCATGACGGGGAAGGTTCAGATTGAGGTAAGAGCGGAGATGTTGACTACGGTGACTCATGGACGCACGTTTCATAACAATGATGGACATCGCCGTGAACGTTAGGTTGGAAGGGTTGACGATCGCCTACAGGGTAAATGTTGAGAGGTCAGTAGCAAGGAGAATGTTACAAGCTCGGCTTTGCAGCCTCACAAATATTGCGACAAAGAACATGACAATGCTGTTAAGCTGTGTTGAGCCAATCTCGCAAGCCCGAACTCAGATTCTCCGCACCTCGTCAATAAGCCTGTCAGATGTAACATGGGGATGGTCAGACACGCCCGGGTATCGGAGACTCCTATTCACCTGTTGTGACCGTGTAGAGAATGAGAGTGTCCACTACGCTATTGGTCCTGAAGGTCATTGAGGGTAACCAGAATGGTCAGGCTACTACTAGTGGAGCACACGGCCACGGCACGGCTGTACCTCTTGATCCCAGTTCTGCTCTTGTGCAAAGTGATGATCAGGACCGATGTAATGATCCAATCCGCGGCAACGGCGCATGAAGACGCCGTTGCGATGATCCACTGCATAGATCAAATTAACGTCGTGGACGGTATGAACGGTGGAGAGAGTGACGTACGGAGATGTTGAGTGCCGCGGCAAGGGTGACTTTTATAGCCGTCCTGCATCATCGCAAGCACGTCAGTGTCCGCTTTGATGCTCTTATTGCAGAAGATGCTTCACATACAAGACAGTATAGGCTGTACAGAACGAATTGAGACCGTCGTGATAGCATCACAGGCGATGAAGTCACTCACCGACGCAGAATCCTGTCGATGGTTATGTACGCATGCTTTGATGAGTCTCCGTCGTTGAGAAGAGCCCTTGTCGAAGCTCACCTAATTCTCCCATAAATAATAGAAGCTGTGGTGCTAAAAGTCAGAAATCCGCTGAAATCGCCGTCATATGAGGATACCCACCGCAAGGACCACCCACGGTCTGTATTGCTTTCCGACTGCATAAGCCTCGATATCAGATGCTACAGTATGGATAGCCATAGCGCGCATTACGTACGCATCCATGCCCTGTGAGCGAAAAAGCTGGCAATCACCGTGTCAGCAGCGGCGTACACGTGCATACTACAGAATGAACGAACACACCTCTGCGACAGCACAATGAGAATCCCCTGGGCGAAGTGAACCAAGTAAGCATTGGGGTGCGACAGAGTGAAAGGTTCTCCCGTACTGTCACAGTAGAAACTGGCTAATAGTTGTTGCGTGAGTACGTATCCTGATGAACAATGCTGTTGCATTCACCTCCAGGGTTCTGTTCAAACGAATTGTGAGAAAGGCGCATCTAGTGTATCAGGCTCACGCTCACACTACGTCGTTCAGCAGCACCTCTGGGTTCAAGATAGCGGAGATCGTATAGTGGTAGCTGCGTACAGATTTTGAGATCGTGAAGAGGAGCCGGGCCAGCTCGAGACTTGCCATAGATGACAAGAGAGAGCCATATGCAGGGTCTCCAACAGACTGTAGTCGGATACCTCAGAGTCGACCCGCGCACCTCAAACGACTCCTGCGTACTTACACGGTTGCGGACACCTGTCGCAATCATGCATGAACATGTCAGTATAGATCAAGGATTGCACACGGCACTTCATTCTCACCAAACACTTGAGGACTCGCCGATCTTCGGGATACGATCGGAAGTATCTCGCCGCTTGGACAAGCGTGATGCCATATAGACTACGTCAGATCACATAAGTTCACGAAGGATGCGACTTTGTCGTGACTGCCCTCACATCAGGGCTACAAAGGTGCCGATCAGTACTCGACCCCACGCTGCCACGACCGTTTCGAGTGTAGACTGATCAATGGGAACATTGTCCGCAGTTGCAATGGACAGGAGAGGCATCCGGAAAGCTTGAAATCAGCGGGGCCAAAGGGAGGATTGGTAGGAAGGGGGGCGGAGTGTAGGGCACCTCGAAGATGATCACGTATCTATTTGAAGCGCTAGAGATCAGAGTTCTGATTATTGCGCCTATCTGTCATATAGAAGTCGGACAGCGGCACCTGTTGAAGTGTTTATAGCCGCGGCCGTTTCGGGTGGCAGGAAAATGTGGCTCAACGGACGAGACCTCGCCACCAGTCATAGGGCTGATACATGGTAAAGATTTATGAGCACGATGGTTGTGCCTAGGAGAAAAAGACCTGGTCCACCTCAGAGAATATGGACGAGTCCGGAGGAGCGAATCAGATTTCCGGAGGAGGTCGGAAGCAACAACACAGCCTGGTCTTCTGGCAGACGTCAACATGCCACAACTCTGTGAATTGGAAGATGGTGGTGGTAGTATGAGATCTAAACGTCGACAATGTCTCTACGTTTTGGCGCAGTGAGCATCACCTTGGCGGCATCGATGTGTCGAAAAGCTGTGAAAGCAGAATAACTAGGTCGGTGCTGCGAGCTTGTTCGAGTCACGCTATCTCCGGAATGACCTTGCTGTCTCTACGCCAGCGAGAGCTAGTTGTCAGACTTAGTAGGTAGTAGGTGCACGACACCTACAAATATCTGGATGACTGTGGTCTCTGAGCCGTAGGCGCGAAGAAACCGATGGTTGGGCTACCGGTGCACGTGACCCAAACCCCTCTCGCTCGGGCGCTTCCTACGCATTTTCTTGCTGCCTCTCTCCTCTAGGCTCCCGCTGTCTTTTCAGATCTCTTCTGTCTCTCGCTCTCTCGCCCTCTTTTTTGTCTTTGTGTCTCTATGGGCCTCACATCAATAATCTCTTTGCTCTCCCTTCCCCTCTCCCTCGCGCTCTCATCTTCTGGCTGTTCTACTCGCAACAACGCCTCGATGACGGTTCACAATGACTCGCGACAAGGGCCACAAGGTCGAACATGACGATGGAATGACGATGCCAAGGCGTAGTGCGAGGAGCATGCGAGTATATGTTGCCTTGGGCGGCGACAAGACAGGTAATGAAGACGGCGAAGATGAGAATGGCGAGGAGTAGCATCGGTGCGACCAGTCTCCCGCGTCGTGTACATCATCGGTCGCATGGGCAATCAGATGTGAGCAACATCAACTCACTTTTAACACATGGCTGAGGACGGGCTGTGCTCCAACGGTATCTTGAACCTCGCCTACAATGCTCTGACTGCTGTTCGACTCTCCGTGCAAGCTTAGCCCTTTCGCGATGACCGATATGCGGGCTCTCGCCTTTACAGTACCGTCGGATTACCTTCACTCTCTTGCACTGTCCCTTCGCTCTTCTCAGACGAGGCCAGCCGGCGTGTACAGGTACGTAGTCTGCCTGCATACTCACTATCTTCAGGTTCGTCATATCCAGTCTTCGTTGCCAAAGCGCAGTTATTCATACATCTCTACCGAAGTGCCGGGTGGATTCTTTTGCGTGAAAGATATCGGTGCGATTGACGTCTAGTCAGAGAACGAGAACACAACCGTGAGGCACCTCTGACGAGCAATCTCACAGCACGTCATAGACTCACTCGGAGAGACCTCATGTAACTCGACGACCACCGGCTGGTTTGCAGGATCTCCTAGAGAACAATCTGCGCCAGGGACACCAAATACCATCTCGGTGCCTGTCAAGTGGATGGTAGCCTCCATCTTGCCCTTCAGTGACTGTCTCGAGTTCAGCCTGATGGAATCAAGCAAGAGACGTCAGTGAGTCACTCTGCAAGATCATGACAGCTCGCAACTCACGCAGCAAGCAGACTATTTGCGTAGACTGACCCAACGGAGATTCACCATGAATGGCATAAGCTCACCCGAACAAGACAAACACGCAACCACGCACGTTTCATGACGATGATTGATATGGTAGTGAACGTCAGGTTCGACGGGTCGACAATCGACTACCATGAAATTAGCGCGACGCGAGTATGCAAGCGCCAGTAAGGGATCGTACAAATACTGCAACGAGAAACATGACGACGCTGTTGGACGACGTGAGAGCGGCATAATACATGCATGAATCGTCGTCTTCCGTACCTCGTCAACAGGCCTTGCGTAGTTCAGGCCATGTCAGCCTGACAGAGAAAGGCGGAGGAAAGTGAATTGTCAAAACTCACCTGTAGTCACTGTGTACAGCATGAGGGTGTCCACCACGTTGTTGGTCCTGGAAGCCATGAATAATGACCCCTAGAGTCAGGTTGGCCCTGAATAAGACGGCCGTCGTACCTCTTAATCGGCGTTCTGTTCTTGCGCAAAGCCAAAATGAGGACGACCGTAATGATCCAGTCCGCGACAACCGCGCACGAGGACGCGGTCGCGATAACCCACTGCATAACGTAAGATTGGGAGAGAGGAAATTTCAGTGAAGCAGTTCCGGTCGGCAGTAACGATGCACTCGTGACCTACGGAGATGTTCACTACTGCGGCGAGATTTTGACCTACGATCGACCTGTATTGAAGCCTTGTGAGACGGGCACTTCCGGATGCTATTACCACGTACACGATAGTGTACGCTGGAGGGAGGGGACTCGGTCAGATTACCAGAGGCCTAGGGAGCAAACAAAAAATTTACGTACCAAGACAGAATCCTTGTAATGTTCCGACAGCACTTCCTATCAGCGCAGAACATATGCGAGAGTCTTCCCAGCTACGCTTACCGAACTCTACAACGAATAGCAAGAGCTTGAGAGGCACAACGAGTCAGACGGTAGCTTAGGTCGCAGATTGATTATGTCACGAACCGCGATCACCACCCACGGTCTGTACTCTTCTCCTACTTCAAAAGGCATACCAGATCCCTCAGAGTTGCGTCTTGAAGTAAATCGAGGGATAAACATACGCATCCAGGCTCTGCGAGCGAAGAAGCTGGGTGAGGGTGTGTCAGCAGCGGAACGCACCACCCAATCGTACCTAACCGCCCCCGAAAACCCAGACGCACCTCTGCGATATCACGATTAGAATTCCCTGTATGACAAAAATTTGAATTATTCGAGCGAAAGTTTGGATTGTTCTCTCTTACAGTTAACGCTGCGAGCAGCTAGCGCAAACACGTCAGTGTGGACCTGAAAACGTGTCGACGAGACCTCACTTCAAGCGATCTGCGTATCCGTACGTGAGCGATGTTCTCACGAGCAGAGCAGAGGAAAATTAAATACTCACATGACATTGTCGTCGAGCTTGTCCGGGTGGAAGAAGGTTGAAATCATATAGTAGTAGCTTCGGCGAGACGTTGACACCTCAGGATCATCACAGGTCTTGAAGAGAGGTCGACCGAGACTCACGATAGGTGACAACAAAGGCCCATATGGACGGTCTCCAGCAATCTCCCGTATTGCACGCGTCACAATCCCGTTCAGTACGCGATGCAAGGACCATCTACTCACAGTGTCGCCAACACCTGTCGCAATCGAGCATATGTCAGCAACATTGATGCACTGATCAACGAAACATGCAACCCACGTACCAGGCCCTTCAACACCAACCGATCCCCAGGATACGACCGAAAATACCTCACAGCCTGAGCGAACGTCAGACCATACAATCTATCCCGGCACTCGTCAAACCCGCGATACATTTCCACAATATCATCTACGCACTCACATCAGCGCGACGAAAGTCCCAATGAGCACCCGCCCCCACGCGTTCACGAGCGTCGAAAGGCCAGCCGTCACGGAGTCGTTTTCTGCAAGGGTAGCGTAGCGGAGAGGCATTCCTGAAGGAGATGGTGGGTGTAGGTCGGAGGTGCGGGAGCCGTGGCAGCGATTGCGCAGTGCTCAGTATCGCTTCTGGTCCGAGCGTTCCAATCGTATCAGGACGCTCAATTAACGGACCACTAAGGCTGAAAGTCTTGCGTAAATCGGCCACAAGTCGGCGATTGGACCATGGCGGCCGTGGCGAACGCGTCTATCCCTCCTACCGACTGACCCAACAAGCATAGTCAGGATGTTTGACTCACATTGGCGGTCCAACGTCTACGAAGGATACTTGTAAGAATCAGCGAACACCACGGACTGGAGCCGGAAAGAAGCACAGATGAGAGCCTCTACAACCTCGGAGCTGACGGAAGTACTCACCAGAATGAGGACAGCAACCCAGAGCCGCTGCGCCACAGACTGACCGCTGAAGACGACCTAACCTCAGAAAGGTGCGCGGGTCTCCACGATGCCAGCGCCAACCTCCCGCTCTCGAGTTTGAGTCAGGAGCTATGCATATCTGGCGCTGTGGTGGCTGGACAATACGGACCCTGACAAAATGATAAGACACACAGCTTCTGCAAGCCATGCGTGTGAGTATTCAAAGCACCTCCTACCCATTGGCAGGTCGCCCAGCCCACACACGCAAGTCAAAAGGACCAAAGAAATCACCATTGAGATTCTCAGCGTTACAGCACAACCCGCATACGTGCCATGATCTCCAGACCGTCCGCGAAAGCATCCGAGGCCTGTGCTGTCCATTGCCTGTAACGCCGTCCCAGTCTCGCCAACTCCTCGTGGCCGTCCTCCGTCCTTCGGCAGTCCTTCCGAGAGCACACGATGGAGGAGAGTTGTGAGAGCGCGAATGTACAGGCAGCGCTCCGATGCGGTCGTAGCGTCCGTCTCGCAACCCCTCTCCTCCGCGGTGGGAACGGAGAACGCTGCTATGAATTGAGGGGAGGAGGCATAGCTTTGCAGACGATCGCATGCTGGCGGCGTCTCGGAGGCCTTGAACAAGTGGATACGCCCTGGAACACAAGAGACAGCTGAACCGATTCAGACTACAACGTGACATAAAGTTAGCATATATACACCCTGCGGAGAGTATAGAACACAGATGATACTCACCTTAACGCGCGTATCACGATCCTCCTCTACTGCTTCGCGCGCGCCCATCTCCCACCTTCATAACGCGAACGTCAACACCTCCTTCACCGTGGCGCCCTCGCCCAACCTCTCCGCCCATATCTCTTCCTCATCTCGCGACACAGATGGCTCGTTGCGCAACAAGAAGTCGAGCTACGCAACGACCGAGCCTACATCCCAGCCGCGCATATATGCGCACACACGAGATCCAACCATGCATCAGTCTCGGTATCTACACGCGCGGACCGAAGCTCAAAGGAAGAGTCGCACCTGCAGGAGAACCCAACCTGCCCCTCGGACCCGACGCGCTATGCGCTTCGAGCTGTCGCCTGTTACCAAAGCAGCTATTGACGTTTTGCTCGGTGCAGTGCGCCACAGCCAGGCAAGAGCTTGATCTGGATTTGCAGGATCTACGGGAGTCTCGTGGGAGGTCCTCTCCTACGTGCACGTCGTGATAGACCCGAAGTTTTTTACGGTTGGCATTGGGATCGACGACATGCGTGACTAAGGCTAACCCGGGAGATGGAAGGAAAGAGGTTCACGTTCAGGTCGCGACGATCTGGAAAGTGATGCGTTGAGGAGACTGTCTGGAGCGAACGTAGTAACTGAATGGACGTACGGAGGGAAAGGCGCAACCCTCATCTCGGTGACACAGGTAAGAGCCCTATCCGTGTGTAACGACCTTCGTTGATGTCTCTGAAGAATTCCGACATTGAATCTTGCCGACGTATCCACTCTGAGAGCTCTGACAGAGTTTTGGGGGTCTGGTCCATAGGGATGGAAGGAGCTTCGTTGAGGGCTGTATGGAGCTTTGTCGCCAGGGCAAGCATATCCGCGTGCGAGGGAGTATGGTCGCCACCCGATATAGCGGAGTCGGGCACATCACGCTCCTGTGACCGCGGAGGAGAGGCACAATTCGCTGGGTTTGCAGATGCAGGATCCATCTGTGAGACATCGCAATGAGTAAGAAGAGATGAAAGGATGAGATGTTGCCTCTCACAAGATTGACATCCCGTGAAAGCGTCTTTCTTCGGTACGCCGCGTATGTGAGCACCTTCTGAGCATTGATCCCATGGCCTAGGCGAGCGGCCCAGACAGCAGCAACCTCTGGCGATGGATGTGGCTCATCGTTTAGCAGCACCTCGAGCATCGTGAATGTCTTTTCAGCTATCGAGAGATAAGTTCATCTGGGAACGATCAGTGAGAGGTGGTGCGACGTACCCTCGCTCGCCGACTTCCAGGGCCTGCCCAACACTCGACCAACCAGCTTTACCATAGCTCCGAGAGACTGCTGCTGCAATCCTCCCCCATCCAAACTGTTGGTGGGCCGCTCGGCGCGCCTCTTCCTCTTCGGATCCGTACATCCCTCCGCACGACGGGTGTTTGCGAACCACCATGCGACGTTCTGCTCGGTGTAGTGCTCCCAGCCAGGAATGGCCTGGATCTGTGCCGCAAGCTGTAGGCGTGCAGCCCGTTTCGGCCACTTGGTCACATGATGGTAATACTCTGTAGTGTCGTTCAGTGCGAACAAAAATTTGAATGAAAATTGACCTACGGAAGAGTATCGAGCGAACTTGCTCTGGTATGGGTCCAAATTTTCGACGGGCCTGCAAGGACTGGGTGTCTTGAGCGTCCGCTGGTGATCTCGGGTTGGCAAAGTTCATGATGAGCGGCGCCGAGGACGTGGATGCCGACAGTGTCGCCAATGAGTCCGTGGTCTGAGTGGCAGAGCCTGTCGCGTCCATGCAGAATAATATCGAGGTGGCAGATGAGGTGAAGGGGAGTCGGAGGACGAGGTTCGGACAAGAGTCGCTGGATGGCCGTCGAGAGAAGAAAAGTCATCAGCCGTCGAGTGACTGCCTCCGCGGCTACGCGTGACGTCACGCGTTTTGGAACTCCAGCGCCCTGAACGCGTCGCTGCCTCTTATCTATCTTAAGACTATGTTTCCTAAGCAGCATGTTGACGACCTAGGTTCTCTCGCACCTTTTCGTTGACTGTCACGCCTACTGCCAGTGACTCGCTCATCAGAAGGCCAACTACCAAGTCTTGAATCCTCGTGAACTCAGGGCATCGCCAGGCGCGTATCAACCAATGCACGCGAGAGTGAACGTTGGGGCCTGGTCGACGCGACGTGCATTAAGAGATATATACTACATACAAGTTTGCTCACATTCTTGTCATGCATGGCACAATGTAACGTATCACATTGGCATCCTGCCCTCGTACTACTACTATACATGCACCGGACTCGCAAACTGCACACACAGCCCGAATGAAGGTTCACCCTGGCCAATTGTGTCTCTAGGCTATCCCTATCTCTTCCACGCCATCTGCAGGTCGTCGCTGCCGGTGCGTTTCGCATGACCAGAGGAACCGCTCGTCGTGCTCTTCCTGATACGATGTTTCGCAGCAGGAGCGAAGACGAATGCTCTATGAGACGCACGCGCGCCATCCGTGCCAGCTGTCCCTGTAGTCTCGACGGAGTCAGCACAGGCGGGACTCATAGCCTCGTCCACAGTGTCCAGCGGACTGCTGATGTCCGCAACAATGTCGTCGAGCACCAGATGGGGAATGTCATTATCCCCGACGTGGTCGACCTTCTCCTCGTCCGACGGCCAGCCCGTGCTCCACGGCTCGCGCGTTGTCACTTTCCAGAACAGCTTCTGTACAGCGGAATGGGTTTTGAGAGTCTTGGCGGCAGCGTAGGTTTCCGGCGGCGGCTTCGAGGTCGCGACATCTCCGTCCTCCTCGTCCCAGTTCATATCGTCCTGATCGCCCGATTCTGCAGCGTCCGAGGTAGGCTTCTGCGCAAGCTGGACCTTCTTGGCAGGAGGCGGCTCACATACTTCGTCAGGAGGGGCACCAACGGAAGTCGTACCAGGTAGGCTCTGGTCAGAAGGCGATGTCATAGTCTCTTCGTACCTCATGACGTCGTATCGAGCCTTGAACCAGGAAAGCAGTTGCTTGAGTAGCGCGTTGAGCGGCCGGTTCGGCTTCTCGTGAGTCCCAAATCGCAGCTCCTGCGCGCCCACGAAGATCTTCCCGAAGACCATCACGTGGTTCTTCTCGTTTCCGCAGATGCGCTGCCCGTCTACGTTGTCTGACTCCAGGAAGTACCGGGTGATGAACTTGGGGATTGTCTGTTGTACGTTATGCGGGAGGAACCGGGCCCCGTGGTAGAGCAGCACGTTGAAGAAGGACTCGATTTCGTCAGCAGTGGCGACGATGTGCAATGGATCCATGAGCGAAGCTCGAGACATGTATCTCCATGTGCCCTGGTGGTGGCATTCAGTCATGACGCATTTCATGACGAAAGCACAATGAAGAACACTCACAGTGCGTACAGGCTGTCGAGCCTTCTCCTTACCAGATTCAGACACGGGCTTGGAAAGCTCCCAGTCAGTGAGAAAACCCTGCCATACTACGGTGAGGTCGTGATCGCCGGGAAGCTGAACGACACTCGGGAGTATCAGAATATTTCCACTGCTAACATCGCGATGGACAATCTTGCATTTCTCCGTAGCAGCGGCATGAGCTATAGATGAACGCCTATCAGCCACATCGAGCTTGGTATTGTTGTGCGTGAGTTGGCGTACCATCTATGCCGTCGCGGATGATTTGAACGAGCTGCTTGCTCGTTTGAAACGCATTCAAAGGAAAGCATACCTCTTGAGTGGCCATGCGGTAATGAGTGAAGTGACGGACAATGGAGCTATCCTTGAATGTGTCAATCTCCCGTTCTGACGCCGTCCTCTTCTTGCCACTCTTGCGACTCCGGCTCTTGCTTGTTGTGGCGTCCTCGATCTCGACCACCGCATCACTCGTTCCTGGGGAGTCGGCCTTGGACGCCGCTTTCCGCTGGTTATTGGTCCTGCGGTCCACTCGCACGTTGAAGTCGGAGACAATCGTGGTGCCGTTGTCAACGTCTCCATGGCAAATCACGGTCGGGACGTGCGGAACCTTGGCGTTGTTAAGAGCCTTCACGATCTCCCCCTCTTGGACTACGCCTTCGTAGGCCGGCCTCCAGACGTCCTTGAGGAAGACAAATCTCTTGGACTGCACGTGCCACGCGACGTAGCCTCGGGTCCCACGACCGACAAGGCCAGTCGTCTCGTAGATGGGCTGTCCTACCAGGAAAGTATCCTCGCCGATAGAGATGCGATAACACGGCCATTCACCGTTGACCGATGCGAGGAAGTAGTCTAGAACATAGTCGAAGATGAACGAGTCATCCTTGGGCTTAATCTGAGGTATCGCCGGGTTGCCCTCCGTAGAGTCCGAGAGGGCGTCGGAGTCCGGAGGAACAGACGGGTCCACGTCTTGAGGGAGCTCTGTCATATTCTCCGATGCGAGGCCGCTCGAGCTTGGTGCGGGAACACGCGGCACGTCGGAGGACAGCAAAGAGCCGTCGTCGCTCGGGTTGATGCGGATAGACAGCTCAGAAGTGAGATACTCGCGGATCCCACGCATGAACTTGCAGTCTTCGGAGTCCTTGTCGAGCAAAGTGGCGGTGGTGTCGATTCCCTGGCTGGAGTCGTCCAGGATGAGAAAGCCCAGGAGGAGTTCCCAGAGCACGCTCGGCTTCTCCACGTAGTTCACGCGCTCGGTGACGAAAACTCCTGATCGATCCCAGCGCAAGAACCAGAAATCGGAACCGATGACGAAGAGCGAGAAGAGGGCGGTGCGATGCTGGAATGCGAAGACCCGATTAGCATATGCCAAGAGTTGTCCTCGCACCGTGGATCGAGCCTGACCAATAGGCTGGACCTCTGCGCCATCCGCGTCTTCGAACGGGTCGTTGTGAGTCACCTTCGTCTTGAATTGGGCAAAAAACCGCTGGTGAACCCAGTTGGGCCCGCCTTTCTCGAGCTTGACGTCGTCCTTGAAAATGGCTGCGTCCGCCTTGTTCTTCTGCTCGCCAAATTTGTCGTACCTTTGAGGAGAGAGACGCATCACGTAACCAGGGATGGAATTCACGTGTTTGAAAGAGTATCGAGGGATGTCGACAGGTGGGGATTGCATAGTAGGTTCTGGACGGACAGCCTGCCCCTTCACTGGCCGCAGGATGCAGTCGTTCACGATGTCACACTATGAGGCAGATTAGAGCAGGTCGTTGTAAGAGTTGAGCTACGTACAAATTCGTCTCCCAGCCGGTCCTCTGCTGTCACACCCGCCTTCATGGCGCGGTCTTCGTGTCCATCTAGCATATACTTGAACTTCTTCGCAATTGCCTGGAGGGCTTCAACAGAAGGCATGATATCTTGCGGAGGCTTTTGAAGGAAATTATTTTGAAATTCTCGTGCTTTCATCCTACGGACATTCTTTCGAAGGTGTTCGACCATTTGGTGTTCTCAAAATGTCTGCAGTATTGATGTTAGCGCCGTCGTGGCCAAACTCGCGAGTAGAGTCAAAACTCTTGGATTGGTTGAATGGAGGTGAGTAGTGTTAGGTATGTTTGAGTAGAATCTTTGAATAGCCATGTTATTAGAAATGAATGTGCTGGAAGATAGAGTTGACGAACTGACCACGGTGATGATGATGGTCGAAGTCGAACAACCTGAGAGCGCCCAGTAGCTCACATGCCCGATTGGGAATCGGATGTGCGGCACGCGCCACTGCCACGGATGCAGTGGGGACGGGCAGCGCCCGCTTTACCGAGCTAGCCGGCGTCCAGGCGTCTATGACCTCGGTTGACCTCGGCTACAGCAGAGATAATCTTTTCGGCGTCTGCCACTGCTGTGAGTTATCTCGAGCACACGGCATTCTTCGGCACGCTATTGCGCCACTGTAAGCAAGACGAGCGATGGTACATACCTTGTAAACCAGATCCCTGTGTCTTTTCTCTCTTGATATCCTATGCTAAGAGTTATATCGATTCCTATGTATGTACTCTACAACTATCCTGAGCCGATTCAGACAGGAACCCTTCAGCGTAAAGATATTGAGTATACCAGAATGCCCCTGTTTAGGCGCCTAAACTCGAGCTCTACATGCATGTATCTCGCATCGAATTCTCGGGCTTGGACATATAATCAGTGTAGAAGTAAATGTTAGAGCATACTTCTGTGATATTTCTTACTCTATATCCTTCTACGAGCTACCTCAGACATGTGGATGGCCCAGCTTCCCGCTCTACATTGTTGCAAAGTAGGCGAATGCTGGCTTCGTGTGTGTACATGGAAATTCCTCTCATAGAATACCGTTGAAGGCCTGGGACCTTATGTGTATGTAATCTCCATCCCCGCGGACAATTTGACTATGCATACGATGTGCGGAGACAGTGTTTTGAGCGTATGCAGTTATGCAGCTCTCAGCCACAGACCATCCAAATTGATCGGTTAACCGTCGGAGTTTGATTCGAGAGAGGTCTCCGGGTGGCCTAATCTCGGTTAGATGACCTCCGCAGAGTTATCAGCTTTCGTCGCAATATCTGTGCGCGCTTGGACTCGTGCGAACTGGACGCCGGCTAGCGGGCGCTGCCCGTCCCCAGATGCAGTGGCCACGTTCGTTGAAATGAACGATGATCTACTCGTCATTCTCGTCCGAATTGTACTCTTCGTGGCTTTGGGCATGGACTGCTACTATGTATGTCATGATTTCTGATCTACTCGTCGGCTCTGCTGTGCGATGGTCTTATTCCGGCGGCTGTACGAGGACGCAACTTTAACACGATGTCAGTAGCAGTGTCCCGGGAATAGCAAACCTGTCCACGCGCGATCCATGAGGATACCCTTTACTGAAACTTGGGCAGGCGCATTCCTCTTGGTGAGATGGTGTGAATTACTTCTCGGAGGTGATGTCGCACATCGAGACTCTGAATTCACATCGGATAGCCATCATGAAGCTCGAAATGCCCTCATCTCTCGATGATAAGGTTCGATAGCTGACACGACTTACCCACTAGGGCACGATTGAACTCTCTTCGAACTCGATACATGCTGCATCACCGTTGGGGGCAGGCCGCAGCTTCCGTCGAGCTGCAGCACGCCTGTACATGTACGTGTAGTACTGACGGCGTGCGTGGCAAGTGGTAATGGTATAAGATTGACGAGTTGTCACTGCGGACACATCATTCACCCTCTACCACAATCTCCCTCCACGATGTCCGGGAACAACCCTTCAGAACCATACCTCGCCAATAGCTCGTACGGCAGCAGACGACGGGAGCTGCTCAAACTCGCTAGGTCGCTCAAAGATCTCGGGTATGTAAAATCTTGTTTACCTCGTCTTTAGCGCTCACGTCTCGGCAGCGCCGACTCCCTCCTTGATGTTCCCAAGATTGTTGTGATTGGCAGTCAATCGGGTGAGTTACGATACTCAGCTCATAGATTGTATTTTGTACTCATGCATAAATCAGCGGGCAAGAGCTCGCTAGTCGAAGCCGTCACTGGGGTTCGTGTTCCTATTGCATGGTACGCAGTAGCATTCTCATCGTGGGATTTGTAGATCAATGTGCCCCGCGACGACGGAACGTGTACGAGGTGAGCGCATTTCCTCTGCTGCCAACTGTATCCGCGGCCGCTCATGTATGATCCAGATGCCCTATGGAGTGCACGATTCTGACTACAGATGGACCGTGGTCCTGTACGATATCCTTGAGGGAAGATGCTGTTTCGAAGGCGTTCGGTCCGGAGATCACGAGCAAGGATGATGTCGAGGTGTGGATCAGGAGGGCGCAGGCTGCGGTCCTATGTCCCCATCTGCCGCACGACATCTTCAAGGACAAGACCCGGGAGGATATTCAGCGACTGACGGATCCGATCATCGACGCCAAGGTTCTACCATTCACAAGGAACAGGGTGGTCATCGATATCAAGGATCCGCATGGGGCAGACCTTGCATTCGTCGATCTGCCAGGTGAGCTCGAAGTCCAACTTGAGGGTGTTTAGGTCGCCGCGTCGTCTAGGTCTTACCCCTCTTTTGTGGCAGGTCTCATCCAAAACGACAAAGACGACGTCGTCAGATTAGTCAAGGAGCTCGTAGAAGAGAGCATACGCCCTCGTTCGACCATAATCCTCGTAGCCATACCCGCCAATGGTGTGTCATATCTTCTCGCGCCAAAGTCTTAGAATGCTGAACTGCTACAGATGACATGGAAAATCAGCAAGCGATGAAGCTCGCCAAAATAGCAGATCCCAAGGGCGAGCGGACGATTGGTATAGTCTTCTCTTAATTGGTAGTACCTTTCTCCTGCGAGTGAACTGAGGCGTATCCATCATCAGGTGTGGTCACCAAGCCTGACACGGTGGCCAAAGGGCAAAGCGGCGCGCACAAGAAGTGGCAGACAATATTCGAAGGGAAGCTCGAGAAGCACCGCCTGCACCTTGGCTACTACTGCGTGCGCCTTCCTCTCGACGACGAGCGTAATAGCGGCATCACCCCCGAGGGGCTCAAGAAGATCGCGACGCAATATTTTGCCGTTACCTCACCGTGGAAGGATCTTGAAGTCCCCGATCGCCTCGGCATCGACAACCTGGTGCATGACATCAGTCTACTCCTTATGAGACTGCTCCTCGAAGCGTATGTCTCGCATCATAGCGCTATCCTGTACAGTGTTAGCGGTTGCTGACTGTTGACCTATAGGTTGCCCAAGCTTAGGATCGAAGCTCAGGCGCTCCTCCTGAACTGTCTTCGCGATCTCGCGCAATTACCGGAGCTTCACACGACCGATCCGACTGCGGAGGTCGTTCGACGGGTGGGAGAGTTCTCTACTCACATGCAAGACGTCGCGTACGGCCGCAGCGAGGATAAGTCATTTGTGCACCAGAGTCGAGAAGTGTACCGCAACTTCCTGTTCGACATCCGCAACACCGCGCCCGACTTCCGTCCATTCGAAGATGTCAACAAGTACATCAAGCCTTCTGAACCATCATTCCAGCAAAGCGAAGACGACTTCCTAGGCTATTCCCAACCCTTTTCTGCAAAGTTCAAGTCGAAGAAGAAGCATCGACACGTCAATCTCAACGACTCCTTCGAGGCGAGCGAGATCGCCATGCCTGCTAGCAAGCCGAAGGATCTGGAAAACGTGAGGAGCGTGATCAAAGAGTAAGTCTGTATTGACAAGTGGAATTTCCGCATATACTCATGCATCGTCATACTCCAGCGCGACCGGCTGGGAGCTTCCGCACAACATTCCCTACGAAGCCAAAGTGCGTCTGATCAAGGAGTCGGTCTCGCGCTGGCCGCCTCCGTCAAAGACGTGTTTCAGGGGTATCCGCTCTATCCTCGACCAGTCTGTCTCTCAGGGGGTGTCTGACCACTTTGGCCAGTTCCCAGCATTGGAGAGACACATCACGTATGTCTCCAAGTTTCATGCTACTCATCGAGGGACTGACGTGCTCGGCCATACAGACAACTTGTGAGCGAGTACATTGATTCCTGGTGTACGCAGGCAACGACCGCAGTCGATGCCGTCCTGCGTCGCGAACAGACTCCGTACTGGACACAGAACGAGTATTATCTAGAGAAAGCTCGCAACAAGTGGCTCGCGCACTACAAGTCTCTCCGTAGGCGTTGTGACACATATCGTGCACCCTCAGCCACCTCGAATGGCGGAGGAAAGGTCGCTTTGGAGTCGCCGCAGCCCATGATGCCAAGGGATTTCGATGCTCCCAAATTATTGTCGCCTTTCTTGACTCAGACGACCTATGAACGACGTAAGCTGAAAAATCATCTTTTCGCACAAGCATATCTGGGAAGGCGCTAACACGGCCACGCAGCTCCGAGTCCCAAGGCTGACGAATACGAGGAAGAGCTGATCGTAATGGCCGACGTCAGGAGCTACTTCCAAGTAGCATACAAGGTTAGTCTGCACTCTGCTCCTGATCATCGCCTTGTCTACAGTCCGAACACTGGCCTTATCCTGGTTTTCGTTTCCCAACGTAGCGCATTATCGACAACGTCCCGGAAGCCATCCGGCGCGACTTTGTCGAAGGATTCGCCAACGGCCTTCAGACGCATCTCCTTGGGCAGCTCAAGATCGGCACTCCGGATGCGGCGGAGCGTCTCAAAGAGCTGCTTGCCGAGGACCCGGAGATCGCGCAG
The DNA here is from genome assembly GCA_020543525.1 of Coriolopsis trogii. NCBI lineage: Eukaryota > Fungi > Basidiomycota > Agaricomycetes > Polyporales > Polyporaceae > Coriolopsis > Coriolopsis trogii. The sequence goes on from JAHYIO010000002.1 coordinate 212,803, forward strand.
AAGCGGACACGCATACAGGAGAGGCGCAAGCAGCTCGAGAAGATCAAGGCTCAGCTGGAGGGGTTCAAGTTGTAGTGTGCTTTAGGAGCTTCTGACCCGGCAGTAGCCCACCGTTCGTCTGTGAAATTCTTGCAATATGTTGTCCATCAGTTCGTTCTGTATGTGAATGTGTATCAAGTACTTGGAATCCAATCAACATTACGTTTTGATATGCACCCTCTTTACGAGTCCGCTCCGGATACCGTGGTGCCTCGTGTTCTCTGTGGCTTTTTACTAGTTATATTGTGTGCACGGACGCCTAGTAGGAGACTAATTTGAGCGAATTGCGCACCGATACCTTCCATGTTGCGAGAGGGCAGGGCAAACGAGCGAAAAAGAACAGGTAATGCCACATACCCGGGTCGAACGAGTGACCTCCCCATGAACCTGTTGGTACAAGTGGGGCGCGCATACCACTACGCCAATGCGGCTGTGCGTGGGTAAATACAAGCAACACTGCATCACGGCTGTGCAAAGGGGGCCTCCAGGGAACAGTCTGGCTCGAGTCTGGCCAACACTTCGCATCCATCATCAAGCCACCCACAAGACAGCCGTGGTTTCCGCAGGCAAGTGGCTACATGGGTGGACAGCATACACGTCTAATCTCATTGCCAACCCCAGGTGGCGAAATGTGACTTTACTCAGCTCTGTATCTCGGAGTCTCATCCCATACACAGGTTCAACACACTTTTGACATAGGCGGATTCTTGGACGTTCGTATCGTATGGATGCTCAAAGCGCCTCGAATGTGCAGTATCTCACGCTCTCGACACCTCTGGACCAAGTGGCAATACAAACGATCAGCTGGTCAGCAGAAGACACCTCCCGTGCCCCTTTTGCCGAGGGGTCCTGCGCCGGCCAGGTTCTTCTAGTCCTACTCCAGACGGGTCTGTGGGGGCATCTGCATTATGTGGGCCGACAGTGGGGAGTCTACACCACGCATACAAAACCCACGGGCTCTGAGAGGATGAACTCAATCGAGGTCCTCCCTGTCTCCTGACGTACCTTCTACTCGCACGGGCTCTGCATTCTCACCTTGATTAAAGCCTACCCCGCACTTCCACCAGCATCTCTTCACCTTTCGTATCCAACACCCAGCCAGCTTCTCTGTCCTCCGCAACAACCAGCCCTATTCAACCAAGCATGTCGTCGTTTGCGCGTGTTGGCCCGGCTGCCGTCCGTGCTCTCAGGAGCTCACCCAGGGGCGTTCGGACACTGTACACTGCGAGGGAGCACGTTGCGCACACCGTGAGTTCTCGACGACATCTCCTACCTTGATTACCCTCCTGTTCCCTCCTCTCGACATCGCCCATATCGCTTTGGCTGACACTCGCTGCAGAACTTCCCCTTCACATACGAGAACAAGCGGAAGTTCGCGGTGAAGTACGTCGGTACGCTGACGACCTTCTTCCTTGTGCCGTTTATTGCGGTTGGGTACCAGCTGTGAGTGTCGTGTGCGCTTGGTTTTTGGAACGATTCCCCGGAGCTGATGTAGGACGACTACGACAGGCGAAAGTCGGCTGGCGCGGCTTGAGCATATGATCTTGGAGTATTGCGAATGTACACTACGACAGCGGCCGAGGGTGTGAGGAGTGGGTCGTGCACTCGTTGCGCGTACACTAGTGGGACAAGTATTTTGCGTGGATCATCATCAACCTTGTATCATAGATTTCAGGCGCAATAACTTTCGAATCGTGGTTGTCGTGATGATGGGGATCAACAAGTTCATTGGTGCAGGCGTCGACATACCGGATGCGCTAGCGCGACGCGCCTGCCGCGATATGCAGAATGGCAACATCACGCGCGCGGCGCGCGTGCACGTTATAGCCCGCCAATTCGCTCCGAAGGTCAACGTGCTCCCGCAAAAACATTGGGCAGACGCAATATGAAACCAGTCTTCTCGCCTGTTGGAGTCTGGACGACTAGTACTGCGCTGTCTTCGATGCTACCTGTCCTGTGTTCCACGCCTCGTAAAGTTATGACTCGGAACCTCCCTAAGGCCTCTCTCGCAAAAGGTTGAGCTCAATAGAAAGATATGGCCCTCCGAATCCGAATTTACAACCAAGCGGCCGTGGTTGTTCCCACGAGATGAACCGTCGATATCCCGAACTTTCTCCATCCTCTACACTCCTACTCTGTTCTCCCCAGCATCTCTCAGCATTCCAATTGGCAGGTCACGCTCGCCTTCTTCTCCTGATCGCGACCTCGCGAGTGGTCCGCGCTGGCGGAGGAGGAGGGGAGTGCGACAGGCCTGCCGACTGGTTGGGGCGACGAGCGCGAATTCAAACTTAAAGGAGACCGTTCGAGGACTCCGCCGGACGTGGGCGCAGGAGCGAGGGCTCGAAGAGTCTAGCTAGTCGTACGCGGAGCCGAGATATATGCAAGGTCCGAGCGCGGTATGTGTACATCAACGCTGCCCATCGTTCAAGATGGGAATCGCAGGAGACGGGTACTACTACTACCACTGCGTGTCAAGCCTCCACCGTTGGCAATATCTGCTACGAGCCAGAGTCCGCCACTATCAACTATCCGACTCCGTGCGCAAAGTACATAATACTACTAGCCCCGCTCAGGATTGCTGAGCGGGGCTACTCGACGTTCGCAGCGCGCGCCTGAGCCTGGATACCGTTCATTACACACTTCACAGTGCCCGCCGCTGCAAGCCGCCGCTCGCACAATGGCAGCTAGTGACGATGAGCTCAGTATTCAGTGACCTGAGGGCCGGGGAGTCAGCCACGCCCTACGCCAGATGCATGGGTACGTCGCGACCCTCGGCCTTCCGCCTCCGCCTCTCTAGATCTTGACCCGGGCGCCGCATTTCCAATCCTGCCCCGGCTCCTTACAGCACAATGTGGATGAACCGCGACGGAGGGCCGGCGCTGTTTCCGGGTATGGCGACTCGGAGCTCCTCCCCTGATCTTTGGAGACGACGAGCGCGTCTTGAGAGCCATCTTCCCCGTCCCCCGTTCCCTGTCCGGCGGGAAGAATTTAGAGAGGGACCACGAACGGGGCGAACGCACGTACGGCACCGGTGCCCATCATGCCGCGTACCGTCGCCCGTAGTGACACGCATGGCCGAGCTGATCTGCGTTCCTTCAAGTCGATCGCGAACCGATGCGGACTTGGAGCCTGCGATTGGAGATCCAGAGACACCCCCGTTGTCCGGTATGGTGCGAATGTGAGACGTGAGGAGGTACGCCGTACTGCGCACGCCCGGGCCCGCCGACGGGCCCCAACAAGCCTGCGCGCGTATGCGTACAGATACGACGGATATCTGGATGAACCACGAAAGACGTATGTGCTGGTGAGCGGTGGCCGACGGGTCCTGGAGAGTGAAGGTCGACTGGGTCGGATGTGCGCGCTGCGCGTGCGTCTCCGAGTCCGAGTCCGAGTCTGGAACCGAGTCCGGGTCGTAGGGCTCGAGGCTCTATCTGGTCCGAGGTCGACGGCGACAGCTATGGTGAATAGAGAAGAGGTCTTGGGTGGTCAGCATGATCCGAGAAGTCAGAACGCGCATATATGCGGTCCGTTTCACGGATATCGCCCATACGTGTCGGACGAGCGGTACTAAGGCCCAGGTGGCCGATGCAGTCACGCAGATGGAGCGACTCTGACTTGAGGCTGAAGCTGAAGCTTGGCCCGCCAGTCACAGTAGGGCAAGGACGGACGGGAGATCTGTCTGGGTGATGGGTAGTTGAGTTCCGGTTTGTGAGTGGCTCAGTGACCGGTGTTATGCTGGCTGGCTGGTTGGTCAGTGGCTGTCCGGTGAGATCAGGATCTGAGGAAAGGGAGTGCGGATAGCGGGTTTGGACGGTACGTGGGGGCGTCTGACTCATGACATGGCTGCCCCGGCAGAGTGGCTCGGACAACGACAAGCCCGGCTCCCGAACCAGTGCGACTGAGGGCCGTCCAGAGGGAGAGGGATGAAGCTGAGGTCGGCGTGGGGTAGAGATGCGGGGGAGGTTCGTGTTGTTCGGAATCTTGACTGCGCGATGGCATACAAGGTTTGCTTTGGGGGATAACGAGGAGAATGTCACGTAGGATTTTGGGTTTGCAGCAGCGGGAGCAAGCTGAGTCGGTGAGGAGGTGGACGGAAGCGATACAGGCTGTGCGTCGCCTTGTCTTTCGCTTGAGGAGATGAGTCGTGATGCGTTATCCACGGAGTCGTCCGAGATGCACGGTGATTGCCCAAAGCTGATCCAAAGCCCGACAACACGACGGTGATATATATTGTGTTGCTATGTAGGGGACGTGCAGAGAATTGGAAAGGAGAGGTGGCCAAGAAGTGATAAACGTAAAAGTACGTACCGGGGCGCATCACATCGAGCTGCATGTACCTCGGCAGGCTATCAACTGGCGGGTTCGTCGCCGTCCTCGCCGTGGTAAGTGGGTGGCAATTGACACGGTGGTTGGCGGTCGCCAAGAGAAGACGAACACGCTGTCAACGGGGAGGATACTTAGCCGGATGTGTGCTTGACAGGCGTGACCGGGTTCGGTCACTGGTGAGCGGGAGATACGCGCACAAGATTGGGCCATATAGCAGGGGAGGCTAAGGACTCCGGAGGGAGCTTAGCGAAGGGGCGTGCGTCGGGATCGGGACGGCCATCCGTGGTGGCGTCGATAGCCGACGAGTGTCGATAACCTTGCGTCGCGCGTGTCGCCGTGCTGGCCAAGGTTGCGCTCGGAGCGAAGAGGGAGTGAGAGTGTCTGGTCAGCGCAGCGAAGACGACGCCGGACTCGAGACCGGGAGGCGAGGGGGGAGGAGAGACGCAGTCGCCGCCAGGCACGGAGCGGGCCGCGGCGGGCGATCTGCGCCTGCCCATCAGACGATCGCCGGCGTCTGCTCCACCCAACTCTCTCCTCGACCAACTGATATAGACGCGACTCGACTCTCCCCGCCCATGTCGCCCTCTCGCTCCCGCATGTGCCCTCTCCCCGCCTCCACGCCGCGTCGGTGAGCGTCCTCGCCTTCGCATCCCCTCCTCATGTCTTCCTCTCTTCCCACCACGCCGACCCTCCCCGCCGGCGTACAAGCTACTCTTCATGACACCCTCGGCGCCGCCTTCCTCGGACATTTCGTGACGACTCTGTATGTCCCCATCCCGTCCTCTGTCCTCGCCTGACCGGACGGCCTTGCAGCCTCTATGGCATCACGACTGTGCAAGCATTTACCTACTACCGCGACCACCGCAGAGACTCGTATTTGACGCAGTTCACGGTCAGTCTCCCATTCTCCCGACATCATCCTGTCCTCACTCGTTTCTATCCCGCAGGTCCTTGTCCTTTGGTGAGGACTCGCTCTCTCGGCACACTCCCCTCACATCATCTCAAGGCACGCCTCCCACAGGATACTCGACAGTGTTCACGCAGGCCTCATCACGGCGGCCATCTATTGGTATTGTATCACCAACTTCACCAACCTACCCGCCGTACAGAAGCCAATATGGCCCATAGCCGTGCGTCTTGATCCTTCTGCCGTCACTCACGTCTCTCACGACAGCTGTAAAGGCCATGATTTTCGTCTCTGTTAGTACAGCACTCTGAAAACTGCGCATATAGTCGCATGACTCATCATGTCTTCCCTACAGAATATAAGCAACTCCATAGTCCGCGCGTACGTTCAATCTATCCGTCTCAATCACCCATACCATCATCTAACGTCCCCGCCCGCAGAGTATTCGGATATCGTCTCTACCGACGTCAGTACTCCCCATCTTGCAAGCATAGGGCATAGCACGGGCCGGGTACGAGGGGGACCCGACCTGTTCCCGCAGCCGACCCGTACTCGTCAGTCGCGGGTACGGTACGGGTAGCTAGAAGCATGCATACTGCCATTGTCTTGGAATGGCGCCGGTATACCCGCGGGTATCGAGGGCCATACTCATACCCAGACCCGCACAAAACCCGTACCCGCCCAACGGGTGTGGGTTTTGCTCGGGTTGGGGTACCTTTCACGAGTATCGCGGGGGTTTAACCTATAGCTGAGGCTCAATACGCCATATAAAGCCTCAGCTCTGGTGGGTGTCATACCCGTACCCGGGCGGGTGTAGCAGACCGGTGTTTTGCCGTGTATGCAGCATACGTAGAAGGCGCAACAGTGTCCGGTCTCAAGGTATGAGAGACGTCGAGACCGAGGGTGTGTAGACCTCGTTCGGGTGTATACCGAACCATGACGAGCCTTTGCTGCGTGAACATACAGAGGCTCTCACGGATACGCGAGTACTGGCCTATGTTCGCGGGTTACCTACTCTTTGACCCGTCCCCGCACCCATACGGGCATATACTCGTAGCGGGTTGACCCGATCCGCGCCATGCTTTGTGCAGCATGTACAGTGTATCACGAGCCGGATATGCATGCTATACGTACCGCACACGGATACTGATGCGTTCAACAGTGAATAACCACCGATGGGAACTGCCTAGCGTGATCGTACGTCTTGTCTTATCGCACTTGCGTTGGGTCATGTATTGACCCATCTCTGTAGTTTGTCCTGTCGGTCTTCATCCTCGGTATGCACACCACTTCTCGACGAGCGACTTCCAACTCCGGCTAATCGCATAATCGCACTTTCCTGGATGGACAATCATCAGTGGATGCATTCTGTAAGTCGTCGCATCCCCTGTATCGTCCATTTGAAACGACGCCGCTCACTCCGCTCTGTCTGGATCACTCCGCCGCCACCGACGACGTACCAGACTTTGCTGCCAAGCTGTACGTATTTCTTCCCCTTGCGCCGCTCGCACCCATCCCGGCATCAGCCTCCCCAGAAACCCACAGCGTAGACTAACCAAAGCCCCGGAAAACAGTGTGGGCCTTGGGTCCTACGCCCGCATCTCCACCATCTCCGTGCGTCGAAAATTTCCCATGCCTCACCTCTTCACGCGATCCACGTCGCTCATATGACCCTTGCTTGCCTTGGTTGCTTCGGTGCTTGGATACAGTGGGGATTATACGCGGGCCTGAGCGTTGAGGTCGCCGTGGACGTGATCATCGCGGGCGCGCAGTGTTACCTGCTGAGGGGGTTCGAGACTGGGATTCGGAGGTGCGTGTATGCCGTACTTGGTCCGACCTTTCTGACTTTTGGAGGTTCTGACGATGCGACAGTACGGACATGGCGATCCGGATACTGATGACGTATAGTATCAACACTGGCTTGTTGACGAGGTGCGCTCCCGTTCTGTGTCCCTTGCGGGTGGAGAACTAACGAGTGAGGGTGTGCTGCTCTAGTTTGTGCGCGGTCGGAGCGTTGGTCTCGGTGAGTGCTTGTCCAGTGCTCAGATGTGCACCATGTGTCTGACTCTGCGTTTGTGTTCGGGACCGAATAGTACGCGGTTGCGCCGAGGAAGTTCGTTTACTTTGCGTTTTATTTTGTGCTGAGCAAACGTGAGTGTTGTGTGTTTGTGTCGTCCTCCTATTGCCATGCGCCGACTGATGTCTGCCTCCACGTCTCTCGTGTGTATGGCTGATGACGCACGAACAGTGTACGTGAACTCGCTCCTCGCGACGCTCAACGCGCACGGGTCGCTCCTCGGCCGGAGTGCGCGCCGTCGGAGGCAGGACAAGATCGCGTTCCGCGCGCCGTCGCATGCGCACTCGCGAACTGTGGACGGGGAGAGGACGGGAGGGGGGGAGACGGAGTACGGGGAGCGGAGTCAGGGTGCAGGGATCGAGGTGCGTCTTCTCTCTCCTTTTTCTGGTTCCGTCGGCTGCTTCTGTGGTGCGGAGTGACTGAGAGTCCTGGATAGTTCACGACGGTGATCTCGGCGGACGCGGTGTCGACGGACAGCATCGTGGAGACGACGAAGACGAAGATCGACGAGGAGGCGTTTTCGGGGGCGTACGGCGCGTGAGGGGTGTGTGCCGCCGTTGCCAGTGGTCGTGGGCGTGGTGGCACTCTGTGCCCTCGGGGCGATTACGAGTCGCGACACTGCATGTGCAAGAACGAATGGCGCAAGTCGATCGGAATGAATGCAGCCTTGTGCCTTGTGCTACCCGTCTAATCTCTGCTCTGCGGCCCATCGGCTCTCGCTCAGAGCCACCGCTGAAGCCAGAGCCAATGCCCCTCCGACTGCTCTGCCTGCGCTGTTCTCCTCCCGCTGCCTCGCCGGCGGTATCTTCTTTCCCGTTGGCGCGCCCCACGACGCGAATCGCACGCATCGCCTCGGCCACCGTCCATGGAGCTCTCGGTCCGCCGACGATCGCCCGCCGTCCCCGCCGGAGCGGGTCGGGGCAATATCTTTCCGCCAGAGTGTTCCTGGTGTGGCGTTTGATAGCCTCGTGTTACGGGCTGTGGGTGGCATGGCAGGAGGGAGAGGGGGACGGGAGCAGCGGTGAGTGCGAGAGTGGACGTGGGTGCGTGGCAGGAGGACCGAGGCGCATGGCCGGTGCGAGCCATGTGTGATCTCGACTAACTGGGGCATCTGGACGGCGAATCTTCCTGATTGATGGGCTGTCTCTGTGCTTGTGGAATTTAGAATGGGTCTGTAGAATGGGTCTGTGCTTGTGGAAGGTCTGTAGAATGGGTCTGTAGAATCAGAATGGGCTTGTAGAATGGGCTATAGCACGCATGGGCTCATTCGTCTCGAAAGTGTGCACCCTCATAGTGTGTCCTCAGAACGGCGTACTCTGCATCTCCCGACTCAGAGAGACATGGTGAGGATACTCGCACAGAGACAGAGTGGATCCAATGGACCCTGAGATCAGGCTGCAGCGTACACCCAGGCGTCGTATCCCATGCATTATATCCAGGAGCAGCTCAGGAGGTGAGGTTCACAACGAGCGAGCGCAATCCTATGGATGGGCGCTTATTGTACCTACACGGCTGGTAGTGAGAGACATGCCCAGATGCTCGGGTATGCTCCATTGTCCGAGACCTTCTCATTTTGCTTGCTCACTTGCATATTCAAGTATTACGTCTCTAACAACATCATCCAAGATGGAAAGTTTCTTATTGAAAGCATGCAGTTTGTGTAGTTCAAGCCCGGATAACGACAGGTAAACAAATATGATCTAGTCTTCAAACTCAGAGATAGGGTCCTCTGAGAGCTCCCTGTTAGCAGCCGACTGCCCTCTGCCCTCCTCTGCACCCGTGTCCTCAATTGATTTGGCGCTCTTAGGACCGTTCCGCTGGTAGCGAGTCTTCTTCAGCTGCCCGTGCTCGTCATAGCGTGGAAGCCGCCGGCCGATATCGCGCCGGCCATAGTTGGGAGGTGGGAGAGGGTAGAGCGGGCCTGGAGCAGCCACCTGCACGTTCAGCCTAGCATCAGCAACCTCTTCATCCGATGCAGGTGTGAAGTAGAGCCGGTTTGTGTCGAGAAGGCAGAGAAGAGTGCGCATCTCGCGTGTGCGCATCTTGCTCGGGTTACGGAAGATGTATTCTGGCGGCCATCCGACCATTTTCAGCCGGTGCGGCATGAAAATGAAGTCACGGAAGTCTGTGACTGTCCAGTGCATTCTCGCATTACAGTCTCCGCATGCATCGGCTGTGCACCCATGTGTGAGTGTGACATCCCGGGAATTGTAGAGAATACTCTATGGATACATACCGAGTGCAGCATTCATGCGGGAGCGCAAGGTTCCACGTATTGCTCCTGTCTGAGTGGCATATTGTGGACGCATGGTTGGATGAGAGACAAGGACAGGTGGTGGGCTTGTGCCATCTGGTGCAGAGAAGTTGAGAGGAATAGTCTGAAGCATTTCAGGGTTGTGCTGAGCCCTCAAACGACACTGTCGAGTATTTAACGGATACGGATGGAAGACCAGGCAAAAGGTGTATGTTTGCTACTAGAACAGAGTTGATGGACAAGATCTGTGGAGAGATGCCTTATGAGTAAGACAATCACTGTGACCCTCAAGGTCAAGTCGTCTCGCAAATTGGCTCTGAAACCATGTCTAGACTCTGCAATACAATTTACAATCAATTACTACAGACAATTTGTAGCGCATTGTCTACTTTCTCTTCATTGTCCTCACTTGTTCACTCTGGTACTACCAGTCCGTTGTAGGCTGGGGCAAGCCTCCGTGTTCTCCATCTCATGCCCCTAAGGGAGCGCAGCCTGCCATAATCTTGTCCGGGTCAACAACTCACAAAACATATTCCGAGAATAGACACGGAGCGGACCAAGGGCTGCATAAAAATAATTGCTCGCTTCACCAATTGCATTCTGTTCCGTCCAGGATTCTGAGTCGGCCGCGTACACACGCATGCCCGGTAAGTTGCTTCTGGCCGGCGGATGGACTGTTCAAATTCATGAAGTCCGAGGATGTACACTATGCACAGACAGGGTATCTCTCCTCCATTACTCGGCCTCCTCAGCTGCTGCTGGCATGCCAGACCCCAGGCTTCTATGCCTTCAAGTGTTAGTCATTGGTGCAGACTTGGGCTCCGGTGTTATGTTCCACCAGTAGCGCGACACGGTCCTGACTCCTGGTTGAATAGAACTGAACTGAATATAAGTGAAATGGTCAGGGAAGCGAGATGAGCAGAATGCACGAGCGCAGTGTTTAGCAAGACAGAAGACGGAGAGGTCAGAGAAGATCATGCCTGGCTGGCGCCGGCGCGCACAATTTTTGGTCGACTGCTATCGCTACCAGCTGCACGGGGAGCCTGCTGCATCACATGCACGGGCGGAAGCATGGAGAGCCCTGACGAGTTCCGGACAGGTAGACACAGGGTCGGGCGGCGAGAATGTGCAAGACGCAAGCAACGTAGCGGACCGAAGTCTGCAGCACAAGAAGTATGAGGTGAGACGGAGCGCGCACCGCTCGTCGCGACAAACATGACGGGCGTAATGAGCGGAGCGTTCGGGTGTGGCACTCGAACTGAACTGGACACGTACCTGCAACTTGACGTCGGCCTCCTTCTCGCTCTGCTTGGACGCGTTTGCATCTGGTCCGTGCACGAGCGGCGGATTACTTAGGATGGGAGAAAGCAGGGGGCGAGGACCTGTCCCTCGTGCTCGTGTCTCTCCACATTGGCCCTTCCCATACGGACGTGCGCGTGCAACGTCGCCCCGACGTTGGCTGCTACGTGGGCTGTGAGTACTCGTCATCTGCATACCAGAATCTGTGCGTACTGACCGGCCACTCTAGCCCTGAAGGCTGTCGGTCTCATTGTCGAAGAGGCTTCATCGGGTGACAACTCTGGTGAGTCTCACATCCATCGTCACAGAAGCTCCTGTCTCACTGACCCTGCGAGTAGTTGTCTCACCCTTAACCCCGCAACAATGCAGTCACCCGTGGAGACACCATCATCTGGTGCGTATCGCGCTGTCAGGACGTGCGTATTAGTCCCTGACTGTCTACACAGGCGAATAGGGCGGCGCAACACCGTCCTGATCTGCCTGAGCTGCGACGACGTCGAGGAGGGCAAGTCCCAGCTGGTTGGATGACGTCGCGGGCCGCTGCTCATCGTCTTTGTCGCTGGGTGAGAGGGCGCTTTCATGCGCCTCGATGTTCCAGTCTGTTGGCATCTTGGACCTGGACGTGAACGTTGACTGTCCGGCAGGAGACGGCATCCCCATCATAGGCGGGTATAGTATGCGGCGAGCGGAACATTGGCGCTGTCTTTTCGGACGACGCATGCGGAAATGGGAGCGAGATAATTGTAGGGACTAGTAGCGAGCGCGCCTCGGTCGGAACAGCATACATAATGGGGCAACGGGACGAAGGTCCAGGGGTCGACGGAGATGACGACGCCTACGCGCAGTGATGGTCTTACGACATATTCGCTACGCACGGCAGGAGCAAGGCTCTTCCTGTTGGTCGGAGCGGGGTAGACGGATCCAGGGGAAGGAGATGACATGTTCTCAGCCTGTGAGGAGTAGAGCGTGCGCATGCCAGTACTGGGGATGCTGAGCACGGACTGGGAGGAGCGTGAAGGCGGTGTCGCCAGTGAGGATGGCAAGGTCGCCAAGGATAGACGAAGACACGGGCCTAGAGCTGACCGCACAAGCCGTCTATGATTCTGTGAGACTCACCGTCAATTTCCTGGGCGATGATGACGAGCGGACGGCGCGACTGGGCGGCGATCTAAAGAGCGGACGGACAAGTCCTCGTTCACGGACGGAGCGGAGGATGAGGGGTTTCTCAGACTCGGCGCTGTGCGTGTTGACGTCAGTGACAAAGTAGGGGGAGATGAAGCCACTGTTGAAGCGCATAGCCTCGATCTCCCGTGGATTTGGCGGAGTGGGCACAGAGAACGGCGGTGTCCGTATGTTGTGGTTTGCGCGAGCTTCAGCTGATTGTATACGTAGCTAGCGCATTACAATAATACCTCTGATGACGAGACTTGACCGACCTTGAGACGAGGGACGCTCTCCTGGTGGGGCATATGAGCACGGATGTCGTCGGGTGGCGCGGAGACGTTCTTGGGAATGGCCGGGGCGTGTGTCCTGTCCGAGTTGTTTGCTGCAAGCCTGCAAGCCCCGCCTGCCCGTTCCCATACGCCAAGTGTCGACGGAGAGCTTGAGCGAGATGGCGCGCATGCTGTCCTGTGCGAGTCGCTTACTGTTTGCCGCTTCGAGACCCGGTGGCATTGATCGCATCTTGCACTTATCAGAGAGGGACTAGGAGCTGTATTGAGAGGTATGTAGATGACAGATGTACATAGCCGAGCATGACATGAATATGAGAGGAGAGAGAGAGAGAGAAGGGAGTAAAGGAGGAGCATGCGAGAGGAAGGAGAACGTACGAGATACAGGTTACCAGTCTTCTGCGCTCCCATCTCGGAAAATGGAGTGAGAACGTGAACTCGGCGCGTGAGAGGCGAAAGAAAAGTCACCTGTGTCCAACAAGAATCAGAGAGGTTCTTCACGTACACACCCTTTGACTTCTCCTTGTGGACCTGCAGGTTGTCATTCTGGGCTGTACGCGCAGAACAGAGGGTCGTGGCCAGGTGCCGATGATATGGACGAAAAACTTACGGTCGAGTCCCCAAGTAGATCTCCATGTACGACGCCTCCGCGAGGTACTCCAGATGAGCATCCGATTGGGAGGGGGAGAGTCTTGAGGAGGGCGACATTCGAGAGGTATACGGAAGCGAGAGAGGCCTAGGGAGAGCGAGGAGGGCGAGGCGGGAGGAGCGTGCAAGGGCAGAGGCGAAAGAGAGAGAGAGCGGGTCCGAGGCAGGGCGCGTCGCCTGACGGTGCGCGTGCTGTCACGTTGGGCGAGGACGCGTTCGGAGCGAGAGCAAAGCAGAGTCGATGCGGTGGATGCGTGCACAGAGAGGGCGATCGGCGCCTGCCGTCAGACGATCGCCAGCGTCTGCTCCACCCAACTCTCATAGACCCGCCTCGACTCTCCCCTCCCACGTCGCCCTCTCGCTCCTGCATGTGCCCTCTCCCCGTCTCCACGCCGCGTCGGTGAGCGTCCTCGCCTTCGCATCCCCTCCTCATGTCTTCCTCTCTTCCCACGCTGCCGGCCTCCCCGCCAGCGTACAAGCTACTCTTCATGACACCCTCGGCTCCGCCTTCCTCGGACACCTCGTGACGACTCTGTATGTCCCCATCCCGTCCTCTGTCCTCGCCTGACCGGACGGCCTTGCAGCCTCTATGGCATCACGACTGTGCAAGCATTTACCTACTACCGCGACCACCGCAGAGACTCGTATTTGATGCAGTCCACGGTCAGTCTCCCATTCTCCCCACATCATCCTGTCCTCACTCGTTTCCTTACGCAGGTCCTTGTCCTCTGGTGAGGACCCGCTCTCTCAGCGCACTCCCCTCACATCATCTCAAGGCACGCCTCCCACAGGATACTCGACAGTGTTCACGCAGGCCTCATCACAGCAGCCATCTATTGGTATTGTATTACCAACTTCACCAACCTACCTGCTGTACAGAAGCCGATATGGCCCATAGCTGTGCGTCTTTATCCTTCTGCCGTCACTCACGTCTCTCACGACAGCTGTAAAGGCCATGATTTTCGTCTGTCAGTGCAGCACTCGCCTCTGAAAGCCTGCGTGAATAGTCTCATAACGCATCACATCTTCCCTCTAGAATGCGAGCAATTCCATAGTCCGCGCGTACGTTCATTCTATCCGTCTCAATCACCCATACCATAATCTAATCTCCCCGCCCGCAGAGTATTCCGATATCGTCTCTACCGACGTCAGTACCCCCATCTTGCCTCCACGGCGTATCATGAGCCGACCATGCACCCTATGCCTACCCCACCTACATACCGATACATTCAATAGTGAACGGTCTCCGATGGGAACTTCCTGCAATGATTGTACACCGCACTTCCTTGCGGTCATGTATTGACGCATATCTGTAGTTTGTCCTGTCTGTCTTCATCATCGGTATGCGACCGTTTCTCGACCAGCGACTTCCAGCTACGGCTAATCGCCTGTTGTATACTTCTTCGACGGTAAATCAGTGGATGCGTTCTGTAAGTCAATATGTGCCCCCCTGTACGCTTCGACGCACTCACCCGCTTGGTCGACGGTGCACTAGACTTTGCCGCAAAGTTGTACGTATCAATTCTCTGCCACCAGCGCCATCAGGATGCCATCCTCTTCCACCGCCGACAAACTAATCCCAACTCACAGGGTGAACCTTGGGTCGTACGCCCGCATCTCCACCATCTCCGTACGTCCGATCTCGGGCCTCTCGCGTCTCGCGTAGTTGACGTCGCTGACCCCAACATCATCATGCTTCTGCAGTGGGGTCTGTACGCGGGCCTGAGCGTCGAGGTCGCCGTGGACGTGATTATCGCGGGCGCGCAGTGCTACCTGCTGAGGGGGTTCGAGACTGGGATTCGGAGGTGCGTGCATCTCGTATTCGTTCCGACCTTTCTGACTTTTGGAGGTTCTGACGATGCGACAGTACGGACATGGCGATCCGGATACTGATGACGTATAGTATCAACACTGGCTTGTTGACGAGGTGCGCTCCCGTTCTGTGTCCCTTGCGGGTTGAGAACTAACGAGTGAGGGTGTGCTGCTCTAGTTTGTGCGCGGTTGGAGCGTTGGTCTCGGTGAGTGCTTGTGCTCAGATGTTCACCACGTGTCTGACTCTGCGTTTGTGTTCGGGACCGAATAGTACGCGGTTGCGCCGAGGAAGTTCGTTTACTTTGCGTTTTATTTTGTGCTGAGCAAACGTGAGTGTTGTGTGTTTGTGTCGTCCTCCTATTGCCATGCGCCGACTGATGTCTGCCTCCACGTCTCTCGTGCGCATGCCTGATGACGGACGGACAGTGTACGTGAACTCGCTCCTCGCGACGCTCAACGCGCACGGGTCGCTCCTCGGCCGGAGCGCGCGCCGTCGGAGGCAGGACAAGATCGCGTTCCGCGCGCCGTCGCATGCGCACTCGCGAACTGTGGACGGGGAGAGGACGGGAGGGGGGGAGACAGAGTACGGGGAGCGGAGTCAGGGTGCAGGGATCGAGGTGCGTCTTCTCTCTCCTTTTTCTTGCTCCGTCGTTTTGTCCGGCTGCTTCTGTGGTGCGGAGTGACTGAGAGTCCTGGATAGTTCACGACGGTGATCTCGGCGGACGCGGTGTCGACGGACAGCATCGTGGAGACGACGAAGACGAAGATCGACGAGGAGGCGTTTTCGGGGGCGTACGGCGCGTGAAGGGTGTGTGCCGCCGTTGCCAGTGGTCGTGGGCGTGGTGGCACTCTGCGCCCTCGGGGCGATTACGAGTCGCGACACTGCATGTGCAAGAACGAATGGCGCAAGTCGATCGGAATGAATGCAGCCTTGTGCCTTGTGCTACCCGTCTACTCTCTGCTCTGCGGCCCATCGGCTCTCGCTCAGAGCCACCGCTGAAGCCAGAGCCAATGCCCCTCTGACTGCTCTGCCTACGCTGTTCTCCTCCCGCTGCCTCGCCGGCGGTATCTTCTTTCCCGTTGGCGCGCCCCGCGACGCGAATCGCACGCATCGCCTCGGCCACCGTCCATGGAGCTCTCGGTCCGCCGACGATCGCCCGCCGTCCCCGCCGGAGCGGGTCGGGGCAATATCTTTCCGCCAGAGTGTTCCTGGTGTGGCGTTTGATAGCCTCGTGTTACGGGCTGTGGGCGGCATGGCAGGAGGGAGAGGGGGACGGGAGCAGCGGTGAGTGCGAGAGAGCATGTGGGTGCGTGGCAGGAGGACCGAGGCGCATGGCCGGTGCGAGCTGTGTGTGATCTCGACTAACTGGGGCATCTGGACGGCGAATCTTCCTGATTGATGGGCTGTCTCTATGCTTGTGGAATTTAGAATGGGTCTGTAGAATGGGTCTGTGCTTGTGGAAGGTCTGTAGAATGGGTCTGTAGAATCAGAATGGGCTTGTAGAATGGGCTATAGCACGCATGGGCTCATTCGTCTCGAAAGTGTGCACCCTCATAGTGTGTCCTCAGAACGGCGTACTCTGCATCTCCCAACTCAGAGAGACATGGTGAGGATACTCGCACAGAGACAGAGTGGATCCAATGGACCCTGAGATCAGGCTGCAGCGTACACCCAGGCGTCGTATCCCATGCATTATATCCAGGAGCAGCTCAGGAGGTGAGGTTCACAACGAGCGAGCGCAATCCTATGGATGGGCGCTTATTGTACCTACACGGCTGGTAGTGAGAGACATGCCCAGATGCTCGGGTATGCTCCATTGTCCGAGACCTTCTCATTTTGCTTGCTCACTTGCATATTCAAGTATTACGTCTCTAACAACATCATCCAAGATGGAAAGTTTCTTATTGAAAGCATGCAGTTTGTGTAGTTCAAGCCCGGATAACGACAGGTAAACAAACATGATCTAGTCTTCAAACTCAGAGATAGGGTCCTCTGAGAGCTCCCTGTTAGCAGCCGACTGCCCTCTGCCCTCCTCTGCACCCGTGTCCTCAATTGATTTGGCGCTCTTAGGACCGTTCCGCTGGTAGCGAGTCTTCTTCAGCTGCCCGTGCTCGTCATAGCGTGGAAGCCGCCGGCCGATATCGCACCGGCCATAGTTGGGAGGTGGGAGAGGGTAGAGCGGGCCTGGAGCAGCCACCTGCACGTTCAGCCTAGCATCAGCAACCTCTTCATCCGATGCAGGTGTGAAGTAGAGCCGGTTTGTGTCGAGAAGGCAGAGAAGAGTGCGCATCTCGCGTGTGCGCATCTTGCTCGGGTTACGGAAGATGTATTCTGGCGGCCATCCGACCATTTTCAGCCGGTGCGGCATGAAAATGAAGTCACGGAAGTCTGTGACTGTCCAGTGCATTCTCGCATTACAGTCTCCGCATGCATCGGCTGTGCACCCATGTGTGAGTGTGACATCCCGGGAATTGTAGAGAATACTCTATGGATACATACCGAGTGCAGCATTCATGCGGGAGCGCAAGGTTCCACGTATTGCTCCTGTCTGAGTGGCATATTGTGGACGCATGGTTGGATGAGAGACAAGGACAGGTGGTGGGCTTGTGCCATCTGGTGCAGAGAAGTTGAGAGGAATAGTCTGAAGCATTTCAGGGTTGTGCTGAGCCCTCAAACGACACTGTCGAGTATTTAACGGATACGGATGGAAGACCAGGCAAAAGGTGTATGTTTGCTACTAGAACAGAGTTGATGGACAAGATCTGTGGAGAGATGCCTTATGAGTAAGACAATCACTGTGACCCTCAAGGTCAAGTCGTCTCGCAAATTGGCTCTGAAACCATGTCTAGACTCTGCAATACAATTTACAATCAATTACTACAGACAATTTGTAGCGCATTGTCTACTTTCTCTTCATTGTCCTCACTTGTTCACTCTGGTACTACCAGTCCGTTGTAGGCTGGGGCAAGCCTCCGTGTTCTCCATCTCATGCCCCTAAGGGAGCGCAGCCTGCCATAATCTTGTCCGGGTCAACAACTCACAAAACATATTCCGAGAATAGACACGGAGCGGACCAAGGGCTGCATAAAAATAATTGCTCGCTTCACCAATTGCATTCTGTTCCGTCCAGGATTCTGAGTCGGCCGCGTACACACGCATGCCCGGTAAGTTGCTTCTGGCCGGCGGATGGACTGTTCAAATTCATGAAGTCCGAGGATGTACACTATGCACAGACAGGGTATCTCTCCTCCATTACTCGGCCTCCTCAGCTGCTGCTGGCATGCCAGACCCCAGGCTTCTATGCCTTCAAGTGTTAGTCATTGGTGCAGACTTGGGCTCCGGTGTTATGTTCCACCAGTAGCGCGACACGGTCCTGACTCCTGGTTGAATAGAACTGAACTGAATATAAGTGAAATGGTCAGGGAAGCGAGATGAGCAGAATGCACGAGCGCAGTGTTTAGCAAGACAGAAGACGGAGAGGTCAGAGAAGATCATGCCTGGCTGGCGCCGGCGCGCACAATTTTTGGTCGACTGCTATCGCTACCAGCTGCACGGGGAGCCTGCTGCATCACATGCACGGGCGGAAGCATGGAGAGCCCTGACGAGTTCCGGACAGGTAGACACAGGGTCGGGCGGCGAGAATGTGCAAGACGCAAGCAACGTAGCGGACCGAAGTCTGCAGCACAAGAAGTATGAGGTGAGACGGAGCGCGCACCGCTCGTCGCGACAAACATGACGGGCGTAATGAGCGGAGCGTTCGGGTGTGGCACTCGAACTGAACCGGACACGTACCTGCAACTTGACGTCGGCCTCCTTCTCGCTCTGCTTGGACGCGTTTGCATCTGGTCCGTGCACGAGCGGCGGATTACTTAGGATGGGAGAAAGCAGGGGGTGAGGACCTGTCCCTTGTGCTCATGTCTCTCCACATTGGCCCTTCCCATACGGACATGCGCATGCAACGTCGCCCCGACGTTGGCTGCTACGTGGGCTGTGAGTACTCGTCATCTGCATACCAGAATCTGTGCGTACTGACCGGCCACTCTAGCCCTGAAGGCTGTCGGTCTCATTGTCGAAGAGGCTTCATCGGGTGACAACTCTGGTGAGTCTCACATCCATCGTCACAGAAGCTCCTGTCTCACTGACCCTGCGAGTAGTTGTCTCACCCTTAACCCCGCAACAATGCAGTCACCCGTGGAGACACCATCATCTGGTGCGTATCGCGCTGTCAGGATGTGCGTATTAGTCCCTGACTGTCTACACAGGCGAATAGGGCGGCGCAACACCGTCCTGATCTGCCTGAGCTGCGACGACGTCGAGGAGGGCAAGTCCCAGCTGGTTGGATGACGTCGCGGGCCGCTGCTCATCGTCTTTGTCGCTGGGTGAGAGGGCGCTTTCATGCGCCTCGATGTTCCAGTCTGTTGGCATCTTGGACCTGGACGTGAACGTTGACTGTCCGGCAGGAGACGGCATCCCCATCATAGGCGGGTATAGTATGCGGCGAGCGGAACATTGGCGCTGTCTTTTCGGACGACGCATGCGGAAATGGGAGCGAGATAATTGTAGGGACTAGTAGCGAGCGCGCCTCGGTTGGAACAGCATACATAACGGGGCAACGGGACGAAGGTCCAGGGGTCGACGGAGATGACGACGCCTACGCGCAGTGATGGTCTTACGACATATTCGCTACGCGCGGCAGGAGCAAGGCTCTTCCTGTTGGTCGGAGCGGGGTAGACGGATCCAGGGGAAGGAGATGACGTGTTCTCAGCCTGTGAGGAGTAGAGCGTGCGCATGCCAGTACCGGGGATGCTGAGTACAGACTGGGAGGAGCGTGAAGGCGGTGTTGCTAGTGAGGATGGCAAGGTCGCCGAGGATGGACGAAGCCACGGGCCTAGAGCTGACCACACAAGCCGTCCATGATTCCGTGAGACTCACCGTCAACGTCCTCGGCGATGATGGCGAGCCGACGGCACGCCTGAGCGGCGATCTAAAGAGCGGACGGACAAGTCCTTGTTCACGGACGGAGCGGAGGATGAGGGGTTTCTCGAACTCGGCGCTGTGCGTGTTGACGTCAGTGACAAAGTAGGGGGAGATGAAGCCACTGTTGAAGCGCATAGCCTCGATCTCCCATGGACTTGGAGGAGTGGGCACAGAGAACGGCGGTGTCCGTATGGTGTGGTTTGCGCGAGCTTCAGCTGATTGTATACGTAGTTAGCGCATTACAATAATACCTCTGATGACGAGACTTGATCGACCTTGAGACGAGGGACGCTCTCCTGGTGGGGCATATGAGCACGGATGTCGTCGGGTGGCGCGGAGACGTTCTTGGGAATGGCCGGGGCGTGTGTCCTGTCCGAGTTGTTTGCTGCAAGCCTGCAAGCCCCGCCTGCCCGTTCCCATACGCCAAGTGTCGACGGAGAGCTCGAGCGAGGCGGCGCCCACGCTGTCCCGTGCGAGTCGCTTACTGTTTGCCGCTTCAAGACCCGGTGGTGTTGATCGCATCTTGCACTTATCAGAGAGGGAGGTAGGAGCTGTATTGAGACGTAGGTAGATGACAGATGTACATAGTCGAGCATGACATGAATATGAGAGGAGAGAGAGAGAAGGGAGTAAAGGAGGAGCATGCGAGAGGACGGAGAACGTACGAGATACAGGTTACCAGTCTTCTGCGCTCCCATCTCGGAAAATGGAGTGAGAACGTGAACTCGGCGCGTGAGAGGCGAAAGAGAAGTCACCTGTGTCCTACAAGAACCGGAGAGGTTCTTCACGTACACGCCCTTTGACTTCTCTTTGCGGACTGGGCTGTACGCGCAGAACAGAGGGTCGTGGCCGGGTGCAGATGATACGGATGAGAAACATACGGTTGAGTCCCCAAGTAGATCTCCATGTACGACGCCTCCGCGAGGTACTCCAGATGAGCATCCGATTGGGAGGGGGAGAGTCTTGAGGAGGGCGACATTCGAGAGGTATACGGAAGCGAGAGAGGCCTAGGGAGAGCGAGGAGGGCGAGGTGGGAGGAGCGTGCGAGGGCAGAGGCAAAAGAGAGAGAGAGCGAGTCCGAGGCAGGGCGCGTTGCCTGACGGTGCGCGTGTTGTCACGTTGGGCGAGGACGCGTTTGGAGCGAGAGCAAAGCAGAGTCGACGCGGTGGATGCGTGCACAGAGAGGGCGATCGGCGCCTGCCGTCAGACGATCGCCAGCGTCTGCTCCACCCAACTCTCATAGACCCGCCTCGACCGTCCCTGCCCATGTCGCCCTCTCGCTCCCGCATGTGCCCTCTCCCCGCCTCCACGCCGCGTCGGTGAGCGTCCTCGCCTTCGCAGCCCCTCCTCATGTCTTCCTCTCTTCCCACGCTGCCGGCCTCCCCGCCAGCGTACAAGCTACTCTTCATGACACCCTCGGCGCCGCCTTCCTCGGACACCTCGTGACGACTCTGTATGTCCCCATCCCGTCCTCTGTCCTCGCCTGACCGGATGGCCTTGCAGCCTCTATGGCATCACGACTGTGCAAGCCTTTACCTACTACCGTGACCACCGCAGCAACTCGTATTTGATGCAGTCCACGGTCAGTCTCCCATTCTCCCCACATCATCCTGTCCTCACTCGTTTCCTTACGCAGGTCCTTGTCCTCTGGTGAGGTCCCCCTCTCTCAGCACACTCCCCTCACATCATCTCAATGCATGCCTCCCACAGGATACTCGATAGTGTTCACGCAGGCCTCATCACGGCGGCCATCTATTGGTATTGTATCACCAACTTCACCAACCTCCCCGCCGTACAGAAGCCGATATGGCCCATAGCCGTGCGTCTTGATCCTTCTGCCGTCTCTCACGACAGCTGTAAAGGCCATGATTTTTGTCTGTCAGTGCAGCACTCGCCTCTGAAAGCCTGTGTGAATAGTCTCATAGCACATCACATCTTCCCTTTAGAATATAAGCAACTCCATAGTCCGCGTGTACGTTCATTCTATCCGTCTCAATCACCCATACCATCATCTAACGTCCCCGCCCGCAGAGTATTCGGATATCGTCTCTACCGATGTCAGTACTCCCAACCTTGCATGCATAGGGCATAGCACGGGCCGGTACAGGGGGACCCGACTTGTTCCCGCAGTGAACCCGTACTCGTGAGCCTTTGCTTCGTGAACATACAGAGGCTCTCACCGATACGCGAGTACTGGCCTATGTTCGCGGGTTACCTACTCTGTGACCCGTCCCCGCACTCATACGGGCATATACTCGTAACGGGTTTACCCGATCCGCGCCATGCTTTATGCAGCATGTACAGTGTATCATGAGCCGGATATGCATGCTATACGTACCGCACACGGATACTGATGCGTTCAACAGTGAATAACCACCGATGGGAACTACCTAGCGTGATCGTATGTCTTGTCTCACCGCACTTGCGTTGGGTCATGTATTGACCCATCTCTGTAGTTTGTCCTGTCGGTCTTCATCCTCGGTATGCACACCACTTCTCGACGAGCGACTTCCAACTCCGGCTAATTGCATAACCGCACTTTTCTGGATGGACAATCATCAGTGGATGCATTCTGTAAGTCGTCGCATCCCCTGTATTGTGCATTTGAAACGACGCCGCTCACTCCGCTCTGTCTGGATCACTCCGCCGCCACCGACGACGTACCAGACTTTGCCGCCAAGCTGTACGTATTTCTTCCCCCTGCGCCGCTCGCACCCATCCCGGCACCAGCCTCCCCAGAAACGCATAGCGTAGACTAACCAAAGCCCCGGAAAACAGTGTGGGCCTCGGGTCCTACGCCCGCATCTCCACCATCTCCGTGCGTCCAAATGTTCCCATGCCTCACCTCTTCACGCGATCCACGTCGCTCATATGATCCTTGCTTGCCTCGGTTGCTTGGTTGCTTCGGTGCTTGGATACAGTGGGGATTGTACGCGGGCCTGAGCGTTGAGGTCGCCGTGGACGTGATCATCGCGGGCGCGCAGTGTTACCTGCTGAGGGGGTTCGAGACGGGGATCCGGAGGTGCGTGCATCCCGTACTTGGTCCGACCTTTCTGACGTTTGGACGGTTCTGACGATGCGACAGTACGGACACGGCGATCCGGATACTGATGACGTATAGTATCAACACGGGCTTGTTGACGAGGTGCGCTCCCGTTCTGTGTCCCTTGCGGAATGAGAACTCACGAGTGAGGGTGTGCTGCTCTAGTTTGTGCGCGGTCGGAGCGTTGGTCTCGGTGAGTGCTTGTCCAGTGCTCAGATGTGCACCATGTGTCTGACTCTGCGTTCGTGTTCGGGACTGAATAGTACGCGGTCGCGCCGAGGAAGTTCATTTACTTTGCGTTCTATTTTGTGCTGAGCAAACGTGAGTGTTGTGTGTTTGTGTCGTCCTCCTATTGCCATGCGCCGACTGACGTCTGCCTCCACGTCTCTCGTGCGTATGGCTGATGACACACGAACAGTGTACGTGAACTCGCTCCTCGCGACGCTCAACGCGCACGGGTCGCTCCTCGGCCGGAGCGCGCGCCGTCGGAGGCAGGACAAGATCGCGTTCCGCGCGCCGTCGCATGCGCACTCGCGAACTGTGGACGGGGAGAGGACGGGAGGGGGGGAGACGGAGTACGGGGAGCGGAGTCAGGGTGCAGGGATCGAGGTGCGTCTTCTCTCTCTCCTTTTTCTGGCTCCGTCGGCTGCTTCTGTGGTGCGGAGTGACTGAGAGTCCTGGATAGTTCACGACGGTGATCTCGGCGGACGCGGTGTCGACGGACAGCATCGTGGAGACGACGAAGACGAAGATCGACGAGGAGGCGTTTTCGGGAGCGTATGGCGCGTGAGGAGCGTGTGCCGCCGTTGCCAGTGGTCGTGGGCGTGGTGGCACTCTGTGCCCTCGGGGCGATTACGAGTCGCGACACTGCATGTGCAAGAACGAATGGCGCAAGTCGATCGGAATGAATGCAGCCTTGTGCCTTGTGCTACCGTCTAATCTCTGCTCTGCGGCCCATCGGCTCTCGCTCAGAGCCACCGCTGAAGCCAGAGCCAATGCCCCTCCGACTGCTCTGCCTGCGCTGTTCTCCTCCCGCTGCCTCGCCGGCGGTCTCTTCTTTCCCGTTGGCGCGCCCCGCGACGCGAATCGCACGCATCGCCTCGGCCACCGTCCATGGAGCTCTCGGTCCGCCAACGATCGCCCGCCGTCCCCGCCGGAGTCGGGGCAATATCTTTCCGCCAGAGTGTTCCTGGTGTGGCGTTTGATAGCCTCGTGTTACGGGCGTTCTCTCGGGGGACCGAGCCGAGTGCCGAGGGCGCCTTGGTGCGCGATTTTGCAGTGGGAATGGGAGGAGGAGGCTTGGGAGATTGCATGCACAGGGTGGGGAGGGCGGGAGCTATGTGCGAGTGTCGGGAGGTCGGAAGGTGACAGGAGGAGGTACGATGAACGTACTTGGTTGGTAATGTAGGGTACTGTCGGGCACGTCGTGAATGCGGGCACTGAGCAAGCCGCTGGGTGCGCGGATATAGATCCTGAGGCGTGAGGATTGCAGGATGACCGTTTCTCGGGAGATGGCACCGGAGTGGCTGGCGGGCCTTGGGGCTGGAAGCTGTCATAGTCTAAAGTGGTGCCAGAGGCCGGTGAGGCCGACGGATGGAGGTGAGGCTGTGGAGACTTTCTTAGCCTGAGCGCATTTGGTACGATGCCGATAGGGACGAAGACTCGCGAGTAGTGCACGTGACGTGGATTGACGATATGCAGTGATGTTTCAGAATCTTTGGACGAATGTCAACATTTGTACAGAACGCCCCTGATTTGATGACGTTGGCGCCCGTTATATGTGACAGTTCCTTCGTTCACGCACTTCCCAGTGAAGTCGCGACATCCTCTTGAAGCCTAGCACGCGTATCCGAAAGGTAAACTCATTCTCTCCTCGTGGCCATGCCAGAGCACTAGCTGAAAACTGACAGGACGGTAACTCCCTGAGAGGCCTGAGGGCTGAAAAGCCGAAGAACGCGGACTCTCGCCCCGGCTTCGGGACACCGACATTCTGTATAAAGCCACGTAGTATACGCGCAAGCTCACGATGAAGGATGCAAAAGACACGTCCAGTGTCATGCCTTTCTCTCAATTTCTCACCGATGTCCTCCCTTCGCCCCATCCACCCGACCCCTCTCCCGCCAGCCTGAGGGTTGCGAATGTGTACAACGCATTCTGTACCGAGCTTGGCGTGTCTAGACTATCAGGCAGCAGTGAGAGGACGAAGGCACTCGATCAACTGAACGAGAAGGCCTACTCACGAGCGTGGGTGAGCGCATTATTTGCTGGCGGGTTAGTGTCTTTTGCTAAGTTGCGCAAAGCTGAAAGTCGACAAGGCGCATCGCCTCTGCCCAAACCGTTACTTCCTACACCTTTCAGAAGAGAGCGTCGAGGCTGAAGACGACTCGGGGATGAAGGTGGATGGGTCTTTCATAGCTCAGGAGGACACCAAGTCGGCCCTCGAGGGCGTTCCCAACTGGCAACTTCAACGCCTACAATCCATCGATGTCGGAAGGGGCGACACCGGATCTGACCCGTTTGATGACAGGCGGTCGCGGGATACCCAGTCGTAAATGGAGAGCCGTATGAAAGTTCGGGGCCAGCTGATGTCGTATGCTGAGCGTGTCTTTTCCTTCCAACATCGCTGCGCTCTCTACATGCTATTCGTCAACGGCCCTTCAGGCTTTCGTGTCATGCGATGGGACCGTGCTGGTGTCATCTCTACCGAAGCTGTCGACTACGTTCGGACGCTCAAGGGGACTGCGCACCTGCTCACTTTCCTCCATCGCTTCTCTCACCTCACTCCCGAGCAACAGGGTGTCGATACGACGGCGGTCCCGCTTTCTCCCACGGCCTGTGGATGGGTGCGCATGGACGAGCTTCTGACTCGGAGCAGCGCTGACTGCATGATATCCCGGCTACCGACCATGTCCCACCCCACCTCTGCGACGATGTCCCTCCTGCAGAATACCTCAGCTCAAACGGCTGGGCGTTGCATCAATATCCCGCTCACGAGTGCGTTTCCTCCACCTCGCACACCGATCACCCCCCTGTCCTCGCCGAGTTTGCCCACGCTCGCGACCTCTTCGCTCAATCGCTCCGCAACGGTGCACCGCGCTTCAAGATGTTGACGGCCGCGTTTTCCTCGTTGGGGACCCGATCCGCGTGTCCTCGGGCATGTTGGGTCGATGTACGAAAGGGTTCGTCGCACTCGAGTGGGCGACGCAACGGCTCGTGTACCTCAAGGATACGTGGAGGTCGTACTGCACCGCCTTTATCAGGAGATCAGGAGAGAAGGTGACATCCTCAGGGAATTGAAAGCGAGCTCGGTGATAAACGTTCCTACGGTTGTCGCCCATGGCGACATGCCTGGCCAAGAGACGGAGACATCACAGTATTCACCCGAGACAGGCAAAAAGCGCGCTCGAGAGGTCGTGTCCGTCAGCAGTGGCACTCGCGCTGCTGGGAGGGCTAGCACGGAACGCACGGCCAAAGAGGCCGCGGCCGAGGATGCTTGTGTCCAGGGTCTTGGCCTTCGGCATCTAAGCTACTACCGCATGGTGGTGAGAGAGATATGCCTACCTCTGACGAGGATCACGAGCGGCGAACAGCTCATCGTTTGTGTATACGATGCCATGAAAGGTATAGTTATGGTCTTGCGTCTACAGGCCCTCCTCCATTACTCGGTCTTACTGTATTGCATGTAGCCCATGAGGCTGCGTATGAGCGCTGTGGTCTCATACAGACAATCAGTATTCAGTCGACTGGCAGGGACTGTTGGTCGACCGGGAGCTCGTGAAGACGACAACGTGGCTAGAGAGCCGGGAAGAATCGTGCGGCTATCCTCCGATTCTATAAATGTCGCTAGTCCTGACCCTGACTCACTCGCTCGACGCATTCCGCTAGGGAACATGGCATTCCATGTCGTGCCACTGTCTCTCGAATCTGGAAAAACCAATTGTCGGTGCCGATGAACTCGAATCGTTCATGCACGTCATCGTCTACGTAGCACTCCGACTCTTGCGACACAACTATCCAGAGATCGACGGGTTCATGCACGAATACTTTGACGGGTACGGCCTCAACGAAACCAACACTTATGTGGGGCCGCCAGCAAAGGAGAGAGCGGTCTTCTCGGGCGAGCTGAGGAGTGCCGGCTCGGGGACAGACCCGCTGACATTCCTCAGCGGTCAAGGTCCACGTCAACACCCCCTCAATCACCTCCTCCAGTCGCTTCTCGCATTCTTCAACGCACGCTATCGAATCTACCAATGGGAGAAGAAGAAGGCGAAGGAGGCGGAGTCGCAGGCGGCGGCAGGGGAGGCGGAGGCGGGAGGTGATCCCGATAACCCCCCTAGTAAGCGCTCCAAGGCAGGCTGGCGACTGCGCCAAGTCTCCTGCGCGAGCCGTCCACGCCCCCAGCTGCCCCAGTCCCCACCGTCGCAATTGTCTCAGGAGCTGTTTGAGACCGCCAAAAGCCTCGGTAGGCACGAAACCGTCCTCGCCATACTGATGGACCACCTCTCGAACTTCGAGTGGCCCGCGGACGACGTCGTGGGTGATCGATGGGCCGAAGCCGACTACAGCCTCGAGCTCGTTCCGCCGGAACGGGAGGAGGCGACGAGGGCGGGCGCGCCAGTGACCAAGAAAGCACGCATGGGCAGAGGCAGTGGCAGCAGTTCAGTCGCTGAAGAATCGTCGGAGATGATGTGCCAGTCAATAGGTGCAAATCGTTGCTTGCCGACACCTGTCGTCAACAGCTGCAATCACACTTTCTGGTAGTAAATGTCATGGATGTTAAGGGACGCGTGCATATCAGGCTAGGCTGGCGCCAGAAGCTTCAAGGACGAGTCGCTGGCAGCATCACTTCCTGTAGGCAGTTCTTCACTCAGTACGCAAAAATCTACGACATCCTTTCACCACTCACAATGGGTACGATCAGGCATTCGGGCGACAGGAGCCTTCATATCCGAATGATGGATTCGTTTGAGGCCCTCAAGTCCACGCCACAACGCTGTCACACGCATACGCGCCGTCATGGCTCGAGATGACCGTCCGCGGTTTCACGACAGTCTACATTGGACGGCCGAGTGCGGCTGGAAAGCGCTACTGCTGCGAGATGAGTGTGTACTGGGAACATCAGTATGCCAGGAGCCAGGAATGTGCGCCTCACCTTCAAGTTGCTGATAGACTTGTCTATCGGGTCTCCAGAGGTCTGCAGAGGGAGTCCGGAGGACACGTACGCTGGCACGCAAATCAAGCATATATGTACCCCGTAAGAACATGATATGGTAGATTGACTCACCGGGGCATGATTACGACCATCCCCTGCCGGTGAGAGTGCTTCTGGCGCTGCTGAACGAACGATGCACAGCGGCGATTGATTGGCTGAAGCTGACTACGCCCTCGTCCGGCTGGAACGGGAGGCGGCAAAGACGGCGCTGGTACAGGCAGCAAGCGCGCGCACGCTATGTCGAGCCTGCCCGTCGGATTCTAAGAGGAGACTGTACTGCCGACCAGACTCGGCATTAGGCAACCGCACGGTCGAATGACCTGCGGACGACGGGGATGACTCGGGATCATAGAGCCTCTCCCATGGTGATACGGCTTCAGTCGGGCGAGTCCTGAATCGGGGAGGAATAGTGGGCCGCGCAACGCATGGTAGATTGTTGGAACTTGGGGACAACATCGAAAGCGGTAGTCAGAGCAGAGTATTCTACAATTCATGATACGTTCCACGATCTGATCGTACGTTCGAGTAATATCAACGCCGAGATTCATGCGTGCTCACAGGAAGACAAGAATCAAAAGCGGACCGAGATGTTCTCAACTAGATGGAGGCTTCTGCATTGCTTGGTGGGGGGATGGCTCGGCCGTGCGTATGAGGCGTTCTCGTTCTCCGGGGTTGATGTCGAGTGATTGTCTCCTGCAGGCGTTGCATGAGAAGAGATGCTGTGTACATGGATGTTCTGAAGTGTCAACAGTTAGAGGGGAAGGTAGCGGCGAGCGTTGTGAGTAGTGGGGATAGAAGAGATCCAGACTGACGTAGGGTGAGGAAATCGTAGCAAGCACCGAGGCAGAGAATGTCGAGACACACGCCGAGCACAGGTACACAGCAACTACCGACGATAGTGTCGGTCATCGCACAGAGATTGAGACTTATTGAGGAGACTGCTACGGACAAGACGAAACAAGACGAAGGGAGGAGTGTATGTGCGGAGACAGGGAGACTGAGCGTAGACTGCGGGCTGGAGTGGGACTCGCTCGGGCGTCTCAGGCCGGTATGCCGGGCCGCCTTCAGCTTAGCCTCCGACGCCGGAGAGAAAATCGAGACGGTCGACGACCTCCCTTCATTCTCTCATCTCCTCCTCTCTTTCGACTCGTTTTACGATTGACGTTCTGACCAGATCAAGCCCGTGCACTTTGGCCATACTCATTCTCGCAAATACCTCATCGTCCAATCCCAAACTTAAGGATAACACGTAGCCTCAAATTACGCCATGCGGATGAGGAGTACCATCGACCTGTACGTTGTTGTAACTTATCAGACAGACACCATCCCTGTGGCCTGAGGTGCAATACACCAGCCCGCTCACCTTGACCTGACGCACAAATGGCCTCTGAACCGACTCTTTCTTCTCGCTCTGCGCTAGCCGCGTCTTTTACCATGTTTGGCGGCGATGAGTACTCGATGGATTCGTCCTCCTCTCGAGACGCACCGAAAACCAAGGAACAGCTTTATAGACATCGCATTCGAACCCTCCACACAGTCATCGACGAGAGCTACATCGTTGTCCTAGTCCTCGATGCACAGGATCCGGAAGGCCGCAAGAGTAGGCTGGTCGACGAGGAGGTCCGGAGGCGGGAGAGCGAGGGCAAGAGATTCGTCTTCGTCCTCAACAAGGTCGGTAAGTGTCGTCATCAGGCTACAACGTCATCGCGCCCGTGTTCTTGCGTGGAAATTACGCCATATGATCATGTTCAACGAGTATTCGCAAAGGATCATTGCTCAGATGTCATGGATGTTGGAGGTCCACGGGCGCCTATCCTGCTTCGTAGCGGACGTTGGACTACACTAGGAAGCTTGCACGCCTAGCATCAGAACAAACTTTGGCCTGGTCAGGGCATCCTCCATAGATGTATCAGACTATGGTTGCACAAGCCGGCTGGACTCGCGGATTGACTTTGGTACACTGTGTCTTGAAGACACGCATATGGTCTCTGGCTGCCCAGTACTTCCACTGTCATTCTCTGACCTACGCACCAGATCTTGTCTCAAGCGACAACGCTCAAGCGTGGATCCGCTACCTCCAACATTCGACTCCCACTCTTCCATCCAAGTCCGCCAGCTCCCACCAGCGTTCGAACCTATCCTCTTCCACCGCGCCTGCGGCCTCCGACTGCTCAAGGCGTACACATCGAGCGCGCAGAGCTTCACCGTCCGCATCGTAAGGTATCCCAATGTTGGAAAGAGTAGTCTTATCAATCCGTGGAAACGTCCCAAGGTCGGCCTTCTCGCCGGCCCTGCCTCTCTGCACGCTCATTCATGATAGTGTGCACCTCCCTGTAGGTGTGCGCGGCTTCCGCGCAGCCAGACACACAAAGGAGCTCAGACTATTCGGCTTGAGCGCGGCCTGCGCATCATTGACACGCCAGAGGTCGTGTTTGACGACGATGACTTCGACGACGGCAAGGGCAGCAAGAAGGGAAACGTCCTCTTGCGGAACATCATTGAAGTGCTAAAGTGCAAAGACAATGAAAACCCATCGTCAACGGTTCGTGCTTTCTTCCAGCACTAGCTCAAAGGTCAGTTGACGGCAGGACGAATGCAGTTGAGGAGATCGTGGCGCGAACAGACCCTGCGGCAGTAGAGAAAGTCTACTGGCAACGTTAGTAGAAGACTGCTCGTCGCCGCTCGAGTTCCTCACTATGGTTGCGCTCAAGACCGGCCGACTGCTCAAGGTAGGTCTGCATCATACCCAGGGGAGCATCATGCATCGCCACACCACTCTCTCCTCCACCACGGCGGTGGTTGAACACCTAATTGGGAGGGGCGTTGCGGCTTTGCACATGGCGCGTAGACTCACTTGTTGAAGCCCAACACACCAAGCAGACTCGGCCAATATCTCGAACAGTTTTGCTGGCGTAATGCTCATAGATGCTCATGACGCTGCGACAATCGACATCCATGCGTCTTATCGTGACCCGAAAGCGCGCAGCAATACAATATAGCAGCAGTACAAGCACACACTCACTTAAGATCGGCTCGAAGCAGTGGCCACTATTCCGCCCGAACAACCATCTAGTCCCTGTCAACCTCGACCCGAGCCGCGCCGCGCAGCACGTCCTCTACCGCGCCAGTTGCTCCCACGAGTCCTCGCAGCAGGCTCACCAGCGTCGGACGTGCGACTACACATGGGTATCATTCCTCCGAGCTCACGCGACATCGCGGCGACGCTGGGACGATGCTCCCTGACCTGGAAGTCTTGAGCTTGGGCTTGCACTGCCCGAGGGAGCGATGTTCGCCTTTGGCAGCGTGCCGTCCATCGCGCGGGTCGTCCTGGTCGGTGGCTCGACGATGGTCTTCGTGCGAGCGGCGCGCTTCGACGACGACGCACCGACTCCGTTCGAGCCCGCTTCGGTCCGAGGCTTCTTGTGCGCTCTCATGCTTGTTCCCGGTCCCTCCTGACGCAAGTGGGACGTGTGGTATGAGGGGCGTTCGGACACTTTGTCTTCTGCGGGCCAAGACGCATCGTCGAGTTGTAGCGCGTCTTCGAGGACGTCGATGACGGTATCGTGATCCTCCAGCAGGGCGACGATGGCCTCCATCTCCTTTATGCGCTCCCGAGTCGGGCCTGTGCGCATCCACAGCGCAGGCGACACCTTCAACCTGGGTGGTTCCCTTTTGCCCCGAAGACGCAGGTCTTCTTTCTTCTTGCTCGAGCCGTCTGCGCGTGTTCTCCCGGAGGGAACAGCAGCACGAGGAGCGGCCTCGGCTGCAGCTGTCTTGGCCTCCAGATAGTCGTACCTGACCTTGAACAGACCCAACAGCGTGTGGACCAGGCTGTTCAACGGACCGTTCAGCGCCGCATCCTCCTGCGGTCCAGCGAAGAAGACAAGGTTTGTCGGCCCGTTCGAGAGCTTGCCGTACGCGACGGTGGCCCTCTTCATCATCGGCGCGCATGCCTGGCCGACACATCGGACGCCGGCGCTCTCAAAATAGCCATGTATGAAGCCTGCCAGACTTGGAGCATCCAGGTTATGGTAGAGGAAGCACACGGCGCAGTAGACTAGGACGTGGAAGAAGGACTCTAGCTCGTCGGGGACGCTCGCACTCGCCTTGGGGTTGTCCAGGCGGTAGAGCGATGTAGTGTCCCAGGTTCCCTGTGTGTGTCGTGCGTGCAGATATTGTCAGAGTCAAAGTTGGTACTGAAGGGATGCATGGCCACATACCAGTCTATGGAGGCACGGGTTGGCGTCTTTGTCTACCGCGAGTTCCCAGTCTGACAAAACACCTTCCCAAGATACGAAAGGCCCGCTCTCGTCCTCGGCGACGACAGGGCGTATCAGGATATTGCCGGGGCTGACGTCGCCGTGCAGGAGGCCGCACAGCGTGTATGCAGACTTGTGAGCTATGTGCATATTGTGTCAGTCCGATACTATCTGATACCGTGACGGCGGACGGTCGGATAGTAGAACAAGGTTGCTCACCAATTATGGCATCGCAGAGGATGCCCACCAGTTGGCTGCTCGACGTGAACGCCGTGAGGGGCATACACACGTCGCGCATGACCACACGGTAGTGAGTGAGGTGCTGCAAGCCTCTTCCTGGCTGGGGCCTCGGACTCTCGTCGTTCTCCATGACGTCTGCAGATCGCTTTTTGCCGGCCTGAGTACTTCCCTGGCTCGCACCCTTGTTGGACATTACCTGAGGCTTCCGCCGCTTTGCATTCGTGCGAGTGTTCCTTGACTTATGCTTGCGCTTGCGTGGCGGGAGCGATGGTGGAATGTATGCAGGAGCCATGGTGGCAGGAAACGTGCGACTGATCTGCGAACTTGACTCGGAATTGTCCATTGTTGCGTCATCTTCTTCGAACCTCAGGGAAGTATCCGTCGCAGGAAACTTCTTCAGTATCACGCCACACGCACTCACTGGCGGTTGCGCCGTGAACAGAGCGTCCGACGCTTCGAAGCGAGGCAAGTGCACTTTGACGCGTTTCGGACCGCTGACAGGGGAGTAGTTCGACGTCTCCGTCTCTTGGTCCATGATGTGATCCTCGTGGACGACGACGACCGGGACGTTCTCCACTCCAGCCGCGTTCAGCTGCTCCAAGATGGCGCCTTCCCCCCGGATGCCCTTATAGTAGGGTCGCCAGGCGTCTTTGATGAAGACGAGACGTTGGGTGAGCCAGTCCAGGGCGACGTAGCCGCGCATGCCGTAGCCTAGCAGGCTATCGCGCTGGACGATGGGCCGGCCTACAAGATAGATCCTTCCCGCAATGAAGATCATGGATCGAGGGTGTCCCGGTTGAACAGATTCGCGAAACAGCTGACGGGCGTGAGTGAAATCGGGGATGACGCGCAGCGCCTGGTGGTGGCACGTCGCGCGGCATCGGTGAGACGGATCGGGAATAGGTGATGCGTCGTCGAGATCCATAGACGTTGCGGCCACGGTAGGTTGTTGGGTGGAGACAGTATGAAGCGAGTGTTCTCGCGAGTCAAGATCTTCGTCACATTTGCAGACCTCGTCCATGCGCGTCCAGCCGTACGAGTCCTCGGAAAGAGCAGTCACCGATGTGTCGATGCCCTGTTGCTCTGGAGACAACGTCGAGAAGCAGTGAAGAAACTTGAGTAGGTGCTTGAAGCCCGAGAGAGAGTGGATGTAGTCGACAGCTTCAGAGACGATTACCCCGGAACGATCCCAGCGCATGGCACGGAACATGGGCCCGTTGACAAAGAGCATGTAGAGTGCGGTTCGATGCTGGGAAGAGAACACCCCCTCAGCGCGGGACAGCAATCGCGCAACATATTCCTGACGCGATTTTGGGTCCGCCTTCGGGGTATTCTCTCCATCGTCGAATGGATCGTTCTGTGCTCCACCATGAGCGAAGTCGATGGATAGACGTTGGAATCTCCAGTTGCTGGTCGAGTCAGTAATGGAGTCTCTGTCAACTGTATCGGCTAGAAATCCATGTTCCCGAGTTCGCGCGGCGTCTCTACGCTTCTTATGGGGATTGTCGACAATGTGAAGGTCATAACCAGGACAGAGTCCGTGGCACTGATCCGCTTTGCGCTGGGGTAAACAACGAGTGGTCAATGTTCGCTCAGCACAGATGGTTACTGCACCATTGCGTCACATACCCAAGCGTTGGCATAGTCTCTTGACGTCAAGGTCGTCTGAACCCCAGGATCCTTGGTTATACCGAGGGCCGAGACGAATGACCACCACATAGAGTTAATCCTGGTTTGCGGATACGCACTTTCAAAGGCTTCCTGAGGAGAATAGCATTGAATCACGTCAGTGAGGAACTGAGAGAAGCTCATTGCGATGACAACGTCGTCTTGCATCATGAAGCGGATTCTCGGCGAGTCCGAGATCTGGGAGGTTCAAGTTGGGACGATAGCCAGAATGAAGCGAACGTGACGACTGAGCAGTTTGCGGTACTCAGGGTTTCTCGCTTGCGTTGGTTCAAGACCAGAGAATAATGAGGGACGATCGTCGTCACAGTTCAATCGCGGTGAAAGTCAAAAAACATTCAACCCGGACCTGTGGCGGGTGAGACAACGGCTTACATAAGCAATACTGAACGCTCATCCGAATTCACAGCGCTCACGGGGGCAGGCGTTGTACTTGTAGTCCATGGTGCGAACAGCAGGCTTCTTCGTAGAGATGGCTAAGTGCATGATCATCGAATCTCATACTATACAAACGTAACCCAATGAAAAGTGATGGCAGTATCTCTAATGATACACGGTAACTTTGAGATCAAGATGGAGAGAATCAAGAGAGAATGTACACAACGATCGCCGAGATTATCCAAAAACACGACTCAGCGACATGCTCATCTTCACGCACGAGGGTGAGCCGCCACGAGCCCAATTGCAGCGTACCTCCCGTTCTCCACATCCTCGAAAAACTGTCTGCACGTCGCGAACTCCTCCGATTGAATCCAAGCAGAGAGCTCCTCGAACGTCGAGGGTGTCCATGACTGCGACTCGGCCTCCGTGTCTGCCACCGTCTCCGTTGCACTATTGTTCTTCCTCTCCGACCCCGATCCTGTCGTGGTCGTCGTCGACTTAACGGGCCCCAACTGAGGCGGACGGCGGTAGACACGGGGAGGAGCAGCGAGGGCTTCCGTCAACATATTCGCTAGAACCAGAAGATCATGCCCAACAGCGGGCACGACGCAACGCGGGCACGGCGCGCGCCGGCTTACTTGCCTGCGTGAGCGTCCGCGACGGCGTTGCACTTCTCCACCGGCAAATGTGGAAGGAGAGGCAGGAGTGGTAGTCGCTGTGGCGAGCGCCGCGGGGGTGACAGGTGCACGGTGAACGGAGTGAGGATGCAATGGCGCTGCAGTTAGGTCTTGAGACGTGAGATCGGAGGGTGACAGATGGTATTCGGGAGCTTGGTATGGGGCGCCATGAAGTTTGATGCGAGAAGCGCGCGCGGCGGGGATTCTACGTGCACGAGTGGACTTGATTCCCAAAGGTAGAAAAGGATATGAGAGTAGCCCTCAAATTCTAGTGTGAGGAGAGTGTAAGAGAAGACACTCACAGCACCCTTGATATTGCGCCCTTTGGGGTCATCGATCATGGGCTGGTTATGGGAGGGACGGGTTGGTGGCGTCGGTTCAAGCACGCCACAGGTGCTAGCACCGGGCATCGCATGCTCTTGCAGTAGGTTCGGATGGCAATGAGCGCTCTCATCGGCGCGCGTGAGGTGTATATCGCAGTGCAAGGGAGCGGAAGGAGACCCTTGACGCCAGCGATGAGAGAGTTCAGCATGCGTGGCGTAGACGTCGCCAGAAACAGATGCTGCGTACCTGTGTAAAGATCCACCCGTTCATCTCTCTCTTTCTGCTCCATAGGGGCATTGGGCTCTCTGCCCACGCAAATTGGAGTATCGACAGGAATATCGGTTTCTGGTGTGAGGGACGCAGTCTGCGGCGAGTTGAGGGCGTCAATGTTGCAGGTATTGCTCGAAAGGACGGATGATTCCATTATAATTCTGAGCTGTTTGTCGATAGTGAAAAAGGATATGCGACTGAGAAATGTGTAATGATGAGAGGAGGATTGGGGATAGGACGCACCGAGTCGAGCTGGTTATGGATAGTACGGGCGGCGAGGTGAACTGTGGCGCGACTGAGCTTCGACCTGAGGTACCTCTTAAAAGATGTAGTCTTGCGAAGAGTTTGCGAGGGTAGGTTGATGGTGGAAGTTGACAATGCGTGCGGAATGCTGTCGAAATGGGATGGGACAGGAACAATGGAAGGCTGGTGGCGGCAGGTGTTATGTGGCTGTGTTGGCGGCAAAGGGTGCCGAGGCCCATCACCTACCGCAGCTCCCTGAACAGAAAAGAAAAGTAATAATCGAGGTCCATACGTAGAGTCAGCTACATCCTGCTACATCCTGCGAGGAGGCCGTAGAAGCGTCTTTTCACGACTGAACCGGGAGAAGCTTCCGCGCAAGGGTGAGTAGGACTGCCAGTGACAGGTCTACAACGTGGCAGGGCAAACGTTGGAGACCGATAAACAAATGAGAGGATCATCGGGAGCTGTTGAATAGCACAAAATATCAAGCTTATAGAAGTGAACCCCAAGATGGGCGGCTGTAGAAGCATATCAAGCCGGAGTCGAGAGTCAGAAGAAGGGAGACCAATGTCGTCATTCCAGGCAGAAGCATGACGACAGGAAGATACCCCCGTCAAACAGAGCTATAGAACAGTGTGGTGCTTAGCAAAAAGTCATTGTAGGTCTGAGATTCGAAGGCATGCTGCATGTGTACAGATGGGAAGTGCAACATATAGATAGGGCGGTAGCGGCTGGAGGCGCTAATGTGTCAAGTACAGACTTGTGCTACTGACGAGAGGTTATAGGCTTACCGACCGCCGTTGCCTAGCAGGAGTCTGCATGCACAGAACAGACTTTCATTGCTCAAGCTACAGGAAATCGAGACGGGGGTGCTTGGAGCTAGAAATGATCTATACACTACGTACCTTTCTCATGAGCACTATGCCCAGGGCAAGTGCATCAAATGAGCACTGAGAGCAAGGCTGGGTGAGGCACTTCGAGATAAGCCTTCTCCATTGTTCTGCCAAATCAATCGCGTCGTGTCCAGGAGTCAGCCATGGCAGAGAAAGGACTGGTACTAAGCCAGCCTCTCGAGAGTTCGACAAGTACTGGAGACGCTCGGAGTGTCTTTGCTAAGGCAGCGGATGTAGAAGGAGAGTGATGCTGCATCGATACAACAGAGCAGTACATAGCTTGTGAATGTCGCATAGTCGATTGCAAAGAGTCGTCTCTGAAGTCGCTCAGCACAGGACCGGGCCCCGGCGGTTCCCGACAGGTAACGAGCATCACGTGAGCGTGACTCATCGCGTCTGGCGCCACTCGCGTTCATGTCGCCTGTCCTTATTGGCTTCACTCCCTCTTCGACGATCATACTGACCAATCAGCTGGTCATTACGATACCCATGCCTCTGTCCAAGTATCAAGTAAGGACCAGCTGTCAAGGCAGATGACAGGGCCAACAAGTTAGTAGTTTATCAATTATGAACATTCACCTCATAATTCACTGGTTTGGTCGGCCACGGACCTAAATGGGCCCTCCAATGCGCCTCTCGATTTAATTCAAGCGAGGCGGAACCAGGCTCGATCCCTCCCATGACGCGGAGCATGCGGCGCACCCCGAAAACACGCTACTAAGGCGCGCGAGGTCGTTGATGCGTAACTGCTTTTGCCCGCCGAGAAGGTGTTCTCCTACCAGCACCGGACTGCGCTCGTCATGCTCTTCGTCAACGGACCCACGTTCCGTGCCATGCGTTGGGATTGCTCCTGTGTCATCGTTTCTGAGGCGGTCGACTATCTCACCTCGTCCGACGGTCACAAGTACCTCCTCAGGTTCCTATCCGGCTTCTCCAGGCTCTCAGCGGAGCGTCGTTTCTCTGCCCAGGAACTCCTGTCGCTGGAAGCGCATGAACGAGGTCGCCCGATACAACAACGACTCTGACCACCACGAACATGCCATCATCGAGGACCGACCACCCATTCACTCTTCATGACGTCTTCACAGAGGAGCCCTCCGAGTCCCCTGCAGTGCCTTTTGGCTCGGACGGCTCGGACTCCGCCCACCTACATCGCGATCCCCGCCATCTGTGCTCCGACGACTGTCATCCAGAGCCGATCCCCATCGGCCCCGAGTGCGCACTCGTCCGAACGTGCATACTGACTGGTAAGACAGATAATTCTAAGCATCGTGAGTCCCGAGTCCCAAGTCCCAAGAATAGACAAAAACGAAATGCGTGGGAACCATCCTGCGGACATCCCGCTCAACAGAGCTGCCACATCTTCACAGAGTCGACCACAAGTGCACGGTCTTCCACCTTCTCCGGCCACGACTGCGTCCACAGGGTTTGCGCGTTCGCAAACTCAGTCATAGCGGCTGCACAAAGAGTCACACTCGATCAGGACTAGCTCGACGAAGACGAGTCCGGTGGCACTCACTTCGCGAGCCGTCCAGCCACGGCTTGTCCCCGACCCCATCCGGGAACCACCCGTTCGTGCCGCCAACCGCAACATTCATGATCAAATAGAACGGCTGGTCAAACGGCGCGACGTTCTTCGTCCCATTCTTCCACGGGTCCTCGAGCGGCAGGAACGTCGACCCGTTCGCGACGACGGGCGGGAACTGCCCGCGCTCGAAGAACGGCTCGTCGAACTTGAGGAAGAGCATGTACGTGAGGCGCGAGTCGACGAAGATCCTGATGAACTCCGCGTTCCACTCGAGCGCGTACGTGTGGAAGTCGTCCGCGAACGTCTTCCGCCGGTTCGTCCACCACCCGAACGTCCGGCTCACCCCGTTCAGCCACGGGAACGGGCCCCAGTTGAGCGATCCGCGTACGTAGTCCACGCCCCTAATCCCAGCGCAGCGTAAGCACCCAGTCCCGAATATGCGTAGGACAACTGCATCAGTGCCGCATAAACAAAACAACTCACTGGGCTTTGTACTCGGGCGCGTTCCCGCGCGCCTCCATGATGTCGATCTCCCCCGAGCGCGGCCACGGCCCATACGTATCGTTCACAGGCAGCATCCACAACGCAGGCCACAGCCAGTCACCGCGCGGCAGCTTCGCCCTGATCTCCACCCGCCCGTACTTGATCGCGTGGTGGCCGCGGGTGTGGATGCGCGCGCTCATCACGGGCGGTATGACGGCCTCGCTGGACGCGTTCGAGACTGCGCCGCAGTTCGTGAGGTTCATCGTGTCCGTGCATCCGGTCAGGTTGTACGTGAACGGAGGATGGCCCAGCACCGCGTCGCGGCCGATCGCGTCTGAGGTGAGGGTGGGGACGATGTAGAGGTGCCCGTCGCGCACGAACGAGTTGTTGTCGTAGTTCGTCGTCATCTCGAACTCTTGGTTGCTGTGCGGGGAGGCCCCGTTAGTCATCCATGCACGATAACGTCAGTCGAGGAATCGAAGTTGCAATTAATATGTTAACGTCAATCAGGGCCGGTACTCGAGCGAGACACTCTGGCGGTCCGACGGCGCGCGGGGCGCGGAAGGCAAAGAAGGGAAGGATGCGTAGAGAAGGCGGCACTCACCCAAACCCGCCCATGCTGACCTCGCGCGTCCAGGTGTTCTCCGTATCGAACGTGTCAAAGTCGTCCTCCATCACGAGACAGAGGTTGCCCAGGTGAAGAGTCTGCTTCCAGGTGAAGAACACGCGCAGCACGCCTCCCGCGATGCCGAGGAAGGCGAGCAGCCACACGACCCAGTGCGAGATGGTCCCCCACCGGTCCTTCTCGCCTAGCCACGGCTTCTCAATCGCGCCAGTCAGCATCGTCGAGCGCATCGGCTTCTTCACGCGGGACATGGTGGAGAGCCGCGAGACCGCCTTTGGCCGGGTTGGCCCCACGCTTTGCCGGATGGGCCGCGGCGGCATGAAGGAGTTCCGAGCATGGGCGCGGGTGGACGTGGAAGAGGACGAGACACCGTTGTCCAGCTCCTGTGAGTCGTTCTTCGACCTTCGCAGAGCTGACTGGACGGATACGCGACTGCCATGCCTCCTGTACACGGGCTGGTCAGCGAAGCCGCTGAAGCTGACGACGCTTGCCGGCTTCGGCGTTGGGGGGATGGAGTGTTCCGGCGTGACGAACGGGTCGTGCGGGACGTCATCGGGAGTGGCGGGGTAAGACTTGTCTGCGATGAAGAAGGCAGAGGAGGGGACCTCTGCGCTGCCTGACGTCGAAGGGCGGGATGACGAGGAAGACGACGAGGTCGACGACGAGACAGGCTTTGAATCAGCCATGACGCAGACGAGAGGGGGGACCGGGGAACTGAGGCTTCGAGCCTGAGGAAGACGGAGCAATATAACGTTACGTCGGAAGTCTGAATCTACGCGCGACGCCCAGCAATCGGTGGCGACACATGCGGTTCCAGCGAAGATGTTCGCAACAGGCTAAGGTCGCATCCACTATCTTGCATCAGGAACGGCGACCGACTCGCCCTTCACGGATGGACGGATGGACACGCACTGCGGGCGGCGTCCAGGGATCTCGAGCTTAGAAGCAGGGTCCCAGACGCTCTGCCACTGTGCGCTTCTCCTGTCGTCATCTGTCAATCGTGTGTTCATCGCTCGGGCATGTTGGGCCTACGGTGCGCCCATGCAGACTGCAGCGAGCAGGGTCCGGAACGGCCCTATCGTCCTCGACAGCGTTTGAGATGTGGACGCCTACACGAGGCAAAGGCGTTGTTTCCGTATCAATTCTGTGCGGTCGCGAACTTCCCGGAGATCTTCCCTAGGTGCAATCTCCCGGTTCCAGGAAAGAGCGGTCACAGCTTCAGCGCGCCTTAACGTGTCTGTGGCGGCTGCAACGGGATAGATACGCCCTGCGCGGAACGAGCGAGTGCCACGACACGGTCCCTTGTCCACGGAGGGACAGACAAGGCCATTTGTGCCGCAACGAGCAAGAACGTGCGATCTCCGTGAGTGCTGCTGAACTTTGCCGAACGTGAGCCAAGCGAGATGAAACCCTTTCTCGGATGAGGCGGCCATAGCGTTCGCCATCTCGTCAAGGAGTTGCACTTGGTAGACAACAGTCATACCGAGATGCGGTCATCTGCAAAATACTGCTCAGAATAGCGCGGAATCTGATTCCTCGTGCTGCAAACCATATGCAAACGCCGTCAGTTAAGCAACATGGCATCTGATAGTGAGTTCAATCCGCGTGAACCATGAGCGCAGCGAGAGCAACTCCGGATGTATTTCAGCGCTACTGCTCAGAGTTTGAGGGAGATGCGTTCAAATGTAAGGCACGATGGAGATATTCGGTTGAATTCCATAAGATTCGAGAGACGGTGGTCAGTAGCATCATCGTTCCTGATCTGTCGCACAAAACACGAGCCACGGCTATTGTTCCCATGAAGAGCGCATGGCACTTGGCACTAATGACCATAGCGCACATGCAGTCATGCCTCTCTGTGTTCACGATATATCATAAGCACAGTGGGAGGACTGCGTCGTTCCGGATACTAGGCTTCTACGCGTCAACCGCTGTAAACCCTATCTCTCGTGGTCCAGAACAGGTACGAGTTGCGGTCCATTGAGAACGCGCTCTCGCACTGTCGTTCAAACTCTCGACGATGTGCACGATGAACGCACCGTGAACACATGCAGCACATAACCCTGGGTCATTAGCCAGAGTTTCGGTAGGTATAGCTCGGCAAGCGCGGCAAGTGAGGTCATCTCTTGTTCTCGCGGTAGCAGCATTGCCAAGAGCGAGAGTTTCGTAGTCGCGTATCGTAGAGATTCCGGTCTTCGAAAGGCACTTTGAGACCGCGGCCACCCGCTCTCGCCATCTTCCTCTACGATACGGACTGGAAAGATTGAGCTAGCCTGCGAGCAGATGCGACGATGGAGAGGCACCAAAAGATATCAAGATGGTGGTGGTATGCATGTGCGACACCGCCACCGACCGCCACGCAACCTTCGGGCGCCAGTATCACGTGACGGGAACATGCACCTCACTATCCCAACATTCGTCTCTTGACTTCACCACACATGTCCAACTTCTGGATTAAAGACAGTTTGCTTGTTTCATTATTATCCTCAGCGCTAACAGCAGCTAATGTTAGCTTTCGCGATCAAGAGACCAGGGCCTCGACACTTTCGTCATGTCACTCATTCCAGCGTCTTTCCGTCGCTAACAGGGGACCGATAAGCGTACGCCCGGAAGCATCAAGAAGGGACAGTCGGAATGTTGTGGAAGATGCTTCCACGCAGCTCTTGTAGCTTATTGTGTAGGCGCAGAATATCGAAGGATTTTGCAACCGGAACGACTGCACAGAAGGTACCCTCGACGATCTCTTGGCCAATGAAGGCCCGTACCATATATCTGATTCAAGATCATACTCAGAAGCCAGAGGTACGAGCAAGCTAGGTTAGCTGAGCACTCCCAGATTGACTGACCCGGCGAGCTGCTCAAGACAATGCCACACGATTCGAGTGCCGAGATTCGGAGTCTCCGGCCTGAGTACTTGGGAACAAATTGTAGTTCCTAGCCTCGAGGATGCTTGCGCGGCCCGCGGGCTCATGCTGCGTCAACTTGCACTATATCAATACCACAGAAGCAGACTCAGCGGCAAGCTGGCGACATCTTGTTGAGTCAGAGATAGTGCAGAGGTGAGCGCGATCCCAGGCGTCCCATTCTATCTCCTATGCTCACTTGTTGATCACTTTCCTCGCAGACACAAAACTTCCTGGCTTGTAACAACCCGTATCAGGCCGATACGCCTCAAACAGGCTAACACGACCATATCCCATGTTTCTCCGCATCGCGCTCTCATCCAACCATCACCGTTGACTACTCTTCTTCAATGAGTCCAGGAAACCGAAGAGAAGTCTTGCCGAGCCGGCACCAGCCACCAATCCCACTGAACGCCGGGCGGGACGCCTCAGATCAGAATCGACGCACCACGCGCGCCTTCCGGACGAAACGGGAAGCGCGCCCAGGTCGACCCTGCACGCCTCGATCCTTATCCATCGCAAGTCGCTCGCTGCGGGGCCGGTCCTATCGTTCAATCTCCGTCGACGTCCTCAGCATCGCGCCCACCGTCCTTTCAGATATAGCATATACAAATTCGCCAGCCATTCGTTATTCGACCCAGGACTAGTGCGCTCCACTCTGACCGTCGAGCTGAACACGATCGTCTCTTGAACGGGCCTCGTTCTCCGCGCCGCGATTGACGCAGCGTCAGCGTCTCGAGTGGCGATCGCTCGACCGAGTCACGTCCGTAGGCTCCGTTCTAAGAGCGAGTCGTCCATCCTACATCGCTGCCGTACACCGAGCTGTCAATACAGGACACGCTGCCTACGCTGACACGATCACGGCCACCAAGCAAACGAACCGTCCCCGAAACGGCTCCTGATGTCACTAAACTCCCTTCTTGGTGCCCCGACGCCCCCGGATCCCGCCAATTTCGCGATCTTGGACACCGGCGAGTCGCCCATTGTCACTTTCTGCCGCGGCGCATGCGCAAGACGCAGAGACGCGTATAGTAAGATTCGCGACCAGCTACCGCTCAGTATCGAGGCCTCAAGCGCGATCGCTCGCTGCATTCCAGGAATCACGCCCACGTTCGATGTACTTCAGTTGTCGACGACGCCACCGCCGCCGCCGCCACCACCACCACGATATGTCCGCATCGGCGCGCAACCCTCGAGGGGTGACGCGACCTCTCTGTCAGTGCTGGGATTTATACGGCCCTGAAGGAGACAGGCGGCGTCCGCGCCAGGTTCCAGCTCGCGTCGGATACAGGCATGTTTATTATGTGTTGGATTGTGATGGTGCTCTGAATCGAGTCACTACCAAGGGAACAGTCCAACTCAGGGATGCTCGCCTGGTCTCGTATCTATCCCTTCACTCGGCCCGTTGAGATGTTATGATTTGATAGACAACACGAATGTTCGGGAAGGGGGGGGGGCATAGCCCGTGAAGCTCCTCCAGGAATCGACGTACATGCACTTCAAAACAAGAGGGTAATCATATTGTCCGTACCCATCCGTCTCAACAACCTACGACGGACATGCGCAAGATACACTTGTCAAATGTCGTCGCAGAGTTGGGTATATTACACTCTATCATAGGCGTTACAGCTGCACATCAAGGATCGACTGACTCTATCAAGGGGAAAATGTACACGACCGCCTCCAAACCAAACGCAATCACACAATCGACACAACACGACGCATACGGCGCTGCGTGTGGCAGAAAATTAATACGCAGTCGCAAGCTTCACCTGAGCCTAAGATCCCAAAAGAAAGACGAGACAAATGGAGTACATGAATGGAAAGGAAGGGTTGGAACGAGGTTGCTGCGCTGTGAAGGTGGGGGTGAAAGAACGGGGGCGCGAACGAGCGGGAAGAGGCTAGACAGAACCACAGAACCACATGTGTTGTAAAGAAAGAAGGGAGTGGTGAACAGATCCTGTGCGTCGCCTCGTCCATATATAGTCAGACACGAAAGACGAGAAAGAGTGTACACGACGACGGGAGCAGTGCGAGCCAACGATGGCAACGACTCCCTCTCA
The DNA here is from genome assembly GCA_020543525.1 of Coriolopsis trogii. Taxonomy (NCBI): domain Eukaryota; kingdom Fungi; phylum Basidiomycota; class Agaricomycetes; order Polyporales; family Polyporaceae; genus Coriolopsis; species Coriolopsis trogii. The sequence goes on from JAHYIO010000002.1 coordinate 257,424, forward strand.
AAGTCCAAATGTCCACGGAGGTGATACAATCAAGTCGTCACAGGGACCGTACGTCGGAGAAGATAGGGGGGCGCCAGGGCGATGCGACGTATATTCGTCTTCGTAGCAGGCGTTGACAGTGCAGGTGTTGACAGTTTGATCGTGGGGCGCGGGAGCGAGGCCGGTCGACAACTTCGGAACATGACAGAGGGAGAGAGAAAGAAGCGGACGGCTTGAACGATGCGAGAGACAGAGCATCGATGCGAGCCCTCCTCTGACGTGATGGTGAGCACCGCCGCGCTTAGCAACGCTGCCACATCTTGACCGAGTCGACGACCATGGCGCGGTCCGCGATGTTCTTCGGCCAGGTCTCGTACCACTGGTCCTGCGCCTCGGCAAAGTCGCGCATAGCAGCTACGAGAGACTGATCAGCGACGAGTCACAGTCCAGAATCAAGGCGCGGCGTACTCAGCGAGTGGTCCAACCACGGCTTGTCGCCCGCGCCGTCGGGGAACCACGCATTCGTGCCCCCGACGGCGACGTTCATGATGAGGTAGAACGGCTTGTCGAACGGCGCCACGTTCTTCGTCCCGTCCTTCCACGGGTTCGGCGTCGAGATGAAGTCCGTCCCGTTCTCGACGATCGGCGGGAAGTCGCCCCGCTTGAAGAACGGCTCGTCAAACTTGAGGTTGAGCATGTACGTCAGCCGCGAGTCGACGTAGAGGCGGATAAAGTCCGGGCTCCACTCCATCGCGTACGTGTGGAACTTGTCCGCGAACGTCTGCCGCCGGTTGTTCCACCACCCGAACGTCCTGTCCACGCCGTTGAGCCATGTAAACGGACCCCAGTTAAGCGACCCTCGGACGTAGTCTCTACCCCTGTTCACAAAACACGCACCAAAGTCGATCAGCATGAGATCCTACGCGCGAGCAAACAGGGTTCGACTACTCACTGTGCTGGGTACTCGGGGCCATTTCCGCGCGCTTGCATGATGTCGATCTCACCCGAAGCAGGCCAGGGCCCGTACGACTCCGTGACGGGCAGCATCCAAATGGAGGGCCACAGCCAGTCCCCGCGCGGGAGCTTCGCAACGACCTCGACCTTGCCGTACTGGATGTTGTGGCTGTGCTTGGTCGATATGCGCGCGCTCATGACTGGGTTGATGACCGTCCCCGCGGTGATGTTCGACACCGCGCCACATCCGGTGGTGCTGTTGACGGCCGTGCAGCCAGTGATGTTGTAGGTGTAGCCGTTGAGGACCGCCGCCTTGCCAATGACGTCGGAGGTGAGGGTCGGGACGAGGTACAGCTTGCCGTCTTGCACGAACGAGTTGTTCTCCGAGTTCGTCGTCATCTCAAACTCTCCGTTTCTACCCCCGCGCGCGAGCAGAATGAGCGAATGCCAGAACCGCTCGAGGAAGCAAATACCACTCACCCGAATCCGCTCATGTCGACCTCCTGGAACCACGTGTACTTCGTGTCGAACGTCTCGAACTCGTCGTCCATGATCAGGCACAGATTGCCCACGCGCGGCACCTGCACGTACGCAAAGTACACGCGGATCGCGCCCCCAACGATCCCAAGGAGCGCGATGATCGAGGTCACCCAGTACGACAGCGTGCCGTAAAAGTCCTTCTCCGTCCGCCACGGCTTCGGAACCTCGCCCATGAGCATCGTCGTCCGCTGCCGCTTCGCCATCCGCGCCGGGTGCAGCGTCGCCGCGCTCGAGACGTCCACCTCGTTCAGCGTCATCCGCTTCGGCATCGCCGGCGGAGACATGTACGAGCTCCGCACGCCGTGCGCCGCGTTCGAGTTCCGTCGGCTTCGCATGCCGCCGCCGCCGCCACCGCCGCCGCGCGGTAGCTCGCGCACGAGGTCGGTCGTCGAATTCCGCAGCGAGGACTGGATGGACACCCGACTGCCCGTATGGGGCCGCGACGCGGGCGGCGAGCCCGGTTCAGGGAAAGGAAAGTACGACGCCGAGCCGACGCTCGCCGTCGACTGGTGGAAGTTCTGCTCGGAGCTGAAGTTGACGACGCTCGCGGGAGGGGAGAGCTGGTTGCTCATGCTGATGCCGGACCGCGGCGTGGGCGGGACGGACACGTCGGGGGTGCGGAACGGGTCGCGGCGGAACTCGTCCGCGTTGAGACTCGCTGGGGGCTGGATGGGGCGTTGACGCCTCGAGCCCATGGACGTCGCTGGCGTGGCTGGGTGGGCAGAAGAGTACTGCTGGGCGGGTGGCGCAGACAAGTGCTCTGACGATGACGCAGCAGAGCTGGCGGTGGAAGGAGGGGAGAGGTCTGCCATGTCGAAAGAGGATCGCCTCGGGCGGACTTAGTGGGAAAAGAGAACCGGATGCCGTTATGCCAGGCTGCGTCGGAAAGTGAAGACGAAGGGATGTCTCGGTGAAGCCCCGTCCGCCTGCGCAGGGCTTTAAGAGGTCGCATGCTTTTGCGACGAAGAGAAGGGAGCCAGGAACGCCGCGCGTCGCGCACCTGGCCGGAGGGAAGACTGGCTGACGATCAAGTCTCCCGACGCTCGAACGCGCAAAGGCCGATCGCCGAGGCTGCCTGGGTTCATGGAGTCGAAATGCCTGCCCGATGCATCTGAGCGGAGTCGGCATGTCTGCTCGCAAGAAGCATGCCAGCTACCGCTCCGGAGGCGGGGTTTTCGCGCCCCTGGTCATGTCGAAGCCCATACAGCACCAGTCGCCCCGGTTTGACAACGACATGCAGACAGGGCCCACGACACCTTTCTGGGTGTTACGCGTGCCGGGTTGGACAGTATCGCGCCGAACCCGGACTTGAGCCCACCCGTGGCATCCAAGACGTCGGGTCAGGACGGGAGGGATGAATGCCAGGAACGGGGCGACAGAACGAGATGTGGACCGAGTATAGCTCATTGCTCATCAGAGGAGAAGTTCGGGCTCGTTAGCGTCAGGCCCGCGAGCGCCGGGACAATTCGCAGGTCGATGCGCCCCCCTCGGGGGTCCCGGGAAATAGAAGAGTGAAGTCAAGGTCCGTAATCGTCATGGGGGAAAACAGCGCAAACCTAGAGTTTCTGCTTGTTTGACTTGCCCGTGGAATGAAATGTGAAGTGGACGGGACCAGTAGAGTATGCTGTGGTGCACAGGGGCGAGGCCGACTGCTGGAGGAGTCAGAGCGGGCCTCCTCCTGGCTGGCCTCCCCTGGTGTGATCCTGGGTGTCAGAGCGGAGATTGGCGGAGGACGCGATCTGTCCGTGTCACGCTGTCACGCTCCACTCGCACGCACGACGTCCTCCACCGAGCCTCGCCTCGACTCCGGAAGACTCAGCTTGGGACGACAGCGACGGTGCTCGCCACGAAGGTGGCGATTGCTGGCCTGGTGCTCATGGGTTCTTGTAAACCTCACATGTGGAGCAATCGGCCCCTGCGGTGCAAAAGGGCACAGAACACGCACTGTTTCTTGACAATGAACGCGGGGGCATTCTGGGTGTACACGGCTATGGAGGCGCGGGAACCTGAGCGTCGGTGCCCGCGTACACTTGTTCACGCGTCTTGCGAGCGATAGTATTTCCCTCCAAGTATGTGGTACCTGATGCCTGAGAGCCCGGCGAACGATGGATGGGCACCGACGCCGTGTTGGCGGTAGCGATGCGAACAACGCATGTTCGTGAAGTGCGCCGCACAGCGGTGCCCATGTACTCCTGCACGGGTGCTGAAGACACGATGCACGCCTGGAAGTCGGTTTACTCTATGAGTCCGGGCCCTCACGCGAGTCAGCCACACTTCTTTGCCTTGCCGCAGTATATGGCAGGCTCCATACCTTGGGTTGACGTTATCGCATTCCTGGCTATCCGACTACTGCCTTTGCCCTTGACAATGTCCATCAGTAAGAGCCCTGTCAGCCCAGAGAGGATCGCGATGTGCCTACCCAGCATAAAGTGCTCAAACACGGGCTGTCACGTCGCGTCAGTTGTCACGCGCGGGAAGATGCTTCAATCGCACCCTGGCAGTACGCGTCAAACGGGCTGCTGGTCCCCGGCTCCATGAGGCTTCTCTCCGGTCTTGCAGCACAATTGGTCATCAACAGGAACGGGCGAAATGCTGCGATGCAAATCGTGAACTAAGCGAACCTGTCAGGTCGAGGACAACGTCTTACCTCACTACTCAAGGTGCGATCCTGGAGGAGGGATGACGAGATTCAATAAATCCAGGAGACGGCTGTGCACAAGATGGCGCTCCGAGTGAAGGCGAAGAAGACATGGATCATGATGTTCGTCACGGACCACGGGTGCGTGCATGCAAATGACCATTACGCGGTGCTCCGCACGGGGCCCGGGGCGCGAAAGCGCACGAATTGGAGTACTGAACTACAAACTGCGCCGATGAAGGCCGTGCGCAGGACAGCAGAACTCGGTGGCCTGCATTCCAGATGCTCCTCGTTAACAAGCATGGGACACAATGAGCACCGGGTCTCGACATTGACCGTGGGCGTGCATGAGACTGACTGGCCGCCCCACACTCCATTGACAACACCTGAACTCGCTTGCGTGCTATCCAGGTAAGCCAAACGTGGCTATCCCCGCCAGCTCCCGCCCTGACCGAGTGAAGGCTCGCTGCCGAGACGCACAAGGCCCGAGCAGAACACGACTGGACTGAGTGACTGTATGCGCCGCATCCGATCGCCCTCCCCCTGACCATGCGAACTCTACATCGGTGCTTCCGGCACCGAAAGAGAGTTGAACATCGACAGAGGGTGCTGAGGATGGAGTTAGAGAGGATCTTGCGATCGCGACAAGGCCAGGAGACCGGTGGAAACCTGTCCCGTAGTCAGCACCCGGTACAGGGACCAGGCCAGGCCATCGATATACGAGACCTACAGGGGTCTGCGTCTACCTCTCGTTCTGGGCTTGATTATGTCGAGAACGTCGAGCATACAGTGCTCGAGTCTGAGGCCCGGGCCGATGCGACCAGCCCCGAGAGTTCGCGAGTGACTGGGAAGGATAGTGTGCGGGATGGATGCCCATGTTCGCACACGCACGTATGCAGGTATACCCGCAGCTACGGCATAGCTTGCATCATATGAAGAGAAGGCCGCTAGCTTGTGAATGCCCATAGGTTCTATTATGCAGCGGTGACGCAGGCGAGGGATGACTTGTTTCAGGAAGCTTTGCGGGTAAGGGTGGGCGCTCGTACATACCTCGCGGCACGCAGATCATCGAGGCAATCGACGCGCTCGTACGCTATTGTCGGCATTGCCGCGTAAACAACACCAACCTCAAGCTCGTTGTTACTGGGCAGGGGAGGCTTGCGCCTTTGGCGTCCAAACGATGATGGTCGATTTGTCGGATGCATTTCGGCATGAGGTGCCCCGAGATGCGAAATGGGCCCAGATGGATGATATGCACCGCAGACAGCCTGAAGGCCTGAACTGTCGAGCAAAGAAGAACAGGGGAAGACAAACGGTGAGAAAGTCGCTAACATCGATATCGAGATGCACGTACCGGGAAGAGATGCGAAGCGCTGGCGTGCGTGATGCGGGACCTGAAAAAATCACTCACTCCGACGCGGCAGCAAGCAATCTCCGCCGACATCCAGCCGGGCGTCTGTGGGGTTTGTGACTCGGCCTGGGACAAGCCTATCTTCGCACATCCCGGCGGGTACCTTTTCAGCTCGAATCCCGTCCTATGCCGCTGCGAACGCGCACGAATTGCAGAAGAATAGCAGCGCCCACGCCTTATCTCTTGTCTGACGGATTGCGTCGTGGCGACCCTTGGAAGCTCGCACGAAATGAAAGTTCCCAAGTTCGCCAGCCGCGTTCCCGCACATGCATTCCGCATGGTGGACGTCCCGATGGCAAGTGCAGGGCAGGTGTAGGCACTGGACCCTGCAGACAGCAGCTATCGGACGCTTGCAGAGACGAGACAGGCACCTCGTACTGGCTGCAGCTGTCTGTGCGGGCCGCCCTGTTCGAATGCAGAAGGACGGGACGCTTCTGGCCGGTGCGCTCTGCTAACTCCCGTCATCCTCGGGGCCTCTTCTCATCCCCGTGCAATCACCGTCGCAGACAGTCCGTGCTCGATGGGATGCCTGGCTGTCAGCCCTTTTGCGCCCGAGTCCTGGGCGCAAACTTGCAATCTGCAACGAACTCCTGCCTTCCGGCTACTCGGCGCTCCGGCGGGATCGCCGCACCGGCCGCAACGTACAATCTGGATTCCGTCGCAACCGTGCATGCCGGGTGCATCAAGTAGGAATGGTATGTCCAACAGGTTGTTGATTCACCATATGATTGATAGTAACACGCAACAGGCTTCGTACACAAGTGTGCATGCAGTGCAGTCGACTTCGAACAAGACGTTGAGCAGCAGACGAGCTGACAATCATACCTTCGTCATGGAGTACAGATCGACGTGAGGCCGTCTCTGCTCAGCCTCGATCGTTGTCTCGACACACAACAGCTAGCTATGAATGTCGATTTGACGGACAAGGGGGATGAACAACGAGCAAACCTTGCACTTTCAAGCTCCGCAAACCCGGCATCCGCAAATTGACTTCTCACTCAGAATGTTCCAACAGCGTGTGCAGATGTCGCTCTCGCTGTTGTAGTTTTGGATTGACCGCTATGCCGTTATATGCATGTCTGGGCTCAGCCTCTGCAGATGCATCTCGCTTCACGTTCGTTCCCAATTTTCTATTCTTGCGGTGAGCGTACGCTGACATGTCGGACTAGGTTACACTCTGTTGCTTCCGCTATAGCCTCAGAAAGCCACAATATCGGTAAGCAATAACCCTCGCTTCGGATGTCGCCGGCCCACCGTTCAACTCAACTCAATCTCTCCCTGTATAAGCAGGACAGAGTTCAGACCCCGTCATGCCTATCGCGAAGGCGTGGGGCTAAACTCGCCTGTGTGGGCACTGGTGTCTATCCTTGCACGTCATGGGCCGCTTCGACCTCGTACGGCGTATGGAGCGTTACCACGGTGAGTCAGCGGCCAGATCTGCAGGGCATCCTGGTTTCTCATATGAAAGGGAACAACCGCATAATCCCGTTGCATCCGGTCCCGCGCTCTCCGCTGGATTGTTCTGTATCGCTCCTTGCCGACAATGTGCGAACGGGCGAGGATCCTGTGCGGTCATTCGATCTTCTATGTCCGTTCGCAACGCGTCCCTAGCGACGACTCTTATCCGCACCACTCGTGCCGGGTACCCAACGTTCGTTGTCGCTTTGGAGGACTGCCGATGGACCGCAATCGCTGTTATCTTACGCCCGGCTTCTCTCCAACAAGTAGAGCGGCACAGGAGACGCGACACCCACTTCCTCGCTTCTCGGATTCATGGACTCGCAGATATGACGTTCCTGTGCCGCTCGCGAGCGATATTGTCTAGCGTGTTCCTGACCGCTCATTAACACTGTGCAGGGCCGAACTGGGTGACACGACGCAGCGAACGTCGTACTGGAGGAACTAGGGTCAACGACTGCAGCGCCCTGCGTCCGGCACGGGCGCCTGTGCACCGGCCGAGAAGAATATGACGCTCCCGAGCGTGGGAAGGGCGAGTGTATCAGGGTACCTAGGTATTGACTTGATTCTCGTTCGCGCTCTTTCCTCGTTCTGATCTCTGAACGCACAAGGCCGACGTGTACGCTCGCCTGCGACCGGCAGCATTTCACACTGCCAGCGTTGATTTATCAATAGAATCCCTGCTTTGCCCTTCTCTCGTTTTGGATTGACGCGGTCCGTCGTCTGCCCAGAGCAGCTCAAACTCCCTCTGATGCAGGAACTGACATGGCATCTACTCTCTGGGATCTCTGCATCCGCCTCAGCCGCCAGGGCATCCCGACCCGGCGTTCTCATCACGGAATCGACCACCACTCATCCACCCCGGGGAAGCGCGAGCGAGGCAGTGGCGTCTCGCCAGGGGATCGATAGCTTCCCTTCCCTGTTGCCACAGACCAGCTGTCCAATTCATGCGGCCGGCCGGATCGCATTGGGTCCCTGCAGACGATACGCCCTGCCGATTTGACAGCTTCGTCGAGATAGACCACTGCCAGGGCACGTCGTTCGGCGCATGAACGGGCGTGCGCAGTTCCCAAACCGGCTCATTGAACGGTGTGCTGTTGATCACGCACGGCGGTGGATGGAAGCGGAGGAAGAAATCGCAGAATCCTGGATCCGCCACACCTGTCTACCGCGTCCGCGTTTGAGGAGAAGGGGGGCGAGCCTTGAACTTCCTTCGTTAAAAGGTCGACATCACGCGCCCTGCTCTCCCTCGCCCGCCGCTCTACTCGAGCCCGGTCGCTGCACGCACGCACCGACGTCTACGGTTGCCCCTCCCTAATCCCTCCCCCCCACTGTCATTTCCTCTCTCCTCGCCATGGACTACGACGCCTACGACGCGCTCCTCCACCACATCTTCAAGCAGGTGCGTTGTCGTCATTTGCGTGCTTCTGTTACCCATGTCAGCTAAGCTCTGCCGTGGGCGCTGCAGACGCAGGGAGATGCGTGGTTCAAACCGTCCGAGGAGAACGTGCACGCCGGTGTCTGCCTCCGGGTGGACAACAACAACTTCCGTGTCTTCCCGTACGAGAACGAGTATCTTGAACCATTCGAGCTCGCCATCCGCGTCCTCAACCCAGTCGTCGCCATTAAATGTCGTAGCGCGGCTATCCACGCCGCCCTCGCTACTGTGTACGTGCCCCCATCTCCATCTTCCCTGAACAGGAGCCTGACCCCTTCCATGCAGCAAAGACGACGCGGACTGCATCTATGTCGACAACGACACCCGTATCCAGATCATGGACACCATGGCGTTCCTCCCACGCGCCGACAAGGAGCAATGCGCGGCGTTTATTGTGCGTCTTCTGCCAAAGTTTGACGGGTCGCTCGGGTGCGCTGACCGCGATGGCATGCAGCGTGATGAACGTGTGATGGTCGTGTGGACGTACGACCTCGACAGCATCATCCCGACCTGCCGCGACTTTGAGGAGAAGCTGATCAAGCTCGTGTGGAACCGCCGCTCCGCGTTCACCTCGCTCGCGAACTCGACCGCGCCGTCGACGACGGCGTCGGACGTGAACCTGACGGAAAAGACGAAGGAGGCGGAGAAGAAGGAGGCGATCGTGCTCGCCCCCAAGGAGATCAAGACCCCCAAGAAGCGGTCCTGCAACATCTTTGGGTACTGGAAGGCGAACGCGGGCGACCTTGAGAAAACGGCAGACGGACCCTCGTCCCGGCCGATTCGCATGTTCGCGCCCGTGTATTCTGGCCTGGGTGCTGGCCTGTCGCTCTGTAGGTGCTTCCACTGCCCGCATTTGGTCTGGCGTACTCATGCGTCCATTCAGTCTTTGTCGGAAGCGGCGCCAGCGTGCTCTTGCAAGAGTCCCTGCTCGACGGATACTGGCCCCGGTTCGCGCTCCTCGTGACCGTGCCGTTCTTGTTCTGTGTCTCGCTCGTAGGTCGACCCCTTGGCAGGTACGGTTTGAAGGGCGAGCGTGGGCTGACACCGCTTGCCTGCAGTTCTTCTCGCTCATGATCGTCACCAACATCACATATGTGTATGTCCCTTCCCTCTCGACATGTTTACCCAGTCCGAGCTGAACTCCGCCCGGCGCTCCAGGCTCGGCCCGGTCGCGCAGTTCCACGAGAACTCCAAGTACTACTCCGCCGTACCTCCTGCACCGAACAAGCTGGTGGACGAGAACCTGCCGCATATCACCATCGAGATGCCCGTCTACAAGGAGAGCCTCAAGGAGACAATGTGAGTACTCGACCTGTCCGAGCCACCCTCCGAGCCCTGTCGGACTCGCTACCTCCGCGGATCGTGGCCCAGGCGCCTCGCGGCCAGGGCTGGTAATGCTCGCACGACATCCATAATGCTCCCGCGCGCGAGCTATGCCACGCGAGTCCCAATAAGGCCATGATAGGCTTTTGGCTCACCCTTTAGTCTCGCGATCACTCGAGACACGGATCTGGAGCTAACTTGTCGTGCGCTCCACAGCGCGCCGTCGGTCTACTCGCTCAAGAAGTGCATGCAGACGTACGCCCGGCAGGGCGGCACGTCCTCCATCCTCGTCCACGACGACGGTCTCCAGCTGATCGGCGAGGAGGAGCGGCAGGCGCGCATCGCGTTCTACGCGGACCACAACATCGGCTGGGTCGCGCGCCCGCCGCACAGCAGCGCGCCGGACGGGTTCAAGCGTGCGGGTCGGTTCAAGAAGGCGTCGAACATGAACTACGGCCTCGCGCTCTCGCTCAAGATGGAGAAGCACATCCTCGCGCTCGAGGCCGCTGCCGCCGCCGCCGCCGACCCAGACGCCGCGATGGAGGAGGACATCGAGGAGCGCGCGCTCGAGATGGCGATCGAGGAGATGTACGACGAGACGGAGAGGAGGTTCAAGCCGTGGGCGTGCAACGCCAAGTCGCTCCGGGTCGGCGAGGTCATCCTCATCGTCGACTCGGACACGATCGTGCCCGAGGACTGCCTGCGCGACGCCGCGCGCGAGCTCGCGGAGTGCCCCGACGTCGCGATCATCCAGCACGAGTCGGACGTGATGCAGGTCGCGAACCACTACTTTGAGAACGGCATCACGCACTTCACGCGCAGGATCAACAGGTGTATCTCCATGTGCTGCGCCAACGGGGAGGTCGCGCCGTTCGTCGGCCACAACGCGTTCCTTCGCTGGTCTGCCCTTCAGGACGCGGCGTTCATCGACGAGGCGGACGGGAAGAAGAAGATCTGGTCGGAGAACAACGTGTCTGAAGACTTCGACATGGCCCTCCGCCTGATGCTCTGCGGCTACATCATCCGTTGGGCGACGTACTCCAACCGCGGCTTCAAAGAGGGTGTCTCCCTCACGTGCGACGATGAGCTCAATCGCTGGCAAAAGTATTCGTATGGTGAGCAGCGCAACGAACGTGTGCTCGTCGCGATCGGTTTACTCATACCGCGCGCAGGCTGTAACGAGCTCATCTTCAACCCGATGGTCCAGTGGTGGCACAAGGGCCCTATTACCAAGCAGCTCCGTACGTTCATGTGGTCCAAGGCGCCGATTCACTACAAGCTCGGCATGATGTCCTGTGAGTATCTCGCACTGCTAAGTTTTGTGCATTTGACTTACGGACGTCGTAGACATGTTCTCGTATTGTGCGTATACTAGCTGACGCTCCGTTAGCGCCAGATCACTGACGGCATCGTATAGACGCTCTTTCTGGCGCGTTCGTTCTGTCGACGATGAACTACTTCTTGCTTGGATGGAATCTCCCGGTATGACAAAACTGCACTGCACCCAGACCACAACCTAACCTGTCCCGCTGTGCTCTAGATTGATGGCTACTACGAACATAGTTTCGAGATCTGGTTGGCCTGCACGGTCGTCTTCCCCGGCGCCGGTAATCTCGGCTTCACGATGCTCGAGTATCGCCTCGGTTCGAGGTCTCTCCTCGACGCCGTCACGGAGAACATCACTTGGATACCGTTCTTGTGAGTGCAGCCTCTGAACAAAGCGGGGCGTTTCTAACAATCGCCTCAACAGCTTCTTCTTCTTCGGTGGGCTCAGTATACCGCTCTCTCAGGCTCTCCTCGCCCACATGTTCTCGTACGACATCACGTGGGGCGCGACAAAGAAGGAGGTCGAGCGTTCGAACTTCTGGGAGGAGGTGCCGAAAATCCTGGAACGTTTCCGGGTCTCCCTCATCATCTCGTTCATCATGGTCTTCGTCATGATCATCCTCACAACCGACGCTATTCCCATTGGATGGCGTATCTTTGGATGGGACTGGGCCGTCATCGTCCCCCTTGCGTGCGTGCTTCCCGCTCTATACCGGGTGACGGGCGTAACTCATCTGTCCCTTTTCTATTCACAGAATCGTCACCGGTTGCCACATTCTCTACCCAGTACGTCTTCTTTCCTCGACTTCCGCGATGAATGACTCTGACTCGAGACTTGAAACAGATTCTCTTGAATCCCTGGCTCATGATCTTCTCTTATTGAGAGCTCGTTCACACACGCCGAACACTCCCAGGTCGTTTGGGGACTCTCGCTCACACACACGTCCTTCTCTCCTGTCCTGCGTACCACTTCCGCTCACGCTCCCTCGGGCACTGCTCTATGTACCATAGGCCACGAACTATCTATATCATCTCATAGACGTCTATTACTGTTTCACGCATAGCTAATCCCTCCATCCACACCCACTGTCTTTTTTCTATACCACGCGCGCCCGCCTGTCTCTCCGTTCGTCCTTTCCTCTCGGTTTCTCTCAGGGCGCGTCGCGATCTTTCGTCGTGGTGCATTGCGAATGTAGTATCTGCTTGTACACAATGATTTAAATAGATTCGTTGCTATTTTCTCTCTTTTGTGGTGGCGAGCCTTGGACAACATGCATGCGACTGCTCGGGATCGAACCCACGCATGCTTGTTCCATAAGCCCGAGATAATTGAGGTCTCTCGATCGCGACTCCCTCCTGAGTCCCTCGACAGAGTTTGCGATTGTTTGACACTTCGTCTTGCTTTCTTACCTCAACATCATCATCGGAGACTGGTGTTAGCAACTTGTGAAAGACTTGCGAAGATGCAAGTCGTACAATGAGGTAACGTTCTAACTTCTCGCAGAACGTACAGGTGAGTAACTTCACGTTCCCAGTGGTCCATACTGTGACTGCGTAATATCCCCGTGTATCCGTTCACACTTCTGCTACCAGTGGTTCTGAATTGTGAACTTCACTTAGGTAAACTGGACTTGATGTAATTGACGTAGCCATAGGCTCAAGTCTGATATACTCCTTCGACTCAAGAACTATCGTCAATGAGGGCCGCTTCGTCGGCATATTGCAAGAGTAATGATAAGCTCGCGCCGCTACGCCCTCTCCAATTTTTGCTCCATATGATGGGAGAAGACCGTACATTCGTAAAATAACGCCATGCGCATAAAGAGATAAGGTTCTTCTCAGGCTTCATTTGAGCCCGAAGTCAAGAATTCGAAGAATGCGTGGAACAGTCACTGAGGTACGAGGTGCCTCGATGACACGTCTGCATTCCCACTGGTGCCTCCTAGAAATTGATGTCAATCTCGGTTTTCGGGGAGGTAGGCAACCGCTTTGATCTTGCCATGGTATGGACTTGGACACCTTCACGAAGTTGATCGTCGCCACTCTTCCCGACGCCTGCGGCACAGCGACGGCGTCCCGCACTGGCATGCAGAGTGACACGTCCGACGCAGTCCATACTGCTTGACGAGGACTACCATGCGACGAGTCGGCATGTCACTGGCAGCTGCAACGCTTGGAATATCTGCAAATGGTGCGGCATGGCGGTGTTTACACGACTTCGAAACGGCATTTCTCGGCTCTATCGTACCGCCTCAGACGTTCGCGATAGCGGCGGCCGAGGCGCGTATACGCTGTCATTTATGGTCGACCGGATACCTCGCGAACGGAATGTCGTCACGGTACGTAGACTGCTTGCTCCTCCCTTCATGCTCCCGTAAACATCGCCTGTGTGGGTGATGTATGCTACCGCCGACAGTTGGGCGTCATCGGGTCCAGTTGTACCGTCTTGATAATACGAACTTCGCACCAGAACGAAGGGTGTTCTGCTTCCCTATTTCCGCCGCTGCTGCCGGAAGGCACGCGTGCCGTGTGTCGGGATAGCACGGGTGACACTTTGTGTCCGATTAGCTATAACGGTGGCGAACTGTCCGCCCAAGACGAAGTTATCCCATTGCCTACGTCAATATGCAGCGCGGATACAATGTGGTACTGCGTTCGTAAGGCACAACGTCGTAGTACGTATGTGTCCTAGTAGCCCCAAAGGAAGTATGAGGAACATTCTATCCGAATGATTACATGATTAATCCAGTGTCTATCATTGTCCCTCAGATATGTACCGTACGTCTATGGCCTACGAAACCCCGAGAATCCCAAGGAGATATGAAGACGTAATTCCAGGCAAGAACTCGCGATGCGACATCGAGGCGGAGAGTCAAGGGCACCGTGTGTGCAATAAACCGCTGGTCAAATTTGGCCATCCTGGGTTCACATCCGCACGTCGCCACGGCGAAAAGGTGTCGCCGCATTGATAGTGAGCGAAGGAGACCTCAGTATGAGAAGATCATGAACCAGGGATTGAGAACGATCTGTCAAGCAGTACGTCAGTCGCCAGCACTACGCATGGTCCTGCCGTTCAGAACGTACCGGGAATGCGATATGACATCCTGACGTGATACTGTATCCGGACAGGGGAAGAATGGTATCAGCATCCGTGTCGAGTATGGAAGAGCTGCGGCGGAAGGCACGTACGCGAGTGGCACGATAACGGCCCAGTCCCATCCAAAGATTTGCCATTCAAGAGGAACGAGGTCCGTGGTCATAATGGCCATAAGGATACACAGGGCAAGGTTGATGGACAGCGCGAACCAGAAGCGTTTGAGGATCTTGGGTACCTCCAGCCAGAAATTGGACCGCTCGACTTCCTTCTTTGTTGCACCCCATGTGATGTTGTACGAGAAGAGATGAGCGAGGAGAGCTTGCGAAAGGTGAAGGCTGAGGCCGCCGAAGAAGAAGAAGCTGTTGTCCGGTTCGCGTTAGCAAAGATGATGACATCGTGAAGGGCCAGACGGGTACCCACAAAAAGGGAACCCATGTGAAGTTTTCTATTGCCGATTCGAGGAGTTTGCCTTGGCCGAGACGATATTCGAGCAATGTGAAGCCGAGGTTTCCCGCACCGGGGAAGACTACTGTGCACGCTAGCCAGATCTCAAAACTGTGCAGGTAGTAGCCGTCGACCTAGTCGTTTGATGTGAGCGAGTACACATCAAAGTAGCGATATGCAACTTACAGCGACGTTCCATCCCAGTAAGAAATAATTGAGAACTGATAAGAGAAAAGAGCCTGCGAGACCATCTGCAATCGCATATGGTCAGCTGACATCGAAATGAGCGCCTATAGAGCGCTTGTGCACTCACAGTATGAAAACATGTCTGTAAATTAGGTGTGAGCGAGCGTGCAACAGATGAAGATAGGAGGCAAGCTCACAAGCCATCATGCTGATCTTGTAGTGTACAGGCGCACTGGACCACACGAAGGTCCGCAGCTGCTTCGTTATAGGTCCCATCCTCCACCAATCAACGAACGGGTTGAAGATCAACTCGTTACATCCTGAATAGAGAGGCATCAGCTACTGAGTCTCTCGCATACTAGCATTACAAAAGCTCACCATATGCGTACTTCTGCCATCTGTTGAGCTCATCGTCGCACGTCAGAGAGACACCCTCCTTGAATCCGCCCCCCGAATACGCCGCCCAGCGAATGATGTAGCCAGCGAGCTGCAAGCGCAGGGCCATGTCGAAATCTTCAGAGACGTTCGACTCTGACCAAATCTTCTTCTTCCCATCCGCAGGATCAATAAATGCCGCATCCTGTAGCGCAGACCAGCGGAGGAAGGCGTTGTGCCCCACAAAAGGCGCGACTTCCCCATTGGCGCACCCGACGGAGATGCACTTGTTGATCCGGCGAGTGAAGTGCGCAATGCCGTTCTCGAAGTAGTGGTGGGCAACCTGCATAACGTCAGACTCATGCTGGATGATGGCGACGTCAGGGCATTCCGCGAGCTCGCGCGCCGCGTCGCGCAGGCAGTCCTCGGGGACGACCGTGTCCGAGTCGACGATGAGGATGATCTCCCCGACCCGGATAGACTTGGCGTTGCATGCCCACGGTTTCCACCGCCGACCGCTCTCCTCGAATGTTTCCTCGATCGCCATCTCGAGCGCGCGCTCTTCGATGTCCTCGTCCGACGCCGCTGCTGTTGCCTCGAGTTCAATGATGTACTTCTCCATCTTGAGCGAGAGCGCGAGAGCATAATTCATATTCGACGCCTTTTTGAACCGACCCGCGCGCTGGTATCCGTCCGCGGCGCTGCTGTGAGGAGGGCGCGCGACCCAGCCGATGTTGTGGTCCGAGTAGAACGCCGTACGGGCCTTGCGGTCTTCCTCTGAGATGAGCTGCATCCCGTCGTCGTTCATGAAAATCGAGGATGTGCCTCCTTGACGGGCATATGTCTGCATTGCCTTCTTCAGCGAGTATACCGATGGAGCGCTGTCATACAAAGGAGTTAGCATTCAATGATCTCAGATGCACAATCCGAGAGGTGACAAGACGGGAGTTAGGTATGGAAGCTCAACGACATCAAACCCGGTTGTGACGGATCGAAGCGCCGCTTGGCCATAGAGTTTCACGACATACAGCATATGTCAATCGGACCTCGAGGAGTTTCGAAGACTCACATCGTCTCCGTTAAACTCTCCTTGTATACTGGCATCTGGATGCTGATGTGAGGGAGGTTTGAATCGACGAGTTTGTTAGGAGCTGGACGAATCGCAGAGTAGTACTTCGAGTTCTCATGAAACTGAGCAACCGGACCGAGTCTGTAGAGCAAGACAGTCAGTATGCCAATATACACAGGCTATGGTGGTCATGCGAACTTACACATAAGAGACGTTGGCGATGACCTGAAGAGAGAAGAACTGATAGCAGATTGTAAACAAAGGGCAAAATGAACAATAATTTGAGGCGTGCAACATACCAAGGCAACACAGAACAGGAAGGGCGCAGTGGCCAAAAGCGCAAACCGCGTCCATTTTCCGTCGAGGACGGTCTCTTCCACTATGATTGCGACACCGCTTAGAATGAAAACTTGAACGAGACTTCAGTTTGATGATAGGAATGGAAGACAGAAGCACGCACAAATCGACATAGCGACCCCAAGGCCGTTGTACGCGGGGGCCAAGAGTCGGACTGGCCTTGGAGAAGGTCCTTCCGCCGTCTTCTCTACGTCGCCCTTATCGGTCACCCAGTAAGCGAAGCCCCAGAATCGGCCCTTCTTCGGTGGCTTGGGACGCTCCGTCTGGAGCTCCGCAGGCGTTTCCTTCATCTCAGATACCCCTTTCGTCTTCTCGGTAAGATTAACGTCAGAGGAAGCGCTTGAGGACGGTACGTCGATGGAAGGAGCGGCCATGTTGTTAGAGCGGTGAATCCAGACCAGTTTGATTAATTTGTCCTCGAAGTCGCGGCATGTCGGGATGATGTTGTCGAGGTTGTGGGCCCACACGACGAGCACGCGCTCATCCCGCTACACACCACCAATATGTTGAGCTACGACGGGACTTGCGTGCTCGGCAAGAGTTCGAAAGACTCACTATGAATGCCCCACACTGTTCCTTGTCAGCGGCGCCGAGGAACAGGATAGAGTCGAGGACTTGGATACGAGTGTCCGTGTCAATGTAGATAGCATCCGCGTTACCCTTCCTGTTACATGCACCAGAAAATGAGCACGATGGTCAGAGTTGAGCTTGAAGATGCGTACACAGTAGCCAGCGCAGCATGGATGGCCGCGCCCCGAAGCTTTACGGCAACGACAGGGTTCAGAGCGCGTACTGCTGCCTCAAAGGGCTCCAAGTGTGGGTTGTCGTAAGGGAACACACGGAAGACTCCAGGATCGACGCGGAGACATACGCCGGCGTGAATGTTCTCCTCTGACGGCTTGAACCACGCGTCTCCCTGGGTCTAAGGTGGTGGTCAGTCCAGAACACAAAACAACTTGTATGGCACTCGCCTGCTTGAATATGTGATGAAGCAGGGCGTCGTAGGCGTCGTAATCCATTCCGAAGGGTGATGCAGGAGGGGTCGATAGGTCACGAACGGGGGTACGAGGGAAAAGTGGCGATGTCCCGGCCCTAGAGCGCCACAAATGCCTCTTAGATATACCTTCCCCGAATCAGAGGAAGAAGGAGCATTCGCAGCTTGTGCATTTTCGACGGGGAGCCGAGAGCATGGCCGCGGCGCTGGGGTCAGAAAATTCGGCAAGCATGGGACGTACATAGTTCCGCTCCGGCACGCTCAACAATGACAGCCTAACAAATCTCTTGGATGCTGTGTATCATTGCACGCAGGTAGAGCGCGTACGCTCTGGTATGCAATCTAGGTCATCATAACCCGAGACTTCGGTCGAAGGGGGCCCGTTGGCTCGAAATGGTCGAGGAACGTACCCGGGCGCTGCACACTGGGTTTTCCGACGTACCTCCGCGTTGTTCTGGATGCACAGATGGGCGAATTACTGACAGGCGACGTTGCGTCACTGTACCGCGCGCCTGGGATTGGTCTAGGTGCATGAGAAGAAACTATGTCGTACCTCATTCTTTGTATCAAACCGAAGTACGCTACATTCAGAGTGTCAGTGAAGTATTTCGCATTATCAAATTCGGCCAACTTCACATATTAGGTACAATCGACGTTGTTCTTGCCGGGATCGCGAGTGAAGTGTACATTGCTCCACGACCGCGTGTAGAATGGATGATTCTTCAGGCACTCGAGCATTTGTAGATCTAGCATAGCGCAACCCGGGAGCCAAATATCACATATCCGCAGATTCCTGGGAATGCTATGTCGTTGTATTCAAGCCCGATGCTCGTCGAGGTGGTGGTAGGAGTAAGAGATCGTTCGGAGGCGCGCGCCACGCAAGCGCCCCGTGTGTATTTTCTTCCCACCCCGGTATCGCCGCCACAATACCACCATTCGCTCCTCTTTCAAACTCAACATCAACACGGCCATGGAAACAATGCGTCTCATATAATGTGTGAAACTTGGGTTTCTATCTTCCTGTCTTTATGATTTATCAACATCTCCAGCCACGGATAGCCTGTATATCCTTTGCGAAGCCTTTTTCATTGTAGCACCTCCGAAGTAAGCCTCAGACTTACAGTCCTGCTTGTCCGTGTCGGAAGATACTGATTTCATGCAGTCGCCATTCCAGGAGCGAGCGCGTAATCTTACCCTTGAGATCGTTCCCACCCGGCCCCAGCTCTCGTGGCGGATGTGCCTCATGTACAAATTTGAACTTGATGTGTTATCCGGAAAGTGCGGCATGTCTCTCAGCCTCTAGGGCATATAGACAGCTCTCTATCTTCATCAGGTGGAACATGGCTAAATTGGTGACAGTTGTAACGCAGTCATAATGTCACACAAATGTTCAGGTTTCACGTCTTAGGTAGACATATTTCCGCTGTAGTTGCATGACCGCGGAGTGCTATTCGTCTCCGGAGCCCCGCGTCGTACCTTTTGGCCCTCCGTGAATCATATTGCGCGTCATCCCAAGTCCACCGATTGACGCGGAGAGGGAAGGAATGCCCACGACGACTTGAAGGTGCGTCTCCCGTTTCACATGCACGACGTTCTCGAACTTGGCCACTTGCAGAGCTAACATGTCGTGGCATCCGTCCCCTGATGTTCGGTACGACTCACCCCCGCGATCGAAGACGATGATTTCAACCGCCCGAACTCAGTTGCAACGTCTTCCAATTCTCATGCAAGAAGGTTTTCCCGCGTCCAACGGAGGCAATTTGGCTACTTGCAGTGCTGTGTACTGTCGTCACTAGGAATTCTGCCGTCTCGGCCAACGTCTTCTATCTCAGGGATGATGTCGAGTTTCTTCCAGGCCGACGCCTTCGGACGACCTTCGTGGATACTGAACTGCAGATCTGGTGGGCAGAATCACAGGTAGGATTAATCCCGTCTCGAGCTCTCACTCCTCTGGGATACACATGCTTATCAGCAATTCGCGGCATGTGCTTACGCAGAAAAGGCAACTCGGATAATCCGGAGAGCTTCCAGCCTTCTGCCACCCGCAGTAATCGGCATTGTTCGGCCATGATTCCTCGGTATCCAGACACCTTTCGTGAGGAGGGAGCAGATTTCATGTCCACTCAACTCTACTCATCGTGACACGCCACGCAGCTGTGAGCCCTTCGTAGGGCATTCATGACGTCGGGCCTCTTGTCACACCGGGAGCCCATATGCTCGTGCGGAGAATACACGGTCCAGAAGTCCGAAGGTACGCGGCGCCTTGGTCTTGAGGGCTGTGTTCTCATGTCATCTCTATGTCCGCACTACAGACAGCGCACCCTCTCACAACTGTCGCAGAAATCCCGCAAAGACATGTGCCAGTCGATCGTCCGTGTCCTAAAGACTTTGTTGGAACACGGCACGCCCAACGCAGACGTCGTCTTGCCTAGAGAGGGGCCGAGCAGGGTGAACGGTTCTCGAGCTGTCGTTTATTCGCGTCTGCATGACGCACAGTCGCATCCCTATAAACCTAATCTCCCGGGGCCTACGGCAGTGTACGCACAACTAAGGCTAAGACGGACCTGAGGGGCGGGTCGGAGTAGTAGGACTGTGTTTCTCCGCGAATCGTCTCTTCCACTCGTGTCCGCGGGTCGCATGTGACAGAACACCGACATCTTGGAGCTAGTCTTGCAGTTGAGACAAACGCCAGGACGGAGCGCCTTCCGCGTTATCCATGTTAGCGATACTAGGGGCTTCTACACAGCTTGACAGAGGCCCTTGTTTAATAACTCGTCAGGCCCGAGAGTATGTTCCTAGAACAACAGAACTCACAGTGAAGAGGCCCCTATTCGTGTGTTAAGCAGTCGCATGCCCATAAACGTATTGTGTCGCCCGCCGACGGAGTCCGAGATGAACGAGATGACGATAGCTATCGCCGTGCTGTTCCTGTACCTACACACCGCAGAATCACGGCGCATGTTTGAAATTGAGCCAATACTTGGTGCGTGAGTGCGATGGAAATAGCTACAGACCATCATTATGGGTCGAGTCAATATCCTACCGACGTCCTGCAGTGCACTCCGTTGGGAATATCATAGCAGAGCGACCTCTAGAGCGCATCAGAGACCCCGGGAGAACCCAAGGCAGGGAGACATACCTTGCAGATGTCGTCATGTTGATGTTTATGGCGGCCAGGCACTGTCCCCTCGTCTATATTTTCCTCTTCATAGCGTCATGAAGCGCTCCCCTCAAACGCTTGCTTGACAAGAAGCCAAAGGCGCCGGTTTCTACGTGGCATAACGTTGTCAACGGAAGTGACCTATTGCGGCGGGAGCCATGTAGTTGGATTTAGGGCACCTTCGTGTCTGGTCCCCGGCCATGCTGAATCACCCGCTGCGCTGCGCTTCCAAAACCAAAACCATTCCAAGATGGTAGTTGGTCGTCCCGGCGAACTGAATTCCTCACTGACCTGTTGCAAAACATGCGAGCCTGACAGTGAACACGAGATACCGATCATATAGAACCCGGACGCAGTGCCAAGTTGACTCAACGCCAGTCGGCCGATCAACCCCGCGGAACGTTGCACATCCTTTTCAGTATATCTTCGTGGCGCGTGCGTGATCGGACAGTTCTGTGCCCTGAGACAGCGCTTCTTGCGTCTAGACAGGGGGTTGTAGCCTAAGGTAAGAGAAGCTCAAGTCAAGCGGCGACTCGGAGGCTAATGCACAAATGACGCCAGATAACGAGCGACTCACCCATGTCTTCCGACAACGTGCAAGACTGGGCTACTGGATCTGGGGTTAACGTTCAGGGGACCCCGGAAGAGTCATCACCGGCTGTCACTCACTGCGTTCGAGTTGTCGAGTTACTCAATCTGGCCAAGGTTCGTTCAGATGTCTGTGGCTAGGCGATACGCAGGCCCTGTCATTACTGAGAGGAGATCATCCACGAGGTGCGCTGTCAGCTCGAAGTATACGGAGGCTGAACGGCTCATCGGACTACTCAAGGCAGCAGTATCGAGTGGTTTTACAACTTGAGGCGAAGCGACATAATACAGATACGCGCGGCGTGCCACCATGCGGTTGTTTGTCTGTGTTTTGACATCACCCAAACTATGGGCGTCTACTCTTCTTGTCTGCAACGTCAGAGACATCTAGTACGTACTGTACTATCTACTATGTGTTGGCATCCGTTGCTACTTTCAGCGCGCGTCTCAATCAACTACAAGACAAAAGAAATGCGACGATTTTCTGTACGATGAGTGAACACCGACTCTTACAGCAGTACAGTGTGAGTTACTCATTATCAGGCAGGTGGGAGTCCCGCTCGTTGAGTAGGACACTATATTGACTTTATTTATTGCAGCAAGCTACAGGGTTATAGTACACCGCAAGGTACATGTTCACGAAGTACAGGCACCAGTGCACGGTACTACAAGTCGCGGCCACGCTTGCATGCTGGCGCGTCATCGTCGTGACCATCCCCGCCGGGCAAGTTGTCACCTACCGACTCGGAGTAATCGCGCGGTCTCTTTGAGATGTCCCGGCCTTCCTCATCTCCTGCCACGTCACCATGACTCCAGCTCTCATCGTTCTCCTCCGTTTCTGACGCTGTATCCTCGCACGAGTCGTCCAACCTGTCGTGCTCGGGCCACAGTCTTGCATGGTTCTCTCCACTAAGGCAGTCTTTGAACATGGCCAGCATAGCCTTATGCGAGTGAGCGGCCACGGAAAGCTCGACCTCCGCCTTAGAGGGTTTCTTCACCTTCTGTGGTTGGTCCCGAATGCTTCCTGTCGCCTCGGGCTTGTGACGACGCTGTTCGGCTTGCCACGCGTTCACCACGTATCGCGCCCTGAAGACGCGCATCATCGTAGTGACGAGAAGAGTCAGCGGGTGCTTCACAGCCTCTTTGGAGTCTCCGTCAAGGAACTTAAGCAGTCTTCCGTTCCACCTGAACTCGCCGCGCCTCATCAGGACGACCTTGGCGTGGATGGTAAGCTGCGCCTTGTCGAGGTTCGCGCAATCGTCAAAGAAGAGATTGCAAATGTCTTTCGTGGAGTCCTGGTGCGTATGTCGCACAGTGCGGATGGCCGTGTAGAGCATCACATGCAGCACCGACTCGAGCTCGTCCGCTATCTGAATTGAGTCTCTGGCTCTGGGATGCATGAGCAGGTGACGTGACATGAACGCTGTGGTGGCCTGAAACAGATGTGAGCATCATCTTGGCGCGACTACCCGCGGAGTCTAACGTACCATCGCGTCAAATGTCGATCCCTTGTCCTTGCCCGCCGCCGCGATAGGCCTCGCAAACTCCCAATCGGTGAGCATGCCCTTCCATATAACGCCGACTGCCTCATTCTTACGAACAATTGTTGGACAAATCAGGACGTTGCCAGTACTGATGTCACCATGTATGAGGCGACACTTCTCATATGCTTGCTGGTGAGCTGATTGATCCACGCCGGTCAGGTCAAGTGGGATCTCGCACTATACTTTCTGTTCGGAGCCACTCACCCTTCAAGCAGTTCCGCATGATGCTGACCAGCTGTTTCCCTCGTCTGAACAGATTGAGCGGCAGGCACACCTCCGCTACCACCATGCGGTAGTGTATGTGGCGTCGTATCCTATGCCTGCTCTCCTTGGCTCCCTCTCCAGCTTCCCCCGTACGTAGAGAGACGTGCTGGTCAGCCAAGGTCTCCTGCCCAGGGACATCGCCGTGGCAAACCAGGGTTGGAACGTGCTTCACTTTGGCCTCGTTCAGCCGTTGCAAGACGTCCCCTTCCCTACCGAACTCGGTGGAAACAATACGCCATGTGTCCTTGAAGAACACGAGACGGAGTGTCTCCCACTCTAGAGCGACGAAACCGCGAGTCGCGTGTCCGAACAACTCGTCAGACAAGCTGATCGGCCGGCCGACCAGGAAGTGTCGTCTATTGATGGTCAGGCTGAATCGTGGAGAGAACTCGTCGAGTGTCCCCAGAAACGCGTGGCGAGTGTGCGTGAAGGATGGGGCAATGTAGTCGCGAAGGGAGTCAGGTAAGTCGTCGCTTTCCATCGCAGGATCCTGTGGTAGAACGCTCTCGTCGAACAACGGCGAGGGTGCGACGAATGCTGACGCGTTCTGCAGGAAACCGGGGATATAGGTCGGGTCTTCCACGACACCCTCCCAAGAGTCGACGTCTTCTGGTTGCGCAATGGCGGCCATGTTCATCATCTTCCACCCATACGAATCCCTCGAGAGTGGGATGGCGGTCGTGTCAACTCCGAGATCCTCCTCTCCAAGCTGCGACATGCCGTAGAAGATCTCGAGCCATTCTCGCGTACCCTGAGCACCATCAAGGTAGTCAATCGCGTCGGTTACGATGACCCCGGATCGGTCAAAGCGAAGGAGACGGAGCTCGTTGGAGTCGACGTGCATGGCGAAGACCGCTGTCCGGTGCTGGTGAGAGAAGATTGTCTCGACGTCGGGGAGGACGCAATCGACGATGTGCTGATTGATCATCCTCAGATCCGTGCAGTTGATGTCCGAGGTTGTCTTCGAGGGCATTGTTGCTGATTTGAATGTTACGGCGAACGCAGCTTTATAGAAGTGAGAAACGCCGGGTCGGGATGTAACAGGTACGGGGAGGAGGGTAGCGGAAACTCCGCCTACCTCCTTGGTTACTTCATCCGGCATTGATGAGTGCATGGCCTCTTGTAGCAGAAACGTATACCCAGGACAAAGATCATCTTTGAAGATGATGTCGGCCTGATGGTAAGGGTGAATATTCCGTACGAAGACCTTGGTTAACTAAGGACAAGCAGATGATTGTGCCACATACCCATGCTCGAGCCACTGTCAGATCTGCCGCGCAGCGATTGTCTGAGCTCCCGCCTTGTAATGCCATTGACTTGAGCTCATGGGCAATGGTCTTAGTATATTGTTCCATATAGATGTCATCCGCCGAGTTGTCCGAGGTCGCGCTTGAGTCCGCTGAGTCGCTTTCAAGTTGGCCCCCAATGGTATGCAGGAAGAGGCTCAAGAAGGTCGCAAGACTGACGGAGACAATTGGTGGACACATGGTGCGTGAATGGCAGAGAATAAGTTGATACAATCTAACTCGAGGCGACCGCGAAATGGGAGGAATGAGTGGAAAGTGGAAGGCCATGGTGGCGACCCCCTGAAAGAGTCCCCTTTGTGACCGTGACTCCTGAATTAGGCAGGTACTATTCGCACGGTACTAACGCAGACAGCGTCCATTTTGCCACGTTCTGAGCTCATATGCCAGACATATTACCCTGCTTGCCCCCAATATACTTGGTCATGCCTGCTATGATATACAATTGCATGGAGGGTGCTAGAATTGCGAAGCATCCAGGTGTCTGAGACAGAGAGGCGCTGAGCGCGCAGGTTGAGATTATGTGACAGACGTGACTTCCAATCATTTCTCAGTTTGTCTTTCTCCGCCAACACTTTCTTTCCTCCCAACGCTTATCGCATTGCTTTTTGTCTCATCAGTATCTCAAAGCCCGAAGTTTCTATTCCAGCTCTCTGACTGACGCTACAAACATGCAATCAAACGTCTTCCAGCCTACACCGTCTGCAAGCTGCTCTACAGTGAGCTGGCACGACGAGTCACGCGGCACCAGCGGGGCCTGAGGATACGCCTAAGGTATTGATCACCGACCCGCCAATGACCGCGTCCCTTTCTGACCGCCTCCTGTTTCAGCTGTTTGGTAACCTGGTTGTCCTCGTTTACTCGAATAAAGAGGCCGTTGACAACATAGCCGCCCTAACCCAGGACGAAGATTTCTATGACCCTCGCTTCCGCATATACGGAAGAAGAAGCCGTACCTTCCCCTCATGTGAGCACCGTCCAAGGATTGCTTGCAGCATGTGCTCAGTGATAGCACACAGTAAGCCCGGCATGCACATTCAATTATTGCAGGATTGACAGTCGAACGCAGAAGAAGCGCGTCGTGGCAGATCCCCGACACCCTTCTTCCGGGTCCCTGAGCGCCGTCAGCAGTGTCTAGCCATCTGTCTGTGGCGACGCGCTCTCAACCTTCTCGTTTTTGTCAGCGGATGCTATCTTTCACCTGTTGCAGACGTATGGGCTAATATGCATTCAATCGCCACCGATTGCGTGTACTTCTAACTTCGAAGAGACGATCGCGTTATAAAGCCTTGTTGCTTGTGAATATATGCTCTCAATCTTCCGGACCTCCTTCCTTCCTTACGCGATGACTGGCTCAAAGCCATTGTCCTCGTCAACATCGTCCTCCTCGTCCTTATCTCGCCCCTCGACGTCAGGAAGTGCTGAGGTTCCTCCCTCAAGCTTCTACTTTCCGAGTAGGCTGTACCCCGCCGCATCCGATGAAGTTGTACGCGAGCCGTACGGGATGCCCTACCAATCCGTTCCTGCCACCTCAAAGCCTGCGAGTGTGGTCAGCTTCAGCGGCTTTGCGGACCAGCCTGTATACAGGCGTCGTGACAGCCGCGTGTCAGTCCAATCCGCACAACACAAGGAGTCGGGCGATTTACAGGAGACCAACGATGCGCCCTCTAACTCGCTTTCATCCGGTCGCACGCACGCTAGGAACTCGTCCATGGCGCCACGACCCATCCGCGAGAGTGGAGGGACGGGCCGAGCCAAACCGTCGTCGCCTCTTTCCATCGTGTCTCACGTCAAGGAGCCCATGCGTTCGACGATGCTGACCAGCGCGATGGAGAAGCCGTGGCTGGTTGAGAAGGACAGATGGCAGGCCATCTCGCACTGGGTTGTCTGTATATTTGCGGTTCTCGGCATTGCTGGAGGCGCGGTTCGTGTCTTCTTCACTTGGAAGCAGACTCTTCACCTAGGCAACCTCTGTCTCGTCATGGAAGACAACTTCGACACGTTCGATACGGAGAACACCTGGACGCGCGAGGTCAGCATGGGCGGTTTCGGGTGAGTTCAGTTCATCCTTCTCTTCCCATTTCCCGCCGCCGTTGAGCCGCGATGATCTTTCGCTCAAGCACCGGCCCTGATTGACGTTGGCATTTACATGGCACTTTGATTCCTGCTTTGACATAATTGCCATGACATCACTAACGTCTGTCATCTCGCAGCAACGACGAATTCGAGATGATGACCGACTTCGACAACAACTCGTTTGTCCGAGATGGTCACTTCTATATCGTCCCCACACTCACTTCAGACGCTATTGGTAGAGACGCCGTGCTGGGCAGCCCTCCTTTCACGTACAACCTCACTGGGTGCACAGACGCGAAGGACCCGACAAACTGTGGCGCAGTCTCCGACGCGTCCCTCCAGGCCGTCATTCCACCCGTGATGAGCGCACGTATCCATACCCGCGGTCATCACTCGATCAAGTACGGGCGAGTCGAGATCAGAGCGAAGCTTCCGCGTGGGGACTGGCTGTGGCCTGCGATGTGGATGCTACCCATGAACGACACCTATGGCCCGTGGCCGCGCTCGGGGGAGATCGACATCATGGAGGCGCGGGGGAACGGACCCGAGTATAAAGCTCAGTGAGTGATGCGCGCAGTTGCAGCGGCCCGTCTTGACCTTTTCCTCCTTCCTCTCCCTCGTGCACCCTGGACGCCTGTCAGAGGTGTGGACTACGTGCGGGGATCGCTCAACTGGGGCCCATTTCCATGGCTGAACGGGGTGGGCAGGACGTTCGGGTGGTGGATGTTCCGGCGCAGGACGTTCGCGGACGACTTCCATACGTACGCGCTCGAGTGGAACGCGGAGTTCCTGCGGATCTTCGTGGATTCGCGTCTGACGTATATGCTCTACCTCGAGTTCGACAAGCCGTTCTTCGAGCGCGGAGACTTCCCATCCGTCGTCGCGAACGGGTCGACGTTCCTACCGCTCGAGGATCCTTGGAAGAACGGCACCAAGAACGCGGCGCCGTTTGACCAGCCGTTTTACCTCATCATGGACGTTGCCGTCGGGGGCACCAATGGGTGGTTCCCAGATAATGTGGGAGGCAAGCCCTGGTTCGACGGCTCAGAAAGTGAGTGCCATCATTCTCTCAAAGTCGACATTGTGATTCCCTCCTTCGAGCATGTCATAATTGAGCTATTCCCTTCTGCAGCTGCTATGACTGAGTTTGCGCGAGCGCAGTCCCAGTGGACACAGTCCTGGCCCAAGAAACCTGAGGATCGTGCTCTCGTCGTTGACTCCGTGAAGATGTGGCAGCTCTGCTGAAGGGGTTATCCGCGTCATGGTTCCTATACGTTCACTCTCTCTGGATACGAACCTAGGAGTATACAGCTAAGAATTCATCACGCAATGCACATTGGAGTGGTAATCACGATAGCCGTTATCGATACTAGGTTGGTTCTAGGGTGAACAATGCGACCACGCGTTAGTCATACTACCACGGGTTCTTGACATTGAAGGCGTTGCGAATGCAGTGAGATGTATGGCAGTATGTATAAATATAGCGAAACCACCGCTGACCTAGGCTACAAGGATTGAGAACTCCATTATGGAACTGGAATGTTCCTAAAACCGACCACTGACACATGTCGCTCGAAAGCTCAACTGTGACGAGACCGGGTCGTAACTCCTCCACCCGCTGCACTTCCTCCTTGATCGCGCTCCCCTCGACCTGAGCCACCCCTCCCGCCCCGTTCCCGGGCTCGTCCGCGCCCTCCGTTACTGCCTCGGTCACGGCCCCGACCGTTCACCCGAGGCGCCATACTAGTCACAGTAAGATTGTCCGTGCGTGTATTGCTCTGAGTGGTGTTGTTCCTGGGAACCTGAGCCGCGCTGGGTCCGCCGCCGCGGGTGGCCCCCGTGGCCGCCGACGTTACGCTCCCCGAGCGAGCAATGGTTCGGGGAGGCGGTAGCGTACCGTCCATAGTCCTAGTCGTCCGGGTCGACGGTTCGACGATCGTCTTCGTGCAGGTGCTAGGCTTTGAATCCGCGTTAGTACGTGCCTTCTTGCTCGCCCTCGCCTCCTTCCCGTCGTTGTGTTCGCGCTCAGGAGGGATGTAGTCCACGAGACGATCGGGAACCGTGTCATCAACAGGCCAAGCCAAATCGGACGCACGAAGGCTCTTTTTGAGGATCTGCATGATCGTTTTGTGTTTCTCCAGGGCACGTGCGTCCTCCTCCAGTTTCTCTATGGGCCTTTCGGCATCGTCCATGGAATCTTGTGATCCTTCGTCCTCAGAATCATCTTCAGAGTCGGAGTCGAATCGGGCAAAGCCAGAGTAGACGTTGCCGTTGCCGTCTCGAACATGCGAGGGTCTGCCGGGGGTCTGAGGAACATTCTGTGCCGACTCGGCCTTCGCAGCGAGGAGGGCGTATCTTGCACGGAAATGCTTCAAGAGATCCTTGATCAAACGATTGAGAGGGTGTTTGGCCGGATTGGCGTCTTCTCCAATGAAGAGGAGTCCTTGTTCCATATGGTTCCAGATAAGCCTACCGGCATTGAGAGTCATCACCTTTGCTGGCGGCGCGCAGATGACGCCCTGGGGGCTAATAGAATGTCCGTCGAAGTAGCTCTCCATAAAACCTTCGATAGATGGGAAGTTGTGTTTGACGAAACGTGCGGCCACGTACACCAAGACATGAACGAAAGATTCCAGTTCGTCGGCAATGGCCACTGGAGCCCCTGGATGCTGGAGGCAGTAAAGCGACATGAAGTGCCATGTACCCTAGTGAAGGCATGTAAGTCATTGCACCAGACAGTATAATGAGCATGATCACTCACCGTTCTCTGGGGCTCTAGCGCAAACTTCGCGTTCTTGTCCTTCGCAAGTTCCCAATCAGAAAGTACGCCTCTCCACGATATGTCATACGAGCCCTTCTTCTTGTCTTTGTGGACGGTCGGGCGAATGAGGATGTTGCCCGCGCTGACATCGCGATGCATGAGGCCACATCGTTCGTATGCGAACTTATGAGCTGAGCTCCAATCAGAACGTACAATCCAGAATGAGTGATAACAACAATGCGTACCCTCCACGACGTCGAAGATAACGCGCACCAGTTGGCCACTCATCTTGACTGCGGTAATAGGTAGGCATACGTCGCGCATGACGACACGGTAATGCGTGAGGTGTCGAAGACCGCGTCCCGGAAGTTCGAGATCGTCGTCGCCGTCCCTCACATTAGCAGATCGTTTGATGCCGGCTACGGTGCCTTCCCGTTCACCGTCGATCGAGGACGAGGGCCCTGCAACCGGCGTGGTGGTACCGTACTGGCGGGATGAACGCGACACGGTGGGATTAGGGGCAGTCACAGGCACTACTGGAGCGGCATCCTTCACGGCGGTTGCAGCGCGCTTGCCCTTGACCTTTTGGGTGGCGTCCGTCACGGGAAACTTCTTCGACGTAATTGCTGGAGTGGCTGTTGGTGCGCTTTCGTCCTCATCCTCCGTCTCTGGCAATATCGTGAAGGGCTCCAAATCCATGTCCACGGTTTTCTTACCGGTTATGGGCGAGTAGTTCGACGTCTCCGTCTCTTGGCCTTGGATATTGTCCTCATGGACGATGACGACCGGAATGTTGGGCACCTGAGCTGCGTTTAACTCCTCGAGGATGTGACCTTCTTCACGAATTTCCTTGTAGAACGGTCGCCAGGCGTCCTTGAGAAAGACAAGACGTCCAGTGAGCCAGTCGAGCGCCACATAACCGCACGTGCCGCGTCCGATCATACTATCTGAGCGAACGATACACTTGCCCACCAAGTAGAGTCGTCCAGCAACTCTGATCATGTAACGGGGATTGCCCGGCCGCAACGACTCACGGAATAGTGCACGCGCATGGGCGAATTCCGGGACGACAGGCACTTGGTGAACACGGCATGCAGAATTGCATTGATGACGCGGGTCGTGACTTGCAGGATCGTCATTGGGGCTATGGGGCATCGTGGCTGCAGCAGGGTTGATGAACGCCGGGTGGAGTTTTATGTCGTCACTTGGCGGGCGTTCCTGGATGTCGAGATCGTCGTCGCACTCGCAGAGCTGGTCCATGCGCCTCCAGCCGCAAGAGTCCTCAGGCAGCGGAATGACGGTCGTGTCGACACCTTGTTGCTCCGGCGACATCCTGGAGAAGCAGTGGAGGAACCGGAGGAGATGCTTATGTCCCTCGGCTGAGTGAATATAGTCGACCGCCTCCGAAACAATGACACCTGAGCGATCCCAGCGCATGGCACGGAAAGTAGGGCCGTTGACGAAAAGCATATAGAGAGCGGTGCGGTTCTGGTAGGAAAAGACTTTCTCAGCGTACGACATGATCTGCCCACGCACTTCCTTGCGACTCCGCGCGTTTGTCTTGGGGCAACGGAAGCTCTTATCATCGAAAGGATCGAGGCTAGTTCCTCCACGCTTGAATTCGATGGAAAGACATTGGAGCTCCCAGTTTGGAACATCGTCGACGATGCGGGAACTGTCCATGTCCGCGATCAACGACCCATCAACCTTCATCCTCGTAGGATCGCCGGCCTGTGGTCTGTTTTCTGAAAGGTGGAGTCTGTAACCAGCGCAAATGCGACGGGCTTCGTCAACCGCTTTCTGCGAGCATGAAGTGGTTGAGTGATCGGAGGGGAAGAAACAAGCCATTTGTCTGAATCCACGTACCCATGCCCGTGAGTAGTCCTTCTCCGTGAGCTCGGACTCCTTCTTTGCTTCTGGATGACCTGGAGTGAGATGCAGATTGAAACGGAAATCGAACCGAGACTTCGCTATCGTGTCCGGGGAGAAGTGGTGGTTGAAGTCGGCAGCAAGTCGAGCGGGGACAGCATCGCGGAGGAACTGCTCTATGCGCATAAGAATAGTAGTGTCTCGGCCGTCTTGCATCATGTGATTACGAGTTTGCTGGGCGTTGAAAGGAATGTCGACCTTTGGAAGGCGGTTGGGATTGTGGTTCTTGTGCCTACTAGCGTTGAATGGTGATGCATTTTGGTCAGGCTCCAGCGTATGCTCAGGCATAGTAGTGGTTCAAGGAAGAAGTGAGCATACCAGATCACGAACGAGTCAGCTATTTGTACGTGTGAGTGAGATTGGTTAGAGATCGCTCCTGCAATTTTGACGGCATCGCGACAAACAAGCGGGGAAGGCATGGTTCATAGTGGCCACGGAGTATCAGTAAGCATAGAGATGTGGGAACAAAGTAACATTGTCTTTATCACATACCAAATGTGAAGCACAATGTAATGATACGATGATGGACGGGTTGGGCCTATCACGTTCCGCGGGGTTGACTGTGCGCAGTCCGTCATTGAGCAGGGTAATCTTTGATTGTAGGCCGCAAATGGCGTCACGTACGGTGGGAAACGCTGCGCGCCGTGGCCGATGACGGAGAACAGTTCTTGGTGACTCTTGAAAGCTTGAACTGCGACCATTTCGACATTCGTGGCTGTGCCCCCAAAGTAGGGGCTTATGTAAGCTTACGTTTGCGGCAATGTGGGTTGTCGGCCCGGCCTGTGAATCTGACAGGGACAGCGTTGCTCTCGACGACGCTAAAAACACTCTGACTGCGTTGTCCCCTCACGCACTCAATAGCCCGGGTTGCTTAAACGAGATCGATATATCGTGAGCTAGGGCCTTTCTGACTCATGAACGCTCTCACATGTAATCTGAAATAGTCTCTCCAAGCCGCAAAACCAAAGAACGTCGACGCTCGTCGCCTTCCCGAAGTCACAATCGTGTACAGATACAACTACACGCGTAGGCCCATGATGACGGACGTAGATGCGACGTCTATTGTTATGCGGTTTCACCAGTTCATGAGTGACGTTCTCCCTACCGGCGCGGGCGACATTGCACTTGAGATCAATGTCCAGAAGGTCGAAATGGTGTACAACGCATTTCGCGTCGAGCTTGGAGTAGCGGCACTAACAGGCGACAAGATAACGAGTAAACTTAGTGGGCTGACTGAGGAGGATTATTCTCGAGCATGGGTTCGTGCATTACTTTCTATCGCAAGCCTCTTTCTTGCTAACTAGCGACAAAGCTGACAGTCGACAGAGCCCATAGCCTCTGCGATGGCTACACGATCCACCTTTTTGAGGGCAATTTTGAGGCCTTACACGGGTGGCAACAGAAAGTGGACGGGTCTCTGATAGCCGAGAAGGACTCCAGCTCGGTCATCGACGGTGTTCCCAATTGGCGACCACAACGTCTCTCCGTTGTGTTCAAGAGCGGCATGACACGATCTGACCCTTTTGAAAATGGGCCTACATGCGAGAGGGTTCGCGACCAGCTCGTATCATACTCTCAGCGCGTCTTCTCCTCCCAACATCGCTGCGCCCTCTACATGCTATTCGTCAATGGCCCCTCGTTTCGCGCTATGCGATGGGATCGTGCTGGTGTCATCTCGACCGAACCTGTCAACTACGTCGACACTCCCGCAGGGACTGCAGCTCTTCTCAAATTCCTCCATTGCTTCGCCCATCTCACTGACGATCAGCAAGGTCTCGACACGACGGTCGTACGTCTGAGTCCCGACTCCTGCGGATGGAAGCGGATGAATGAGCTTCAGAATGATCCTGGTGATCTCGACTATCACGAGCACGTAATCCAAGACATCGATAGCATTCCCTCTCACTTGCGCGACCCTTCACATGTTGAGGACTGCGTACGCGAAACTGACTCCCATGTTCTACATCGCGATCCTGCTACCCCTTGCAAGAATCCCAGGCGATGTCACTCCGAATACCCCTCTCCTCTTCCCGAATTCACCCATGCTAGGCAGCTCTTTGCTAGATCGCTCGCCGACAATGCTCCACGCTACAAGATCGCTATCGCCAATCGCGTCTTCCTCATCGGAAATTCCATCGAGATGTCGTCTAGCATGGTTGGTCGGAGCACGAAAGGATTCGTCGCCCTGGAGTGGGCGACTCAGCGCTACGCGTTCTTCAAGGACACCTGGAGGTCTTACTACACAGGAATCAGGAGAGAAGGCGACATTCTCGATGAGTTGAGAGCGAAGAACGTACCGAACGTCCCTACGCTCGTCGCTCACGGTGATGTTGAAGGGCACGAGACCGACACGTCGAATTACTCCCCCGAGACAGGGTACAAGCGCGTTCGAGATTTGCCCCCCTTCGGCGCAGCGTCTTCGACGGCTCAGGACGCAGCGATGGAAGAGCTTGTTGAGATGCCCCGCCAACGTCGAAAGGCGAAGAAGCGCAAAGGGAGAGGTCGTGCCAAAGCGTCGGCACCTTCGAACGCGCGGGACACCGAGGATGTCTTCATGACTGATCTTACCTCTAAAACAGCAGTGCACACAATCATCGATACATCCATGAACACCACTGGACCGTCGAATCGAACAGCAGACGATGTCGAGGCCGAGAACAATGGAGTTCAAGGGGCCGGACTTCGTCATTCGATTCACTATCGCATGGTTGTAAGGGAGATTTGCCTCCCTCTCACGAAGTTCACCCACAGTCAGCAACTCATGAGTATCATCTATGACGCTGTAAAGAGTGAGTTCTGCGCGCATTTAACTCCTTGAGTATATTGATCCTGATCAATCTTGATTGTAGCCCACGAAGCTGCCTACACGGAATGCCGTCTGATTCACCGAGATATCAGCGCAAACAATATCTTGATTCACCCCATAATCAAGTTCCACGACGGATACCAGCAACACGTTGTGTACTGGGACGGAATGCTGGTTGATTGGGAGCTCGCAAAACACGAAGACGACGATGTCGCCAGACAGCCCCAGAGAATGGTGAGCACGAACGCGCACTTCCTCTCTTGACATTGTAATCAGCTGTACTCAAGCTCTACATTAGGGAACGTGGGCCTTCATGTCGATGCAATGTCAGAACAACCCCGAGATGCCAGTGACCGTCGCAGACGAACTCGAATCCTTCACGCATGTCATTCTCTATATGGCTCTTCGTCTCGTCAGGCACAATTACACCCGCATCGATAGAATCATGCACGGCTACTTCGATGGATTCTCAATGGGCGACGTCGGTGAATGCCTCTGCCCGCTACTCAAATGGAAGGTGCTCACTGATGCGACACTCGAAATGGCCGGCCGCGGCCCTCTGATATTCGAGAGCGACGCTAACGGGGCACAACACCCCCTTAACCTGCTCATCAGGGATCTCCTCACACTGTTTCGCGCACGCTATGGGTGCTTATACACTCAGCAACGCGCACAACGATTATCCGATAAGCGTCCAAATCTCGAACAGCCCGAGTCCTCAATCGCAAAAACTCGTTATCGTCGGATGAGGCCGATGGCTCTCGAAGGCAGCAGCTCGCCCAACATGGACGACACACGTATCCCGAGCCTCGCCACTGAGGAATCTGAAGCAGACTCAGTATCGGAGAAGGTCAAGGAGGCCGCGAAGTCCCTCGACCAGCATGAGACCGTCCTGAAGGTGCTTGCGGAGTATGTCTTCAATCCGACAGTCGATTGGCCAGCTCGCGATGTCGTTCGCGACCGTCTGGCTGATGATCGTGAGCCTACTCTCTTGGAGCGCTAGGGCGAGAGGGAAAGCGAGGCATAGTATGAAGCGACTGTAACGAAAGCGGACGGGGAGCAAGCCGGGAACGAACATTCCGAACCGATCATGGTAAACCGTCGAGCTCACGTCGCCAATCGGCGAAAGACAGTGGGATCACAGTGCTAGACGGTCAAGAGGCAATGCCTCCGATACTGTACGTCCGCCGTGGTTGGGAGGCGTGCGGCCAGTCACACCTGCTGGACTGAATTGGGTGAAAGCCCCTTGGTCGAAACACACTTTCTATCGCTTGCGTAGTACTGTGTCGTAGAAGCTCCGCAGCTCGGACATACTAAGCCATTGTCTTCTTACGCCGAAGTTGCTCCGCTGCCTGACTCAGGACATTGACCGCTCGCCTCAATAGTGGTAGCCGGCCCCGGGGCCCCAGTAGTACTTATGATGAACTCGCTCAAGCCCCCCAAGTCGTCGACTGCACGATTGACGCCATCTGATCCAATTCGAGCTCTGAGTTTCTAAGGTCGCGACTCGACGATACAGTGTAGGAGGTTGGTCCCCAAATGGACCATGTGGTAGAGCGTCCTCGACGACCACAAAGAACATCGCCCGAGTCCGGATAAAGCCTCACGGGCGTCGAAGTCACAGATTGATGCCGCGTGACAGGCGTGACATGTTCGACAAAGGAGCGTTTCTCGAGGCTCGCAGTGTGCTCCCAACACTCATTGTCCGCCCCTTTGTTGCCTCTTGTCTCGCTGAAAGAGCAGGTTTCGTGAGTACGCGAGCCTTTTGGTGCTTGCTGGGACAGAACGATCTGACCGGGTTACACCAGGACTATAGAAGTATACATCCCTCGAGTCTCCGATCAGTAGCACAGTCACCCGTTGGCCCCGCGCTCATATTGCCCAATTGTTCCCCTGTTCAATTCGGGCGCACAAAAGAGACTGCATCTGAGTGAGTCAAATGCATTGCTTGATTACATCAGATGACTTATCCGTTGTCTGCCGGGCTGCCGGGCTGCGTGGTAGGTATAACCAGTGGCCACGCCCTCCCATCCAGTCTTGGTTATAAAGCGGGATCCAGCGCCTGCAAGGTTCGTGGACTCTTTCTCTTACTTCCAACATGCCTCCTCATCCCCTGAAAAACCAGACCTTCAACACCACACCACTCTCACAGAAGTTCAAGTGCTTCGATACCGGCCGCCTTCCCGATACTAATATCCAAGTCAGAGCAGAAGAGAGACGCGACAACATGATGAAGGACTGTCCTGACTGCACGATCGTCATGAGCCTTGACCAGTTTTTGACCGACGTCCTCTTTGTCGACGCTCAAGCCGACCTCAAGCGCAGTCAAGCGAAGGTTGCCGAAATCCATTTCTTGCTGGCTGCCGACCTGAAGAAACAGGGTCTTACGGAGAAGGACTACTCGATTGCTTGGGTGTGTCTTGATACGTTATATCTCGGTAGCTGCTGGTTACTGACCCTTGCTCCAGGAGAAAGCCGACGCCGCTCACCGGCTATGCCCTGGTTACTTCCTCCACTTGTCCGAAGACAAGTACGAAGATACCGATGACAAGAAGGGGAAGATCGATGGCTCGCTCATCCTCGACACTGACCGCGACCAGGTCAAACGCCGTATCCCCTATTGGGCCTTGCAGCAGCTGTCGATCGAGTTCAAGCGCGGTAAAACGAGTCTCGATCCGTTCGACGACAGAAAGGGCCAGGATCCGGACGCGGAAGCTCAGACCAGAAGGACGGTTCGTGGTCAAATCATGGACTACGCCGAACGCGTTTTCGCCTACCAGCAGCGCACCGCACTCTTCATGCTCCTCGTCAACGGTCCGACATTCCGGGTGATGCGCTGGGACCGCTCTGGGGTGATCGTGACCGAAGCGGTGAACTACATCGAAACGTGTACGGACACCGGAAGGCTCCTGCAGGTGCTGTACGCCTTTTCGAAACTCAGCCCTGAGAAGCAAGGTCGTGATATGACTGCCACTCTGCTCTCGCCCAACTCCTGTGGCTGGAAGAGGATGGACGCGCTCGCTGAACCATGCCCATCCGATCTCAATCATGAGGAGAGGTGGCTAGAGGGAGTCCAAATCCATCCTAGCTTCCTTGATCCGAACGCATCATCTCCGGACGAGGAACTCGATGACGGCGACGGCCGTCTGCATCAAGATCCGACATGCCCTTGTCAGGACCCAGCTTCAATGCACACCCACGAACCATCAATTATCCCGGTCTTCACCTATGTTCGCGACCTCTTTCGGCGTTCCCTCAAAGTAGGCTTCCCTCGATACGCGATCAAGGTCGACGGCAAGGTGTATCTCGTGGCCATGCCCGTCTTCATCGCCTTTGGCATGGTGGGTCGGGGCACGAAAGGTTTTGTCGCTCTCGAATGGAAGACGCAACGGTTGGTCTGGTTCAAGGACTCGTGGCGACCATACTACCATTCCATCGATTCCGAAGGGCACATCCTCGACGAACTCAACAAGGCCGAAGTGGAGGGCGTTCCGACAGCTCTCGCCCACGAAGACGTTCATAACATGGAAGGAAACCCCCTCGAGCAACAGACGGAAACCTCCGAATACTCTCCTCTCACCGGAGACAAGAAAGTGAGAATGCGTCCCACGGCCTCTCGTCCTTTCGATGCGTCCGACTTTGCTGGCAAGCGCCTCAACGGCGGCGGGAAGCAAGCACCAAAACGTCCCGCAAAGCGCACTGCCCCTATCGCTGCATTGGACGTGGCTCTGCATCAGACATGGGGTGGTCCAGACCCCGTGCCTTCGACTTCGCAGTCGAACATCCTCCCATCCCCCGATTTTGCGGACTCAGCACCCGGAGAGGCGGCCCGGGGGGTCACTGTCGACTCGCTCGCCTCGTTGAAACGAGGGACCAAGCGTTCGGCCGAAGACGTACAGAAGGAGGATGCGCGACTTCAGGGTATAGGGTTGCGTCACTTGGTACACACTCGCCTCATTGTGCGCGAGATTTGTTTGCCTTTCACCGACTTCACAAGTAGCAAGCAGTTGGTACGCATCATATTCGAGTGCTTGACCGGTACGTGTATCAGTGCCATGCCGAACACTGTCATATACTCACTTTACTTGTTCATAGCACACGCGCAGGCGTACACCAGGTGCAAATATATGCATCGTGACGTCAGTGCAGGGAACCTCCTCATACTGCCCACCGTCCAATACGACAAAGAATCAAAGAGGCATTACGTCTATTGGCAGGGAATTCTTGCGGACTGGGAACTTGCTAAACATTCGAATATGCAAGTTGCCCTACAGCCCGAACGTACAGTGCGTCTTCATTTTCGGTTCTTTCGCCACTTCACTGACCCCCAAGTAGGGAACTTGGCACTTCATGTCTGTCTCTCTCCTCACTTCCAAGCCAGGAACGCCTACAGTGATCCCGGACGAGGTTGAAGCTTTCGTACATGTGCTCGTCTACGGAGCCGTGCGACGCATGAAGTGCAGTCTCGACGCGAAAGCCCTTGAGGAGTTCCATCGAGACTATTTTTCGGGCTTCTCACGTGACTCCACTGGCAAAATCACTGCGCCCTTTGCGAAGCGACAGTCGGTCAAATCAGGCAAGCTGCACTATATTGAGGATCCCGTCAGGTTCTCACTTCCTGTCGGCGATTCCACAAGCGAGCATGTCCTCAACACGGTCATCGCTTCGTTGTTCGAAACAATTAAGGCTCGCTACGCTGTGCAGGCATGGGAGCAGCACTTGGAGAAGTTGGCTGGGCCCAAAACCCCCGCCCGCCAAACTCTTCACACCATCGTTGAGTCAGGCGTCAAGCCACTGTCGGCCGCAGATCCACTTCCGTCCCGGCGCGTGCGCACACACATTCCCCCTAACCCTCTCCCTGACGAGCATCGCAAGGCTGACTTGCCCCGCGCGCCGTCATTGGCAGCCAAGGAGCCGACTGAGCAGATGTACAAGCACGCGAAGGGGCTAGAGAAGCACACGCTCGTCCTAGATATTCTCGAGCGATACCTCTATGACGCCGAGATGGAGCCGCTGTGGCCACAGCGCGACATTCTCGCAGATGAATCTAACGCCGGCCCCTCCGCGACCGCAACTGCTACGAATACGACGCAACTCACTTGTGCTACCGATCAAGCCGCTCCTGGGGACACGGGAGATACCCCACTCACTTCCGAGGAAACTCATCCAGCGGTGAAAGTGCCCGATGCCATGCTTCCCGTCTCCGATGCTTCCTTCCCCGATGGCGATGTTCCAGAGGCCGGTCCGTCCGAGGTGACTGAGGCAACACGACCTGCCAAGCGTACCCGCCGCGCGCCGGCCGCCCCGACACAAACAGCGAACGAAGCACCTGCTCGCCGAGTCACGCGTAGCCGCAGCGCTGTCAATGTCACCGCACAGACTGCTCCTGCAGTAGCAGCTGCCCCACAGACGAACATGCGAAGGACTCGGAGCATGAACGGTATAGTAGCACGTCGTCCCGGACAGGGCAACGCTACGGCTACTACTTCCGCGGGGAGCAGTGCGGGCACCGGTGCACGCATCACTCGCTCGACGAGCAGGCGATCTCTTCGGGGAGACGGCGCCGGGGACGCTAATGCTGCTGGAGGATCGCGTGGCAGCGGACGAGGTGGACGGGGACGTGCTGCCAGCGGTCGTCGATGAATCTTGCCTTGAGCCTATGTCTTCCACAGGTTGGATTCTTCGCTCTTTCTCTTTCCAATGTTCTCATGCTCGTGACGGTGTATTCAGTTTGGAATTGTTCTTCATCGCCTCTCTAGTCCTGCTCGATATCCACATGTGTATCACTCCATAGTCAATCGTTGTGCATTGCCATCCCTAATTCACCATTTAGCACCGCCAACGAATATACTCAGCGGACCCCAGTCGTGTCGCCCATGGTCCGGTACGCATAGGTGTCCTTGCATGACCACAAGGTTTGCCAGAGCTGGGATGCTGAGGGCGATTGTCGAAGTGCGCATTGGCCCGGCGGCAGCGAAAACGTCACGCAAGCGTGCCACTCACCGAGGATAATTCACTCGTCTGATAACAGAGGCCCAAAGGAGTATGGCAGCGCATTGTCGTCAATGTATCTACATAATTATAGCATGCCATAAAGAAACAACGACAGCCACTAAGCAATATTTGAGCGACGACTAACTGTACTGGCCACGTCTCAACTACCTCCTCACAGATATTGAGTGAGACACAAAGCGGGAATGGGACGCACGGATGGAGACGAATAGCATATCGAGCGATGGCAACGCGGAGTATACGTGTGGTGATGACGACGATGATACTATTATGCTTTGCAACGAACCGAAGGAGTGTGGAAGTCGAACTCACGACCATGAATGAACTTTCACCGCCTCAATAGTGAGCGGGCGTACTTCATGCTTCAAATTTCATATTTCAGATCATGGAGACCTCCTTGCCGGACAAAGCGACGGACGCACAACTTTGCGATATGCCATCCCCATCCCCGTCCACGGCAACGGTCGCGGACGCGGACGAGTCCCCACCGTGTTGAGCACGGGCCGCTCCATAGGACCCACAGCCGGAGCCAACACGGGAGACGTCGCCGACGTCCTCTGCACCTGCGTGTTCGCGCTCGGGCAGCCCACGAACGGTGGGATAGGCGAAGACGGAGGTAGTGGGGACTTGGACACCTGGGTCGTGGCTGTGACTTATGAGCGCGCTCGCGCTCACCGAGGACGACGGCGACCGGAATGGGGCCATGACGGACGTCGAGACCGAGCGCGGAGGCACAATGCGCGAGGATGCCGAGGGGCGGGCGGACGTGGACACGTTCGTTGGGCAGGAGCCAGGATTGTAAAGTGTGCCCGTGCGCGGACGTGCCACGCCGCCCGTCCCAGCGGTCCGCGCGCTTGCAGAGGTCACTGAGGGACGGGATTCCGCCACAGCAGAGGTGGTTCGTGTGACCGAGGGCGGAAATCTCCCTGCAGTCTGGGGAAGGCGGAGCAGTCGCGCGAGAAGAACTGGTAGCCTGCGAGCTTGTCACTGACCGCTTGAGTTGCGCGAGGCACTGGACACAATCGAGCTTGCGGACGCGCTTGACTGCGTGCGGCTCCGCGTAGGACGAAGCGCCTCTATGGACATGATGCTTTCCATGTCCGCGGTGCTCAGACGACTCTGGGTGGAGCTGGTTGATGTGGACCTAGAGAGCCGTCTTGCGCCCGGGCGAGGCCTGGGAGAGTAGGATGGAGGCGCGCTAGACAAGTTTATGACCGAAGTCGACTTGGAAAGCTGAGACGGCGCGCGAGACATCGACGAGTACATGGACCTTTGGCGCGAACTGTTTGTGGTGATGAGCCGTCGGGTGAGTAGTGAGGGCGCATCCTCGTCTTCACTGTCGCTCCATCCAAGTCCCATAGCGAGACCCATTCCGGCACGGAGGAGAGTCTGATCACGATGTCTGTTCCTTCTCCGTGAGGATCTCTGTAGATGCCAGACTGATGCTGGTCGCTTGCGTTCGACCGAACGCGGATCCATCTAGATTAGATGCCGTCCGTGGCCGGGCCCGCCGGGGTGCTCGAAGTGGACCTAGAGAGCCGTGTTGCGCCTGGGCAAGGCACTGAAGAGCAGGACGGAGACGCGCTATGCGAGTCCCCAGGGAGTTCCTTCTCCGTCCAGTGTCTCGAGGATCTCTGTAGATGCCAGACTTGGCCGCTGGTCGTCGCTACATTACATCCGTAGGCGTGAGCATTTTGAACTCAGCCATAAATATCATGCCGTAGGAGACATACCCTCTGAATCCAACGTGAGAGCACTGTTCGCGCGCTTCCCCTGCTCGTCTTCGTTGTCATCAACTTGAACGTACAAGGACTCGGAGAGCTGGGCCTCGGAGCTTCGACTGAGGCATTGGCGAGCCCTCGTATAGCACAGGGTGAAGGCTACATGTGTCGCAAATGATGACAGTCAGGTCGATGATGTCGAGGGATGGGACATACGGTAAAGGAGTGTATGTAAAATGAGAGATTGAAGGTCCAAGTCGCTGGCGGTGAGTATCGGGCGCTAGTATAGACTAGGAGCACAGCCACGTCTGGCTGGTTCCAGCGCCTGTACGGGACTTGTCACTTCCATCACTACCTAGAGCCCCTTCACTCCCACTCCTCTCACCTTAACTTCGATAATCACCCGATCCGGGAACATTCAAGCACGGTTAGAAGAGAGACTCGACAACATGAAGAGGAAGCTGCCGGACGACTGCATCATTCGGATGAGTTTATCCCAGTTCCATCACGACGTCCTCCTCAACGCTGCGGCAGACTTCAACCGCAGCCATACCAAAGTTAGCGATATTTGCATGCTGTACAGACAGCCGCTACTTGGGGAGCGCGTAGCGCAGAAGCATTGTGCGGCTGTTTGGGTGCGTCTCGCAGTGATGGTATCATACCCCCCATACCATTTGCTAACCAAGAGGCGCTTCAGGCGGAGGTCGACAGGAAGCATGGGTTATGCCCTGGCTACGTTATGCACTTGTCTGAAGATTACTATTCTGAAAACTGTGAAGAGTGGGACGACAATAGACGAGTCATGCACAGCTCATTCATCCTGAACACCGATCACAAACGCGTGATTTTACCAGACACTCTCAATCTGGGCCTGCAACAAATATATAACCTTCATGTGCGGCGGAATCCGTCGAGATCCATTTGAAGACATGAATAGCGAGTCCGACCCGGACGCCCCGATCCACGATATCACCGACCACATTATCTGCATCGCCGAGCATGTCTTCGCATACCAGCCGCGGACCGCGCTCTTCATGCTCTAATCGACACCAGCAACGACACCTTTCGGGCTATACGCTGGGGTCACTCTGGGGTGATTGCAACCGAAGCGGTGAACTACATCAAGTCGTCTCTAGACACTCGGAAGCTCCTCGAGGTCTTGTACGCATTCTCACAACTCAGTCCTGAACAGCAAGGCCTCGATGCGACCGCCATCCCTCTCTCACCGGACTCATGTGGCTGGAAGAGGATGGATGCGCTCGCCCAACCATGCCCATCCGATCTCAACCATGAAGAGAGGTGGCTTGAGGAGGGTGTCGAGATCGATCCTAGCTTTCTCGACCCGAATGTCTCCTCACCGGATGGAGAGCTGGACGACGGAGATGACCGTCTGCATCAAGATCCGACGTGTTCTTGCCAGAGTTTGTCTTCCATGCACTCGTGCCCGCCATCAACTATCCCGGTCTTCACTCACGTTCGCGACTACTTCCGGCGGTCCCTCCATGCTGCATTCCCGCGATACGTACTGAAGGTTGGCGGCAGGGACTACCTTGTAGGCCAACCTGTCTTTGTTGCCCGCGGGCTGTTCGGCCGTGGAACCAAGGGGTTCATCGCACTAGAGTGGAAGACGCAACGACTTGTCTGGTTCAAGGACTCGTGGCGCTCATACTACGAGTCAATGGACCCGGAAGGCTACGTCCTCGAAGAACTCAACAAAGCCAACGCAATGCTGAATGTTCCGACCGTCGTTGCATATGAGGACGTTCGGGAGACTGGGCCCGAAGCTCGGGAGCAGCAGACGAAAACGTCAGAGTACTCTCCTCTGACTGGTCACAAGACTGTCACCAAGCGATCCTCGGCTTTCCACAGTTCTGGCTCTGACATAAACGGATCCTCGGGGAAGCGGGCTCAGGTTTGCAGGCCTCCTTCGAAATCGAAGCCGATTCCGCGTGGTAGTTCATCCCACCTTCCGAAGAGTGCCAATCCCCGGATGCTTGATTCGCCCTCTCCATTGTCCATGCTGTCTCCGACTCTTATTGCCTCGGAACCTGAGAAGGCAGAGATACCTCTCTTCAGGAGGACGTCCATGTCCATGCTCATTCAGGGGAACAAAAAAGGACACAGGCAACGTCAAGGTACGGGCTTGCAACACATGGTCCATACCCGTCTCATTGTGCGCGAGATCTGTCTACCACTCATCGCTTTCACCAGTAGTCGCCAAATGGTGCGGATTGTATACGAGTGCTTGTGTGGTACGTCTACAAGTGCCCCCGTCACATGTCCTCATACGCCCATTCAGTCTTGATTGTTCCGTTTCAGCACACGAAGTGGCGTACACGACGTGCGAATACATGCATCGAGACGTCAGTGCGGAAATTTTCTGATACATCCCTGCGTCTTGCGCGACAGGAAATTGGGAAAGCACCGCGTCTCTTGGAAGGGCCTTCTTGCTGACTGGGAGCTTGCCAAGCACGCCGATAAACAATTTGCCCTACGGCCTCAACGAACAGTATGTTCATGATATCATCCGCTACCCGACCCCAGCAAACTGACTCGCACACAGGGAACTTGGCATTTTACGTCTGTCTCCCTCCTTTGTGCCACGCCTGGAGCTCCCGTAACTATCCCAGATGAACTCGAGGCTTTCGTGCACGTGCTTGTGTTTGGAGCGTTCCAACGCATGAAGTCCAACATCCATCCAAATGCGAGGCAGGTTTTCTACTACGACTACTTCGAGGGCCACGCGCGGGACTTGACGGGTAAATACATCGCTCCGTATGCGAAAAGCCTGTCCATCATCCGAGAAGGCCAACTGACCCATAGAATGCGCCGCATCAAATTCTCCTCACCTGCAGCCAATGGAAGAGAGAAGCACGTCTTGAACACCGTCATCTCGAGGCTGTTCGGCATCCTCCACGCCCGGTATGCTATACAGAGCTGGGAGGAATGGCTACTAGACTCGAAGGATCGCCAGACCACACTTGCACAGCGCCAGATCCCTCAGACGGTTTCGATGGCGGCTAGTACAAGCCCACGCCCAATATCCCCATTTGCAGATTGGCCAATGGAGGATATGGATCCGGACCTTCCTTCTTCCCCCGTCAGCCTCGATTCGCACTCGGAGGATTCGCCTCCGGAGCCATC
The DNA here is from genome assembly GCA_020543525.1 of Coriolopsis trogii. Taxonomy (NCBI): domain Eukaryota; kingdom Fungi; phylum Basidiomycota; class Agaricomycetes; order Polyporales; family Polyporaceae; genus Coriolopsis; species Coriolopsis trogii. The sequence goes on from JAHYIO010000002.1 coordinate 302,322, forward strand.
CCCTGCGATGTACGAGAAAGCAGAGCTGATCGAGATACACGCCGGAGTACGATCAGTCCTCCACACCTATCTCTTCGATCCTCGTCATACTCGTTTGTGGCCCTCCCACGACGTCCTCAAGAGCGACGACGACATTCAACGCTCCTCTACAGTTGAGGCTGCGAAGACACATGGAACTAGAGTTACTGGCGACAGCCGACCCGCCACGGGGAATGCGGCAGGTACTCAACACGCTACGAACGCCCCTTCGCGTGTCTCCAGTGCCCTTCCGACCGCTTCCAAAGTACGAAAGGCCAGTGCGCCCGAGTCAATAGAGGACACGCGTCCTGCCAAACGTGCGCGCAGAACGCCTGCCGCCCCGACGGAAGCAGCAGTAAGCGAGACACCCGCGCGCAGAGTCACGCGGAGCCGCGCCGCCGCCAACGATGTCGCACAAGCTGCTCCCGCTGCAACAGCCACCGGCGCGCAGGCGAACATGCGCAGGACTCGGAGTATGAGCGGTATCGTTGCGAGCCGTTCTGCCACTGCCAGTGGACAGCGCGACACTGCTGCGGCACGAGGCGGCGGAGGTAGCGCGGGCACCGGTACGCGCGTCACTCGCTCGACGACCAGACGGCTCCTCCGCGAGGAGCAGACGAACACTGCTAGAGCATCGCGCGGCAACGGACGAGGCGGGCGCGGCGGCCAGGCCCGCCAGAGGGGTCGTGCTCAGGCTCAGGCTGCCAGTGGGCGCCGGTGAAAGGCGGCAGAATTCTGCAACGCCTAGCCAAATCGCCATGGATGCGATCATTAGCATGCACATCGCATTCCGTCAGGTATATTCCTCTACTCCCTTGTCAATCGTAGACTACCTGTTGCTTGCCAGTGAAGCTACATCTGTATCACACATCTGTGTTATACCGACACAGTTCAAGTTGTTCACCTCAGGCAGGCTCCATCTCAGCCCAATACCTACTAGAACGTGAACTTGAAGCAACGACAGTACTCTGTCCAGACTCCAGAACTCCGAGCAGACCGCCCAAGCAGACGCGACGATTCTTGTCGCTGAGACTCGGACGGTGGCACGCACATCGATATCGGCTTGATGGCACTTGAACTGGTTGGGCGCACGTACGCAGTCGAGTATCTTGAAGGTGCCCTGCGCGTCTTCGTCTCTATATATACGTACGCTGTATCATTGACATGAAGCCGCCATGGCCCCGCGATGACCTCCTTCCCGACGACGAGCTCGAGGGCTGGGAGTCTGTGGGGAGACACTGTTATAACTTATCGAGCCCATACTGGTGGCTAGTGGCCACTCCCACCAGCAACAGCATTGACAGTGGCGATCTGAGTGGAAATGGTGTGTACGCGTCCGCACTGGAGGCGGGAGACCACCGGCCTACGAAACGACCCCGCTGCACCCCGACGCCCGCAAGAGCCACGGATTCCACTGTGTCAAGGGGTCAAGGAACTCATGAACAGAGAGACACGACACCAGGCATGTTCCGGTTCCAGACCCCACCCATGCGCACATGGTATACCCGAGAAGGAGAAGGACCATCGCGACACCAGAAACGATGGTCGGTGGTGGGACAGCGTGCGATCCGATCGGAGCGGAGCTAAGCTGGACAAAAATCCGAAGCGAGACCTGCAGACTTGAGAGAACGAGGTAGTGACACAAGTTAGGGACGCACGGGTGGCGCGAATACACTGTAATGTACGTCTTGTATGTATGTGTGTGTATGTACGTATATGTGGGGTGCTGTAGCGGTAACTTGTAACACTTGTAACAAAAACGACGGCGGCGGCAGCGGCGGATATCGACACGGGAGGGGAGGAACGGATTCGAATTGCGTGGGCGAACGATCGTGATGCGAGGACGACGACTGAGACAAAGTGGAGACGCGAGACGTGGGATGGTGGACATGAACGTTGGAGCGGGTTTGGCGGACGATGAAAAGCGACATAGGGGCAGCATAGCGAGGAACACGACGGGAGGGACATCAGTTCGGGACAAACCCGGCAAAGTATGGGTGGATGAGAGCGCGCTTGGCTGCATCGTAAAATTAGTAACTCAAGTCGAAGAAAGTATGGGCAATCTCCATCAGGGACTCACCAGAGATGCGCCTGGCGGTATCGTAAGTGAGCATGAGCTATAGGGTCCGCGATGAGTCACGATTCACGCGAATCATCACGCATGAGCTACCTTCAACAGATCAATGCCTTCGTCATTCAATGTTGGGACATGTTCACGAAGGTCTTGTGGGGACCAATGCGGGAATGACGGCTTGTAGTCAGGCAGTTGGTGGATTCCAGGCCAGATCTCCTCGTTCGGCGTACCAAGAATGCTGGCGAGGCATCGGTATCAACGCACTGCGCATCAAAGGGATGTGCACACACCGGAAGATTTTGAAGATCTGGTCGATCTCCGAGTCACCAGGAAATAACGGATGGCCGCGCATGCACATCTCGGCGAAGATGCAGCCCACAGACCACATATCGATGGCGGTCGAGTAATGGCGCGACCCGAGCAGGACCTCGGGTGCACGGTACCACAGCGTGACGACCTGTGCACAGATGTCTGGGGACTCAGTACGTGCGGTGCTGCGCTCGCAGCCCACGGACCTCGTGCGTGTATGTCCTCATGGGAATCCCGAACGCGCGCGCGAGCCCAAAGTCGGCGAGCTTGAGGTTGTCATCTTTGTCGATCAACAGATTCTGCGGCTTGAGGTCCCGGTGAAGGATACGATGCGAATGGCAGTACAAAAGGCCTGACGTGAGCTGATGCGTGAATTTCTGTGGCTGCTGTCAGCATCCTGCATCGTCGGGAACGCCGTCGCCTCCCCGCCCGCGCGTGCTTCCACACGGCAACGCTATCACGTGACACGTGTGATATTCATTTCCGTAGAGCAAGAGCAGCTTAAAGGACGCGTTGTGACGCGTCAAAGGGTACGGACACGCGTCGACCACGCGTAATAGTGCAGCGCGGGCTGGGGGGTGGTCTCTGGAGGGCTGTGAGAAGTTGGGTGGGAAAGGGGGCGCACCTTGACAATACCGGGTGTGATGGGGCGCCCGGACTTGTTACCATTTTCCATGTAACGTTTGAGATCGACATCGAGGAACTCAAAGACAAGGTAGAGCTTTTGATCTGCATGTACGATGTCGAAAAGCCTGCAGGGGGGACGGGGGGTTTTCGAGACAAGACGGTTATGAGCGCTCGGTTGATCGGAGTTGATGTGCACGACCAGCAGCCGAGAGGGGGAGAGACGGAAGGCCTAGCAATGAAAGGCAAAGAGGTAGTTGGGATACTCACTTGACAACATTCTCGTTCTTGAGCTCTTTGAGAAGACTGATTTCGCGGATGGCGGTACTAGGCACGCCCTCGTCTTCGGCTTCCAATCTAATCTTCTTGAGCGCCACGACGGTGTTGGTGTTGATGTCCCGAGCTTTGTAAACCACACCGTATGTGCCTAGTGGCAGCAGGATGGCAAGAGGGAGAAGACGGGAACGAGGGAGGGTGATGCTCATGAAGCTGAGAAAATGCTCGAGCACGGAAGGCACTCACCCTCGCCTGATCACCAACGACAACGGTGCTCACAATCAAGCCAAAAAAACTACATCAGGAAGCACATTTCTTACGCACCGACTTTCTCAATCTTGGAATAACTATGTGGTGGAGGTCGGTGATGAACAGACCGCCACAACGGTCAAAGTCTGAGCTCACCGTTCCATGCTGTCTGATGCGTTTCTCTTGAGGAGGTCAAGGAGAGATGTGTAGGAGACGACGAAAGAGTTGATTGGCGCACGTACGGAAGGAAGGGGGACGACGGGGGCAAGAGCGAGGGGGACGAGAGCGAGGCGAAAGGGAGGAGAGCCATGGACTTTATTGGGATGACGTAAGCAGCAGGTGCGCGGCCGGATAAGGGAATAGCATGCGGTGCGGGGAGCAACGGTCGACAATTGGGGCAGGTTCAAAAGCAAACACTCTCTCCAGTCCCTGTCAATCCCCGCCATATCATGCGGCGCGCTGCCTGGAACGTCGCCATTCTCAGAAGCCCTGCTGCAGTCTCACACGTTTTGTCCTGCAATCTTGTGGCGCACAATGCTACCACCTGAGCCATCCGTGGAAGTCTCGACAAATCAGACAAGAACACATGAAAGGCTTTGAGAGCAATTGCAACTCCAAATGTCCAGTCTTGCTTTCCTCGCTGTCGCGGCAGGCACAGAGTCGCTCCTCGACCACTCGGCTCCGGACTCCATACGCGTGATCGCTGACGCGCTGCCTCCTCTTGCTTGTTGCAGAAGCTTCTTGTCCGCACGACTGGCGCACGACGTTCGCCTCGTCGACACGCGCAGTCACGATGCCGAATACCTCACAACGTAAAACGACCACAGGCTCAGCGTCGTATCAGCGAACGAACCCCACGACGCACTCTGCGGCGCGAATGGATCTCCGGCACCGATCGCGATCTGGGTCATATGCACCTCCGTCCCAGAACCGCGCCTGGCTCTCATGCCACTTGGTCTGTCACAACACCCAGACAACAGTCATCATGCTTCGCTCTACCGCAGCGCCGAAGGAAGGTCGTGCATGCATCCCCGGCCCGGCCGTGGATATACACGGTATTGCATCTCCTTTGCGGAGCTCCCTCAAGGCACATCGTCTCTCAAAGAACCAACCGACGTGCTGGCCGGCGTTCTAACACGTACCGGGCTAGGGACGGCCATGCAAGTGGCGTGAGCTCTCCCGGTATATGTGGTGAAGGTACTCCATCCCAATGTGGACGGTCGCGCGCTCTTGAGGCCACCTTAATCGACAACACCGCCGCTCCTCCCCCACGTCGCACGGCAGCATTGACGGACTCCGTTTACCGATCGTTACCATTACCTTTGAGCCGCACGACGAATGGTACACTCCCGGCGCAAACAAAGACTACAATGACCCAGTTGACATGAGACAGTCTTGCGCCTTGGGCGGGCGAGGGATATAATCCGTATCATCTGGACGACCTACCTCCAAGTTCCCGCCGGGGCGATGCCGACGAACTCGCTCCCACCCTCCTGTCCCAGGAACGCTATACCCCGACGCCCTGGCAGACGCAAACATACATACAGGGCGTACAGCCACGGCGATCAACCCTGACGCAACGAAGTGTAGACTTTGCCATTTGATGTCGCATATAATCAGTATCGCAGTGCGACTGTCGTGCGCCGGTTTCAGTTGTAAATCAAACCTCCGATCACCGATCCATAGAGGTACCCACACAGTACCCCGACGACAGCCTTGTCAACAGGAGATGTGAGCTATTCCTACGGCAAACGATGACGTTTGTCTAAATATCATAATCCAATGATTATAACCGCCACGGCACCGCAGTTCGCAAAGCTACGCATAGGCAGCGACTAGGAGTCGACTCTCTACTAGCTATCCTTCGAGTCCTCCAGCATCCGCCGATTAACGATCATCCTTGACTACCCCTGTCCTTCCCTAGAGGCTAGCTTACTATACACCGTTGCCGGCAATCAGGCTGGGACGTGTAAATATAGAGACACTCCTGAATCTGTGATCCGGAGTTGGTGTATGCGCATCGCATCAAAATATTTTCTCTATCGGGAGCTGGCGACAGGAAGGTGGCATGTGTAATGGGCGCCTCAGGATCCGAGCCTATCGATGGAGACTGCTAGCTGGCGGCGCTGCGCACCTCGGCCTGCTGCATATAAGTATGTTGCGATCTGCGAAAGTACGACAGCATCATCAAACTCCCGCTCAGATTGTCAAACATGTCTCTTTGCGATCACTGTGTGTCTGGTCAGTCGCCGTTCGTTTCCGTCTTCGTGTACGACGTTGAACTTACGAACGATGATACCGTCCCAGGCGTCCGTCATGAAGGGACACCCGAGGGTACGTCTACTAGACACGCCCCGTTAACACCGGACCTAATGTTGATGGCCTCCTAACCTCCTCCAGGCAAAGTCGAGACGATCGGCGGCATCGAATGCTACGTCGCCACTCCGACCGTCGACTACCCCAAAGACAAAGTCGTCCTCTACCTGACCGACGTCTTCGGCATCGCGCTCCCCAACGCCAAGGTAACGCACACGCCCTCCGCCGCCAACTTGCGCACACTGAACTCACCCATGCCTCTTTTCCTCTGCCGGGCTCGAACGCCGAACAGCTGCTCGCAGACGACTACGCCCGGAACGGCTTCAAGGTGATCATGCCCGACCTGTTCGACAGCGACCCCATCCCGGCCGACGTCCTCCAGCCCGGCTCGAGGCCCGACTTCCCAGCCTGGCTCGCCAAGCACGGGAACGAGCGGGTGCTCGCCATCGTCCGCGCCGTCCTCGCCGCGCTCAAAACCCAAGGCGTGGCCAAGGTCGCCGCGCTCGGCTTCTGCTTCGGCGCGCGCGCCGCGTTCGACCTCGCCTTTGCGGGGGAGGTGCACGTCGTCGGGGTCTCGCACCCTTCTTTGCTCAAGATCCCGGACGACCTGAATGTTTGTACCCGTCTTTTTTTCTCCCCTCTTTGCCGGTGCTCGCATGCTTATCTTGGTTTGCTGTGATGGAACAGAAATACGTCGAGGTTTCCAAGGCGCCGTTGTTGATCAACTCGTGCGAGACGGACGTGATGTTCCCCCAGGAAGCCCAGGCGAAGGCGGATGAGATCCTTGGGGGCGGCAAGTTCGCGCCTGGATATGAACGGACCTATTGGGAGGGATGCACACACGGGTTCACCGTCCGCGGCGACCTGGTGAGTGGACGATTCTCGGTTTCTGTCAGGTGCTGCGGTCGCTCACCTCCATGTCAGAGCAATCCCAAAGTCAAGGCGGGCAAAGAGGGAGCCTTCAAGGCGACCGTGGAGTTCCTCATCAAGCACCTCTAACAGCATAGGTATGAATCGAACGGAGATCAGAGAGAGGACGCGTCTGCCTTGGCCGGAGGAACGGGACGAGCCACACAGGCATCCTGTACGATACAGAACATCCTCATCCCACCATGAGCAGGAGAGCACGGAGTGTATCTCCTCGACGATACCGGGATGTTCTGAGGGTTATGCTTGCCTGATGTAGCGTACCTTCGCCTCATGTTTAGTCTAGTACATGTCATTGTCACAGTGTCTTCTGCTACCCGGGCCTAGGCCACGTCATTCCTTCATCAGGGCGTGATCGCATCCGTGTCACGTCGATATACTGTCCCGACCACGCGTCCTCGGCTGAGCGTGCAGGAAGACCACTCCGTCAGCGCTCACGCACACAACGAGGCACAGACGCGCCACTCACTGCGGTCGATGATATTGATATCCGTATCGTCGTCATCGTCGTCGTCGTCGCCCTCCTCTGCAGAGGGATCCCACTTGTCGGCAGCGGCAGCAGCCGGGTTTTTCTCCCGGTCGACGGTAAGGTCCTTCATGAACCTACTCAGCGACTCGTCCTTCATCTCCTTGAGAGACTTATCCCGAGCTGCACGGGCGCGCTGGAGCTCCGGAAGGTATTCTCTAAAAGGTACTGGGGTGAGCACGAGGACGGGCGAACGGCGTTCCGGGGACAGAGGGCGTACTTCTCGTATTCAGCACGGGACGCGTCTACGGCATCGAAGAACTCCTTGACGCCTGCGCCTGTGACGCTAGACACTCCGACAGCCTGCAATCAATTTTTGGTGAGCCGCCCATCAGGGGAGGGAAGAGATGGCTTACGGTAAGGTGTTTGTAAAACTCATCAAGTACGAGACTCATACTGTTCATGAGGCTGTTCATGTATGTCGGCTCGCCCTCGTCGTCGGTTGTACCCTGGTGTGAGGCAAGAGCGGCTTGGAAAGCCTCGAAGTCCTGCATCCATTCAATTGCAAAGTCGTGCGGGCGCACGTCTGTCTTGTTGAAGACGAGAATGAAGGGTAGCTTCGTCTTGTAAAGAATACTGTAGACGATCGGTCAGGGCAAAGCATCCAGAACGAGGCTCGAACGAATACTTCATACCTGCAGGCGTAGAGCATGTTGGACATGAATGTGGCAGGAGCCGTTGTTCGTGGCGTATCAATGACGTATGCGACGACGGTGGGCAGGGACGATGCGACGGCGTCCGTGATGATGGCACCAGAAGCAGACCAGGTGAAGATCTCTATCTGCCCTGGGGTGTCCAGGATCACATAGCTGTGTGTGGTCAACGACGGGCAGTTCTGCAGTCCCGAAAAACTTACTCCACTGTGTCCGCGCGTTTCTCAACCAGGTCGAGCACTTGGTCGAACTTGGTTGTGAAGAGATTCAGAGCGGTGAGAATGCCACCGTTCGGACCGAGGTTGTACCTGAGAGCCGCTTAGGGATCAGTAACCACAAATAAGGCGCATATAGAAAAGTCGACACACACTCCTTCATGACTTGGTGGTAATCGACGGTGTCTCTGATGTCGATGTTGGCCTCGTATGGTGTGTTCGCAACGGCAGGGTCGAGGTTAAGAACGTAGGGTGGTGATGGCGGTTCGAGCGAGTGCAAGTACGAGTTAATTCGTTGCACGAAAGTCGATTTTCCTGCCCCAGCCATGCCTATGGTGATAATCACGACCGGCTTCTTCTTCTCTGAATCTGAGCCAGTTTGCGCCCCGGAAGAGCTGGCCGCCGTATTTCCTGGCTGCATTTTTTTTTCTTTCACCGTGCGGAGGAGCAGGTGGTGGTCGGGGTCAGAGAATGCTGTGGCTCGCTAAGCCCATTTGCACCGATGAGGAAATCGGTGACGCGTGACTTATTACGTTACCCATTATAAGTGCGCTTCCGGGGCTGTCTCCGCGTTTCTCTCGACGATAATCTCGACCTCCACAACGACGACCGCAAGCACAACAACAATGGACGGGGGCATAGCGATGGTCATGGACAGCGCGGATGTTGAGCGATCCCACATCTCAGGTACGTTGCATGCGCACTCGCCGACGGGTGTGCCATCACTCAGACGACTCGAAGGCGTCGTCCTGCACGTCGAAGAGAACAGCGAGCAACCCGCGGACAGCCTCACCTTCTACAAGTCTCACTCTCGCATCGTCCCTGTCGGTCGCAAGTCGAGCGTAGGCGGCTCGGACCAAGATCCCGCACGGGCATTGTTCCGTTGCCCGGTAGTAAGTCGTAAGCATGCGAAGATAACATTCACGGAGTACGGAAACGTATGCAGTACCCTCTTCCGAGGTCGTTATATGCGCTGAACTTCACTTTCTTCCCTGCATTGCTACTCCCCTTTTACCCTTTTCTCTGAAGGTCTACATCATTGACCTCCATTCCCACCACGGGACGCACATCCTGCGACCGGGCGAGCTTGTTTCCACTGCCCTACAGCCCGAGGCACCTACAGTGCTTGCCGATGGGGACCTCATCACCTTTGGGAAGACCGTTGGGCGGGATTCCTGTCTCGTCCGGCCCATCGTCGTCCGTGTAGAGCTGATCTTCGGCGGGGACGTCCCTCCCCGGGCATTTTCACCCCTGCCGAGGCTACTCGAAGGAGTCACCATGGATCACCCATCCCCATCGCAGTCGCAGGACCTCGGGGTCGATAAGATGACTCGAAGACCGAGCACAGGTCGTTACGGCGTGTTCCTCCCCTCACCCGACTCGTCGCCCTCGAGCTCGGACGGCGATTCTGACATCCAAGAGATATCGCCGCCGACGTCTCCGCGCAACTCTCCACCCTGCTTCCCGAGCTTCGGCGGGTCCATGTTTTCAGGTGGACGCCTGCGCCTTCTTCAGCAGATCCTTCCCCCTATCCATGACCTGGGGACACCCGAACCGGACCCCTACTTCTCTGTTCAGCCGAACAACGTCTTTTCCTTGGAAGATATTGCTGTAGAGGGGGATCGCATTGAGGAAGAGGACATGGATCTCTCGTCCAGCCGGGCACATTCTCCAGCCGACGATGACGCTGTCGTTGAGATCCCGCACACAGAGCCTTCCATCATCGGAGCATGGCCGGGTACCCCTTCAAGGAACTTGACGTCCCTCAGACCAAGCTTCGCGCCCCTCTCGTCTATCAACGTTCAGCGTGAAATCATCGAAATCTCTGACGACGAGTCCGGCCACTCCGTGCGGGGCGCCTCTGTAAGTGTATGCGCAGCAACGAGTGAGGCGGGCCTTGAAGTAAGAGAAGAGCCTGCGGCGGTTGAGGTGGAGGTAGCACATTGGCGACCCGAGCCAGTCGTCGAACCTCTATTACCACAGCCAGAACTTCATGACGACATGGTCCAAATCACCGAGCTGAGCCGAGGAGACATTACATTCGATCTGGGTCCCATCGAAGCCCAGGTGGCCGATACATGCGTTAGTATTCGCTCTCATCGCCTTGTACCGTTCTTGTTACCAGATTCGCTGACCAAACGCAGACGGAGCTCAACGTGCTCCGTGTGGCGCATGGCAAGAGCGACTCCGACTTTAACGTCCACGTGCAGCAAACGAAGGACAGGCTAGACATCCTCGACAACCAGATGCGCTTCACGCAAGCTTCCCTGACCGACCGCGGTGCGGACTTAGTCTCACTCCAGACCCGCCTGCAAAGCCTCGGCGACGTCATGTCGGTGTTGCAAGAGCACAACGCCCTTGCGGAGCGTCTCGAGGAGCTCGTGAAAGAGGTAGGGGCGGCGAAGGAAGTGCTGCAAGGTCTGTTTTCCCTCGTTTTCCCCTTCTTGTTTTTCCCGAGGCCGCCGTGTCTGACACTACGCAGAGACCTGCACACTGCAACGCGACACGCAAGACCGCATGGCGCAAGAGCTCGATGCCGTCAAGGCGCTTCGCGACGAGGCCGCAGCGGCCATCGCTGAAGCTCGCCTGGCATGTTCTGCCGCTACTGCCCAGGTATGTGTCCCAAAACTTTCGGTCTGTCCCTTCTTCACTCGCTTTTCGCAGACTGCGAGTGCTCTCAAGAGGAAGAGAGATGATGCCACAGACGACCCGTCCGCAATGTCCGAGCCGGAGGCCGGTCCGGTACCTGGATCCTCGAAGCGCCAGAGAACGATGCACGTCGTGTCGACGATTGCCCGCACCGCAACGGTCGCAACGATCGGAGCGGTCGCAGCTTGGTCTGCGCTCGCATTCTCCTGAACGGGGACTTCAAGTGACTACGAAGGTCTATTCGGCCACTTTTCGAGTTCTCGGAACCCTCCATCCCATTTTTTGGCTTAGTTCTCGTCTCCTCCGCCTTCTGTCTTTGCCTCTTCTTCCTTTTCTTCGCTAGCCTCCACCCAGTGCTGGGGGAAGCAGATTATGCTGTGTTCAGTCTCGTCGTGCTCTGATTTGTTACAGACTGCGGGCTTTGTACATCATATGTTCGGACAAGGGGGTATGCCGCATGTGTCTGTGTATGTATGCTAGGTTGAAGTTCCAAGAATGTATCATACCTTGATCGCTCAGAGTGAGACGTCTGCCATTCGATCTGTGAGGCGGACAACGTGTACAATCGTATGTCTAGGACCACAATTGATAACTTTATAGACTGCAGCAGATGTATGGAAAACAGTGATAGCACGAGCGTTGAATACAAGGTACAGAAAGAAGTGAGAACAAACTAAATAGATTAACAGTCGATTTGCTCAGATCGTGGACATGACGGCACCAAAGGCACTACTCCTACGCAGGCGGCTTCTTCCCGTAGGTAGCCACCAGGTTGCGCGTGAGCGCGCGGAGCATCGCGACTGTGACAATCGGCTTCTCGCTTGTGTCCGTCGTCGCGCTGGGTGAAGGCGAGGAAGAAAACCCGACTGCCTCTGCGTCGCTCTCCGTGACCCCGTCCTCAGCATCTGACGGGGAGGGGCGCAGGCGCTTCGAAGACACGGACGTGCCCAAGAGCGAGTCGTCGTCTGGAGCGCGGCGTTTGGGGGACGATTTGAACGAGGCGCGCAGTGCGGCGTCCGCAGCGAGCTGCCGGAGCTTCTCTGTCTGGGTGGCCATGGTGCGCTCGACGGCCTTCATTGCTGCGTCCACCGCGTCCTTGGGAAGGGCGATTGGCGACGCGAGGCGAGATCCGACCAGCTCCTGCGCGGAGGACAGCAAAAGCCTGGCGAGTGCATCCGAGAACTGCCCGGTGGCGTAGCCTGCGCATGGTTCAGAACTGGGCCAGGGTACGGGGAAGATAGTGTGCGTGACTCACCTCGGCCCAGTATGCCTGGCTGCTGGATCTCCTCAGGGATCTCGACTGATACATGGGAGGGGGTGTCGTTAAAGAGGCCGAGTATGGCCCGGAGTGCGGAGTTGAGAATTTCTCCGACGGAGGATAGCACTCGGTCGTAGCGAACCCAGTCAACTGCGAGCGCCGGGTCAATGGCAAGATACAAGAGATCAGATGAGCAACGCTTACATTCATCATCGGGCCAACACGTATCCAGCAGGTCGGATATCGTCGATTCAACTGGAGCGATGAACAGCCTTCTGATATCTGTATAGAGCTAGTTTGGCTACTCGTCATGTCTACACAGTCAAAGCACGCACCTTTCCAGCTGATAACTACGGACAGCAAGTCCTCGGTGTCGAGAGGGGTGATTTCGAGGATATCGGCAAATTTCTTGTCGAGCTCCTTGGCTGTGGCTGAAACGTTGAAATACGAGACATGTTTGATGACACCTTCGTGCACTAGTTTATGTGTCTGCAATGAAAGATGAGAAAACGCACACTACATGCAAGAGCATTGACCTACCATGTCAACGAGGTCTCTCGTCTTGTCGCCCTCGTCGTTCTCCGACCAGTTGATAACCAGGAGGCATGGAGTGTAATGCCGTTTCCCGGTCGCAGGAAGATTCCCGATGATATCACGCAATCGCGCGCAGTCATCGAGAACACGGTATTTCCTACAGACAGCAAGTCAGATCTAGCCAGACTTGTCCGTAGACTACTACTACACACCTTTCGATCTCGTCGTCAACACCTTCCAGCGGCGTCCTCTCAAACACAATCAATCCAGGAGAGCCCTGGCCTTCAGGTCTGTCGTATGCCGGGATCGAAAAGACGCTCTCCGACACCCAGTACCCTGACGATGGTACATCGAACTTGTGCTCGAGCCAGATCGCCGTCTTGTCGTTCTCAGTATTTACCGAAAGCCACACACACCACTCGGGTAACACGTCATCAGGATCGATAAGGCTCTTCAATCGTTTGAGAACCGTCTGACGGAATGACCCTTGAGCCCATCGTTTCTCGTTCTCCGCGTAGTTCTGATCGCGTTGTAAGAACCGACTGCTTCATAGTTGACTTAGAAAATCCGTACCTCCTGTAACCGCTGGGCAAGCGCGTCGTCCGTCAAAGGCTGTGCGAACGGGTTCGACTTGCGTCTCTTGAGCCTCCTCACCTGAGCGGAGGCAGCCTCGGACGGCACGGAGATTCGGCGCTTCTTCAGCGCCTGTGCACGCGCGTCGCCCGACGTCGATAATAAGGATGGGATGGAGCCCCCGCTCTGGCTCACTCCGAGTGGGCGGGCAGGGCGTTGGACACGACTCTGGTACTGATCGCTGCGCTTGCATGCTTCCGCCCAAGCTTTGGTCTTTTCGCGCTTCTCCCGCCATGAGGCCCAGCAGCGTCGGACGAGGAGGCTTGCGCACAAGAATTGAGTGGCCTTGGCGTCCAGGTCGGCTTGAGTCTCTTTGTCCTTGCCTTTCTTCGACGGAGAGGACGCGAAGCCATTCGTCTGTATTCCGAGCACGGGCTTCGGACCAGAAGGCGTCCTGGCGATCGGAGACGCGCCGGATGGTCCAGAGGCGGAAGGCGCGGGCGAAGGATCGGCTGTGTGGGGTTCTGTGGAGGGCAAGTGGGCCTGATATAACGGAGAAGGACCACCGCTAGCGGCTGGAACACTCTTCCCAGGTGTAGGAGTGGTGACGTGTATGGGGCTTAGTATGTCGGAGGAAGTCATGGGTACGGGCAGTGTTAGGGACGGGAAGTGAAGTAGAGATCGTTTCCGCGACAACACAGTGTCCGATTCCTGTACATGGGAACTCGGGTCAAACCAGCGTGCTGTGGGAGTTGGAGGTAGTGCAATGTTGGGGACTCTCCCCAGCCCAGGCGGAGGTGCAGTGGGGGATATCGGTGTACGCGGCTCTGCTGGTGAACCAGGAGGTGGGGTATACGTCATCTTCTCCTCCTTGAGCCGAGAGAAAGGCGACGACGAGCCAGGCAGATCCCATAGGGTCTGCCGTCTCTCAAGTAGGCGAGATGGTGTCTCACTAGAAGTCTCGGTAGAGGGTGGTGGAGGTGTCTTCTCGGGTGTTGGCGCTTCCGTTGCTACTGGCGATACTGACGCAGCTGGTGCAGGCTTTGGCGCGACCAACGGTATGTTGAATATGTCGTTCGTCAATCCAGAAGCTGGAGGCTTCGAAGGTCCAGCGACGGGCGTGGAAAAAATGATGGATGAGAATATAGGAGTCTCTGAAGATGGGGGTTGTGATGGGAACGCGGGGGATGGTGCAGTACTACCGCCTTGCGGCGGATTGAAAGAAGGTGCGAAAGGCTTAAGGGCATGTGCTTTGGGGGGCGTAGCCTGAGCGGGGGTGGTGGAAAGGGTGTTCGACGTTTGCGAAGGAGGAACGCTAGGGCCACTCCCGAAGCTCGATGACTCTGCTGGCCAGGTAGGTTGTGCCGTGAGAGAGGTCGGAGTAGCAGGGAAACCCGAGGTAGACGTCGTGCTTGTACCGAAGGGGCTGGACGACGCACCAAAGACGGACTTGGGGGCGTTTCCGTTGCTAAATGCCGAAGACGATGGCGCGCTCGGCGTCGGCCCAAATGTCGCACCTCCAAACACGCTGGTCTTGGTAGCCAGATTCCCGAAGGCTGATGCGGTTTGTGCAGCGGGGGGCGAGAACGCTGACCCGGAGAAAGCCGAACCAGAGGCACCGAAAGCATTCATAGACTGCGACCCTAGGTTCGAGAAAGCAGACGTAGTGGACGATGCAGGAGGAGCAGTCCCAGAACCGGACGAGAACACACTCTGGGTGGACCCACTACCGGTAGAGGGAGTGGTGCCGAAGTTGTTTGTGAGCCATTCCGTTGCACTCTTAGTAACGGGCTGAGGGGGAGGGGGCGGCGGGGCGGAAGGTTCATCCTCCTCAATCTCCGTCATCTCCTCTGTGAGAGCTGCCGGACTGGCAGCGTACGCCGCACCATCAGAGAGAGGCCTCGAGATTCCGTCAATGATCTCTGGTATGCTGAGGTCTCCTCGTATGGCCTCGATATCGTCAATGCAGTCCTTTCCGAAAAGCCGTTCGATGATGCACGCTACGAGGTAGATCATCACGACGTTGTTCTGCTCGCGAAGCACACCAGCTAGTTGCGCGAAGATCTGCATGGCTTCGTCGTTAACGACGAGCTTCGAGGTCTTGCTGATCGGGGCGCTCTGTCTCTGGACACAGACCCTGAACTCCGTCGTGAGTTTGAAGACTGGGTGGTTTTTGATCTCGTCAGGGATCGACTCAGGTCGCTCCACTTGATCGCGAATGTGGATGAGCCGGTGGTATACGCGCATCTCCAGTTCCGTGGGAGCCTGGTAGCGTCCCCGTTGATCTTCGTAGAACTCCTTCAGACTTTGGAGTGCTGGGCGAAACTGGTTATGATCCACTCATGTCCATCATGTAAACTGCTTACTTTTCATGAGCTGTTCATCCTCCATAGTGACATCGAAGTTGGGGACCTCGCGTCCCAGATGCAACGCGAGAATATGGAAGCGCGCGCAACGGTCGTGACATTCGATCGCAAGCGGACCGGTCTCATGTTGCATCGTAAAGTCGTTGCGCACTGCGCGCGAACGATCACGGATGAAGTCATACGTTTGAGCAAAGCCCTCCCGTACGAGAAGATCGTGGAAAAGGTAGTTGAGTGTTTTCTGCAATGTACGTGAGACTCCATTGACACTGAAAACGAGCATACAACCGACCTTTAACACAGGAGGTGGTCGTAAGTCCGACGGAAGAGTCTTGTCACCGGCTGCACGTTCGTATATCTTGACTGCCCGCTTGTGATCTACTAGTTTCGTCCCAGGAATCTTGAAGAGTATCAGTGAACTATCGCAATGGTTGGGACGGGCAGGTGGAGAGGTCGAGCAGGGTAATGCAGCCCTGGGGCGTCCAGAGGCGGTCGTGCGGAGAGCTTAACAGCTCCTGTGTTTGCATCTCAGATGGGCACAGGTCAACTATTGAATGATGACATCAGGGACATTGGATCATCATGAGAGTATTGCCTGGGGATGTTATGCAACTACGCACCAGGATTGACCCCAGCCCGACCCCCACAGCTTCAGCAGCCTCGGATACGAAGAAACAGAAACGATTGCACACGTACAACTTCCCACTTGTCGAGATTTTTCTCTCTCTGACGCCTGTAGCGCTCGAACCTCGGGCACATATCCATACAGGTCCCGACCATCGTGATTGCATCCTCGAGTCGTTTGGGTACGAGCGGGTCGTCCATCTTGCCCTCTGCAATAGCTTTCTTGCGCTCAATCTCGCGCTGTTTGAGAAGCTGAAAATGCTATGAGAATATTGCTACGGAAACGCAGTCCTCGACGCACCTCCTGGTAGAACTTCTCGCGCTCCGCGGCCGTCTCAAACTCTGGCTCTTGCGGCTCCGGTAGCTCGGCATCACCTTCGTGACCGCTATCGCCGCTGACGCCTTCATCCTCTGTGGCGCTGGTTGCATCGTCGTGGCCGTCGGTGGGAGGGACTGTCAAGTGGGATCCGAAATGCGCCTGTAGGTTACCACGGCCACGACCGCGTCTGCGGTGTCCACCACGCTCCCACCGCTCCCCGCCACTTATGTGTCCGTTCTTAGTATCGTTCTGACCTGCTGACCACTTCTTGTTTCTCGACTGGAGGGGTCGACGGGGCTTGTCGCCGGCCGCGCCTTGAATGTGAATCATGGTGGCGGCACTGGAAAGAGGAGGGTGTCCTTCTCGAATGTGGGCAGCAAAGCACTCCAAATCCTCCTCTATCACTCTACAGCCAAGCACAATAGAGACGTGGAAGAGGAGCAAGAACAGGAGAGAGGAGGTTGGAGGTTGGAGGAGGTGGAAGGAGGACAAGAGGTTGGGCGCTCGTACGCGTGCATGATCGGGTTTCCAAAAGCGAGATTGCTTAGTCATCGTGGTAATGGAGAGAGCGCTTATGGTAATTGCAGTCGAGGCTGTCGGCTGCTTGGACTCGCTCGTTGACGACGACGACGACCTCTTCATCCACGACGGCTACCATAATTTCCTCACGAGTGCGGCTTAGCCAGCCTCTGTACATTCCTTCGCACGTCTGGCTGGCCCGCATATAGGCACCTCTGCTTGCAGACGCTCATGCATTCCTCGGATTCGGGAGATTCAGTTCCTGAAGACTTAGGTGCGCTGAGCCTGTTCGTTCCCGAACTCGTGAGAGAGCTAACTCTCGCATCAAAGTTGCCATATTTCATGCTTCGTTCCACCGCACGCAGGGCAACATCATAGACTGGTCTCTCAAAGTAGACGAAGGTGCGTCCGTCTCGCGTGCTTTGCAGGACCGAGGAGCGCATTTGGGTGGGCCGATGAGGCTTGTGGCTCTACCCCACAAACTTTTCCTTGGCTGCTGTTCAGTCAGAGGAGGCTTTGTGGAAAAGCAAACTAGGGTTTCGACGGCCCATCTGTCGAAGGACGCGAAGCTCGGACGCCACACTATTCAGCTCGTGATTGACTGCAGCTCCAGATTTCGATCTTTCCAACATTGAATTCAGTTCCCTTCCGAGTGGTTTGCATCTGGTAGAACGGGACGTGATGTGAGTAGTCTTTGCATGCTCAAGCTCTCGCTCGGTCGTTCAATTTCACGTACAGCTACTTCACGAAGGACGACCACCAAGGTGTCTGCGTGTTCCGCAGGAGACGGACATCTGAGGACGGTCATCGCGGGTTCCGTTTGTCTTCCCTGGGAGTCATACTCGCCAAGTCTCCTCGTTCCCGGCCGTGGCGACACGTTGCTGCTCTCCAGACTCTCGTCAACACTATTTATGACGCGCTAGAGGACAGGGACACACTGGAGCCGGTGGATAGCGACTGGGATCCTGCCCGAGTGTTCTTCAACGAGCGCAAGGTGCGTCAATCCGACCTGGCCATAAGCAGTGCTTGGGCAGGTTGGAGTTCCGAGCTAGAAGGCTCACGGTCCGACTCTTCCCCTACCTTGCACCTCCCCCATCTTCTCCGCATCCTCGGTCCTTCCTCCCTCACTCTTTACAAACACATACTCGGACGTCGGAGAGTCCTCGTCGTTACTCTACCCCCGGTTGAAGCCGCCTGCATACTATGCCAAGTCGCAGCCGACACGTGTTATCAGGAGCAAGTTAGCGAATTGGTCTCAAACGTCCCGGGTACGGATGACTATGACGACGACGACGAGCCTTCTCGACGGCTGAAGGGGAAGAACACCGCAGGCATCAAAGTACTGGGCATGGTCACATTGAACGACCTTGACAAGCTGGACTTTGAAAGCAAGACTGGCCGCGGATGGATAGCTTGCACGACAGATTCTATCTTCTTCGACAAACCCTCATACTACGACCTGATCATTGACCTCCGATCTGCGACACCTAACAACCGACCTGCCTTCTATGTGCCGAAGCCTCTGGAACCAACGAATGGCCGTGGCCCATCCTACCGACTTTCAAGCGTCCGCTTCACATGGAGCGATGTCAGACTTGTACGTGTCTCTCCGCTTGCGATCCAGTCCAGTCCATGACAGAAGTCGCCCGCCGTTGTCCATGTTTCTCGAGCATCAACTTTCGTTCACAAGGCTGCATGCATACAACAAGTCGTTCCATCTCATTCTGTCTATCGTCTGCTAGTATCTTGACGGGAAAGTCCAGACCAACGAACGACAGAGTTGGACGTGACTACCATATCACCCGATGCTACTGTCTCCTTCACTTTTTCTTTCTTCGACCGCTCCGGACTACGGCGCGCTATATTATATAGCGTCCTATCTTCTCTTCGTGCAAACTATGCTAATGCTGATGTCGTGCCATAGTGGAAAGAACTCGATCGAATACTGCACCTCGACTCCGAGGACAGTCTCGACTCCTGCTGCGATCCATCGTCACATAGCAGCAAGCCCCGGAACAGCTCAAGCTCATCATGGACAGATGTCTGGCGTGTCTACGAAGACGTTTGCGTGATGTGCGCAGGCCTATGGATGGGCGCGTGGCGCAATGCGAGCTCGTCCTACCCAGGCTCCAGCTCCCCTCGTCGCTCCACAGCCGAGAATTGGGGCAGCATCCGGCTCGAAGGCGAAGACGACCTTGCCTCCCGTTCCCGCACGCAACAGCAAGTCCGCCCCCTTGGCCTCGGCATCGAAGGCCGCCCTTCCGGTAGCGGCGGTACGCTCCCCCTCAACGGCCGCGCCTCCCGCGCCATCCGACGTGCAAGCACCATGTCCGTCTGGACATGGGCCGGAAGCGGCAAGGGCGAAACCCAACCCGCACCCAATGCCGCCGCCGCCAGCACCGCCGCCCTCGGCCCGACCGACTCAGCCCCAGCCCCCACGAGCGAGATGTTCA
Organism: Coriolopsis trogii; assembly: GCA_020543525.1. NCBI lineage: Eukaryota > Fungi > Basidiomycota > Agaricomycetes > Polyporales > Polyporaceae > Coriolopsis > Coriolopsis trogii. Next base: position 321,801 of record JAHYIO010000002.1, read on the forward strand.
TCCCCGGGGAGCGCTCCAAAATACCAGAACCGACGGTCGTGCACGAAGCGGGCGTGGTCAGCGCCCGACGGGAACGTCAGATCATGACGACCCTCGCCCTCCTTGACGCGTTCCACGCGAACACGACCGCAGTCCTCTCCCGCCTCGCGACCCTCCTCGACACACGCCCGTGCCTGCAGCCGCGGCGGGGCGAAGCCGCTGACCTCTCCGGCGTGCCGCAGACGGTCGTGCTCACGCCCAAGGACGTGATGTCGTTCGAGCTCGGGCCGTTCAGCGGGCTCGACGCGCGCTTCGTAGAGTGGCTGGGGGAGGAGTATGGCGGTGGCTTGCGGGTGTCGGTGAAGAGAGGATGGAAGGACCTTGTAGGACTTATCCTGGGACTTGGGTGACCGCGTTACGGGTCAGAAATCCTTTGTATCCGTGCGACATGAGGTTTCCTGGTCGCTGTTACCCCATCCATGATTAACTACCTTCATGATACCCTAGCTTTATGCTTATATTACCTATACATGCGCCTCAGGAGACAATACGACAGTAGACATCGACTTGCGTCGATTCATACAGGTACCTTGTGTCAACAATATGCAAAAGAACGCAAAAGACAAATCCTATGAAAACTCAATGCATCCGCCGGGAGTCGAACCCGGAGCTAGGCCATGGGAAGACCCAATGTTACCGCTACACCACGAATGCTGCCATGGCCATGCGTTGACTGCCTCATAGGGAATACTGAAGCGCGAACCAAATGATAGTACTATCAGACAGCCGAGGTGGACCATACTTACTGCTAGGTCCTTACAACTTACGGCGGACGTTTTGATGATGAGCTCAAGGATGCCAGATATATTCATCACACATGCCCACTACTGGAGTCTCTAACGGCATCATCGGCTCAACCTGTTGCACAGCATCTGCGGTTGGTATCGGTCCTCGGCAGTGCTGTGCACTTATGTACTCGACCACAATTGGCTATAAGGATTCACTCACGCCGTCCGAAACCCTCTCACACTCGACCACTACCTTGGACACCGATGGCAACCTGGTAAGTTGGATGGTTCAAGTGTGCATCTGCTGCTGACGTCTCTTTCTCATGGAGGTTTGATTATGTTTCTCTCGCGTTAGTGAGTGTAGTCAGCAACAAGCAAATTATGTCCATGATTCTGATGGTTCGTGCACAGACGCTTGCCGTGCTTGCTGGCATCGGTTTCGCGGTGTACAGCGTGAGGAGAGCCATGTCCGGCGCTGTAGACGCTACAAAAGACTCGTGAGTTCGCGACTGTGCAAAGCATTGGGACATTGACCCGACTCGGACTGTGAACTTCAGGTTGAAGAACAAGGGCTTGAACGTCTCCAAACACGGCCTCTCGGTCAAGACCGACAAGAGGTTCGACCGGGAGCAGTATCTGGACGCTACGCAACGGTCAGTTCGTTGGTCTTCGTTTACGGCCTTACTGACGTGCAGGTTGCACTTACAGTGGATTCATCAAAGCGTACAACGCATCCTCCGGAGGCAACCAGGCCCTGAAAGCTACTCCGTCGTCAGACTCGGAGCAGGGGTCGGGTAAAAAGCACAAAATCTGGCGTCGGAGGGAGACCGTGGAGAAGTGAAAGCTCCTCGTTCCTCCTGTACTTCTCCGCAGACCTCACTTCTTGGCAGATTCCGGGACTTGGGCATTGATGTTAGGCGGACTCTTACGGACTATAAACTGTATCCAATATATAACTATTGACCCTTCCGCCGCGTTGATTCGCGAGACTTAACCATGGGGATTCCGCTGCATCGCTCTCCAGATGAGGACAGATGGTTCCCAGATGTCCCTCGGTTGTCGGCGGAGAGTTGAGTCGATAATGTGCGGCCCGCCCAATGTCGAACGCAGACATCTGTCCGCAGAGCTGATGGGCATCAAGCATCGTAGCTACCACCATGCACGTCTGCGCACTCACGTTCATACTCCTCAGCGTTTGGGATTATCTCTGCATAGCGTGTACTGATGGTGATGCCAACACGCTCGAATTCGGTGAGCATGCAGTCGGACGCGCGACCACTTGTTCGCCCATCTCCTTTTTCTTCCGTCCCCTCACCTCGAGCCCTGGCCGACCGCGCGACGGAGGCTGAGAGCTTCGGCAGTGGCAGACGGCGTGAGACGAGCGTTTTCATTCATTTGGGCGAGCCGGTGTCGTTCAAGACGCGTGCAAGAGGCGCAGTGGCTTTCTTCTCTTCATTTTCCTCCATCTACCCGTTGGCTTTTTTCTTCATCTCCTCCTCTCTTGGTTGCTTCTCTCACCATGGCCGACGACAACGTTGCCGACATCCTCTCGCCGACGAGCCCTTCGATGGCCAGCGCAGTCTTTGGCAGTGCGCCACGCCTCCGCCGGCCAAGCACCCCCAAGTCGCCGCCAGCAGGCCTCTCGCAGCCTGGGACCCCTTCTCGAGTAGAGAAAGCCCTGCCGACTGTCCCAAGGTCCACGCCAGCGAAGTCGTCCATGCACAAGAAGCCCCTGCCGCGCCCACAACCTGGCAAGAGGCCCGACAGTCCTGACGTCGATGTCATCTTAGCACGCACCCCGCGTCCGCGACGCAAGTCCTCAGTCACGTTCAACAACCCTCCTATCGCCAAGGGGAAGGCGGGGGCGTCAGGAGCGGTGCCGTCGAGCTGGAAGGGCCCGAAAGGCCAGGACGACGAAGATGAGTCTCTCATCTCGGGGTACGGCGAAGCGCTTCAGAAGGACGAGGGGAGTGATGATGAGGGGAGCGAGTCGGACTCGAGCATCGACATACACACTCCTTTACCGTACGTCCCCTTCTACGATATCATTGATCCATTTGTCGACTCATGCACCGCATATAGTCACCTCATGTTCCGCGATGGCTTGCTGTCACCTCGGTCGAAGCTCCTGCCCGGCGGGGGAACCTCGACGCTCTCCTTATACATCGAAGAGAACGACGAGGAGCAGGGGAAGCGCGCGAATAGCGTTCTTAGTTTGGCTTCGACAGGTACGTCTAACACGCGGTGTTCCTGGTTGGCGAGATCGAAGTGCTCACGCCTTCGGATGGATTGTAGCGACCAGCACCATGACCAAGTCTGGGATCTTCAGAGATCCTCGAGACACTGAACGGCGAAGGAACAGGCATCGGGATCAGACCCTCCTCCGTGCCGGAATGGGCCTCACTACGGGGCTCGGATGGAGCGACAGTGAAGACGAGGATGCGCCCTCACTACTCACCCGACGGCTCATCACCACAAACAGTTCGCGCCAAACGTCCATGTACTCGTCGATGTCTCGCGCGCCGTCTCAGCTTTCCAAGTCGACGTCCGTCGGGAACTTGTCCAACGCGCCTCCGTCCTACTCTCCCGGGCCTCGCCCAGGCGCAAGACGGCTCTCTAGGTCCACGTCGACCAGCTTCACCCAGAGTCGTCTGAGCACCGCGGACACGGAGAGCATCATGTCCATAGAGGCGCTTCGTCCTACGCGGAGCCGCACGCAGTCGAACGCGTCCGCAAGCTCGATTGTGTCCAGTGCCTCGCGCGACTCAAGCGGTCCAGCACAGTCAGTGACGAGCTCGCAGGCTACTAGTTCTTCTCGCGCGACTGTTCCGCGTCCGCTCCGCCTGCCTCAGACCGCAGGGACACTCCCGCCGTCGGTCACACGAACCACCTCCGCCGTTGCGGAGTCCCGTCCCCCAGTGACCTCCGCGAGTACGAGGATCGCCAGCACGGGCGGCGTGGCGCGCCCGCGCAACCGCACGCTTTCCAACCCTGGCTCCCGCCCAACGAACGTGTCTACGTCCTCCCGCCCCTCGGCATCCTCGCGCATCGTGCCCCCGCGCTCGGTCTCGACGTCCGTCATGGCCCCTGTTCGGTCGTTGTCGTCCTCGGTGAGCGCGGGCGCGCTCGCGAGTCGCAGCCACGACCCGTTGTCCGAGTTCCCGCTGCCTCCGTCTTCGCCTATCCCACCGTTCGCGGGTCGCCCGAGCGCGAATACGGCGACGTCACCGGTGGCGGCTCCAGGGGTGGGTCCTATGGGACGTCCCGTGCTGAACACGGTGGGGACGGGGACGGGGATGGTGTGTTGCATGGACGCGCGCGGCGGGATCTCGGCTGGAGGGTATCTGTGCGGCGAATCTTCCGGATTGACGAGCTGTCTCTGTACAAGAAGTGGAATGCTAGGAATGCTGGTGGGGGTTTGTACATGTGGAATGCTGGTAGGTCTCTGTACATTTGGAAGGCCAGCGTCCGAATGGGCGCATTTGTCCTGCAATTCACACCGTGTGCCGGAGGACAGACTCAGAGACATGGTGAGGATACTCACCCAGAGACAGACTGCAGCGTACACCCAGGTGTCGTATCACACACAGCTCGCAGCTCGCAGCTCACGAATGAGGCGTGCATGATGGGCGTCTACTGCACATACGCGACGCGCCGACGTCGACGCGTCTTGTTTCTTGCCACCATGACCGCGGCCGCTCTGGACCACGGAAATACTGAAGGCTACATATCTACTCAGACTCTCGCTGCCGCATCACCGGGCCTCTCTGACGTCTCAGCCTGCTCACTGGCCCGACGCGACTCTGGTACCCACCCAATCGTCACCCGGACGCATCCCTCGCCACTGCCATCACCCGGCCACGAACTCGTCCTCTGGTTCTAGTGGAACACTCGCACCTTGCTCGGTGCGTGCCGTATGGTGACGGACGCTATCCGAGAGGACATGCCCGAGCAGTCGCACCACTGGCAGCTCAAAGCAGCGCTAGCGGTTCGCCTCCTCTGCGAGTGTCGAAGATGTCCACTGTGGGAGCATGGAAACTGAGGCACTGGCGACCCTTTGCTCTGACTCCCTCTCTTCCTGCACGGATCCCTGAACCAAGCAAAGGTACGTCAGTAATGAAAGCAACTGCTGCAGAGTGTGGGAGAGTACAGTGTGTGGATGTTGTCGAATAGAGACTGTACTCACATAGCTGGCACAGCTGGAGCCGGCGTGGACGCACACACACCATAACCTTTGCCGTGAAGAACTCTCTTGCTCTTGCATGCCAGTACACATCTGCACCCGTCCGTTGAGAGCGCCGCGGAGATGATGCGAATGAAAACGACGATGAACGACCGGGGAGAGGGTGTGGGAAATGGCAATGACCGTCTGCACGAGATATTCCAACGTCCGTTGTCACCCTGTGGTGTGAATGCAAAGACGTGGAACATGGATGTGCCTGAAACTGCGTACAGGAGAACGTGTGGTGGCATGAATCTATGTCCCGCATCAATGCCGTTGACTCGAGAGGTGATGCAGCCCGGACCGGGGCAGAGGCATGTGGTGTGTAGATAGGAGAGTGAGTGCAATGTGCTGAGCTGCACAAGCCCCGAAGCCAGGGCAAGTGGCGCAGAGGGACCTGCGAAAGGCTGGGTAGGTCATAGTGATGGCTGTAAGCCGCTGCGTGCATTGATACGGGAATGGGTTGACATCCGAGGCAGGTGGGTGAAGGACGTTAGGCTGCATGTCGAGGAGATATATGGGAGTGTTGCACGGCTCACCTAGGAATAGTCACGGCGGAATATGTTGGAGTCGACATGGTGCTGCAGATAGTGATTGAAAGTCAGGTCATATGACCGGTCATGACCGTTTAAATGACCGGACATGACCGGTCTATGACCTGACTTTGACCGCAACAATTGCGGTCATGCTAACAGTCCGGTTCCGGTCACAGTCAAGGACGTATGGGGGGTGACCGGTCGTGACCGGCTGTGACCGGTCATGACCGGGTGCCTCGGGTTAGGGCCAAACCCGAGGATCAAGGCCCTTCTCCTCCAGTCTCTCATATCCATTACCACTTGTACATGACCCTACTGTCTTTTTAGCTCCATCTCTTGCTTGACTTATGATTCTCACTGCTCTAAGCCTGGAGAACTGCGCCACTGTGCTGTCTGCCTTGATCTCTCTTCCTCAACATCTAGGCTGGCTGGTAGATTGCCGCATACTCCACCACATCTCACTGGATTCCAGCCATTCAAATGGAGGTGGGCAGTAGGGATGCAGGGGAATGGGAGTACAGAGTTCATTCATGAGGAAAGTCATCCACAGGTATGTCCCAATCATGTTTCTCAGCACCCACCTCCCCCAGGCCGAGTATCCCCGTCAAGATAAGGGGATATCTCAGCCGATTCTTGGCGGATTAGGACGCGCAGGGGCCTATTCGAAAGCCATGCTCTGTGGCTTTCGAACGAGCCCACATGCGTCCGAAACGGACCGCTAGTGCACTCGGGACCCTTGCTCCTGTCTCTCCTTGACAGGAGCAGGTACTCTGCGTCACTGTGGGTTCGTTTCCTGGTGGATTTGGTTGCGAAGGGACCCGATGGAAAGCTACGTGCCGTAGCTTTCTAACGAGCCTCTTCGCGTCCAAATTCATCCAGCCAATCACTCAGTACAGCACCTCGACCTCGGGGTATTTCATCCATATACCCCTCCACCCCACTACGCAGTCAGGAATTGTATATTTCTATAGAGTGCAGCATATGCTGCCCTCTATGGCTTTATACAGCTTATGACTGCTGTGGCCATACTGTGGGTATCATAACCCTTCGGCATTCAATCAACAGTTCACCAATTCCCTCATACATTCATATATGACTGGTCATAACCAGTCATGACTGGTCATGACCGGTCATGACTGCAGAACGGTCATGACCGGTTATGACCAATGACCTGACTGAAGTCAGGTCAGGTCATGCAATGACCGATCTACCGGTCCGGTTATCGAGATTCAGACCGGTCAAGTCACGGTCCGGTCATCGGTCATTGCCCGGAGGGGCAAATGACCGGACTTGACCTGACTTTTAATCACTAGCTGCAGATCAGAGGGCGGTTGGTCAACATGACAAGAGGGCAGCATTCAGCCATCGAGGAGGTGGTCGTACGAGTGGTCCACAAACATGGGGGCAGATATCTTGGCGTGAACCGAGTGCCTGCAGTTGCCGAGGATATGTTTGTGACTGTTGTCCCACATGTCCAAATGTTCGGGTATGCTCCATTTTCCGAGAACCCCGCTCATTTCGCTTGCTTGCTTGCATAATCAATTCTTACGTTTCAAACAGCATTGTCCAAGATAGGTGCAGCAGTGCACCATTCAAGCTCAGATAACTATAGGTAAACAACCACGAACTAGTTCTCAAATTCAGAGATGGGGTCTTCTGAGAGCTCCCTGTGAGCAGCCGACTGCCCTGCACCCTCCTCCATGCCCGTGTCCTCAATTGATTTGGCACTCTTAGGGCCGTTCCGCTGGTAGCGAGTCTTCTTCAGCTGCCCATGCTCGTCATAGCGTGGAAGCCGCCGTCCAATATCGCGCCGGCCATAGTTGAGAGGTGGGGCAGGGAAGAGCGGACCTGGAGCAGCTGCCCGTGCATTCAACCTTGCATCAGCGACCTCTTCATCGGATGCACGTGTGAAGTAGAGCCGGTTAGTGTTGAGAAGGCAGAGGAGAGTGCGCATCTCGTGCGTCCGCATCTTGCTCGGGTTACGGAAGATGTATTCCGGCGGCCATCCAACCAATTTCAGCCGGTGCGGCATGAAAATGAAGTCACGGAAGTCTGTGACTGTCCAATGCATTTTCGCATCACGGTCTCCAGAAGCATCGGCTGTGCAACGGCATGTGAGCGTGACATCCCGGGCGCTGTAGAGAATATACGGATACATACCAAGTGCGGCATTCATGCGGGAGCGCAAGGATCCACGTATTGCTCCGGTCTGAGTGGCATATTGCCGTTGGATGGTTGGATGAGAGGCAGGGATGGGTGATGGGCTGGTGCCGTCCGGTGCAGAGAATCTGAGAGGAACAGTCTGAAGCATCTCCGGATTATGCTGAGACCTCAAACAATGAGGCTGCCGAGTATTTAACAGATGGGAGGACAGGCAAAAGGTATATGTTTGCTATTGGAACAGAGTGAACGGACCAGATCTGTGTGAAGATGCTGATCTTTGTGAAGACCCTGGCAGGCAAGACAATCGCCCTCGAGGTCCTTATCTGCCAAATTTGCGCTACTCTGAGTTTCTGAATTCATGTCTACAGCACAATTATGGTCAACACTGTAGACAGTCTTCAGTGCATTGTTTATCACCGCTTGTGCACACTGGTACTACCAGCCTCTGTTTGCCATCTCATGCCCAGGGAGCACAACGGCAGCCTGTGATCTCATCCAGGCCAACAGTGCAAATCGCTTCACAAGACACCAAAAATAAACATGGAGCGGACCAAGGGCCGCATGAAACACTCGCTTCGCTTCAGGCTGCTTCTTTCTCGTCTGTTCAATATTGAGAGCCGGCCATGTACACACGCATGTCCGCCGGCAAGTCAAGAACCACATTGCCCCTTCAATCAGAAGGGAATCTATTTATGAGATGGTCGGCAAACCAGTGTGACAATCCAAAACCTGGCAATCCAGCAGTCAACCGCTGCGCAGCAGGGCCAACTGGTGTGGTTGAAAGTACGTACACTAGCAGACAAGATATCTCACCTGCAATCCTTTCTCTTCAGGCATCCCGGATCCCAGGCTTCTGTGCCTCGGAGCCTGTCCCTGTCCTGCACTGTGCTGTGTGTCGGTCGTCAGTTTAGACTTGGTCTCTGGTGCTACATTCCAATGCCGAGACGCAGTCCTGGTCGGCCGGAAAATGAATTGAATATGAGTGGAATGGTCAGGGAAGCAAAATGAGCGGAGTGCGTGAGTGAATTGCTTAGCGAGACAGAGACAGACACACCGCTTGTGAGAAGAAGACGGAGAGGTCAGAGAAGACCATGCCCGGCGCGCGCAATTTTCGGTCGACTGCTATTGCTACCAACTACACGGGGAGTCTAAACTCTGCTCCATCCGAGTCGCGTGCGTCGGCGGAACAACAGGGGCACATGGAGAGCCCTGACAAGCACAGAATATGTAGAGTCAAAGTCGTCCAGCAATTACGAGCAAGGCACGAGCAACCAAGCGAACCGAGGAGTAGCACGAGAAGTACGAGGCGAGACGGAGCGCGTACTGCGCGCCGGCGTCACGAACATCATGGGCGTAATGAGCAAAGTGCTCGTGGACATAGCGTGATCACCGTACTCGGACCGGACACATAGTGCGAACCAGATGGAGGCCGCCATCCTGACCTGCTCTGACACATTGGCATCTGGTCCGTGCACGAGCGGCGGACCATTTAGGACGGGAGAAAGCAGGGAGTGAGGACCCATCCCTCGTCCTCATGTGTCTCTACTTTGCCCGTGACGTTGGCCCAGCATGGGCTGCTATGTGAGTTGTGAGCACTCGTCGTCTGCATACACGAATCTAGGCGTACTGACTGGCTGTGATAGCCCTGCCCGTCTGTCTCATTGTCGACGAGGCTTCATCGGATGACGACTCTGGTGAGCGTCGCATTCGTCGTCACAAAGGCTTCCATCTCACTCACTGATATTGCACGCAGCGGCGTCGTCTCACCCTTGACCCCGCAACAATGGGACGCCGCGGCGCGGGGGACACGATCAGTGTTCGGTTCGTATCTTGTTACCGACTCCGTATTGATCAATCTCGCTGACGGTCCGAGATTGTCAGAGAAACGGCAGGACTCGGCACCATCCTGATCTGCCTGAGCTCCGACAACGTCCACTGGGATGGGGAACGTAAGCGTTCCGATTCAAGTTGAAAGAGCAGAATTCATACGTACTTGTCTTGACCGGTCTCTAGAGCCCTGACCGTTTCGTTGCCGACGAGGCTACATCGGATGACAACTCTGGTGAGTGCCGCGTACCGTGTGACGGAAGGTGTTGTCTCATTACGGCTACGTGCAGTGGTCGTCCTGGAGTGGGCCCACAATGACGGGATCGGGCCTGTCACGTTTGCCGCGGACTCGGAGTCGTTCCGTGCGTATCTCGCTGAGCGCGTGTGTATTAATGTCTGACTGTCTACACAGGTGGAGGAGACGGCACGACACCGTCCTGATCTGTCTGAGCTCCGACGACGTCGAGGGTCCGAGCCGCGCCGTCCTTCACGTGTACGTGTACGTACCTTGATTCCCATACAAGTTCCCAAGTAGTACGTGGCGACGGCGCGTGGATGAGTCCGGGGACTGAACGTGTGCCAGCGCATCAAGCCGTCCGCACAGAAGCATGGCGACAGCACCTGACGCGAGGTAGACACGGACGATCTGGTCGGGCATGTCAGGCAGAGGATTCTCCGTGTTCGTCATAGGGTCCCGAAGGGATCGCAGAGGGGTGGGTGAGCGCGAGTGCCGTGGAGCAAGTAGACACTGGTGGCGCTGGCACGAGCTCTGTGACAGAGGGTATGAGGCAGGCGTGTGCAAAGGTGTCGAGGCCACAAGTCGTGATCATGAGCTGCATCGTCTGGGCGTTCTTGCCGCCGTTGTCGGGGAAGAACTCGTAAGTCGCCGTCGCCGCACCAGGGGGCGCTCCGCAGCGGAATACCAACGCTGCTTCTGCATGTGGAGCCGAGACCACGCGCACGGCCTTGGGCGGTGTATGGTCTTTGATCGTTGCTTGAGAATGCGAGCGGAGGTGTCGTCGAAGATGGCGCTGTACGGCTTGACGGAAGGGGTGACGGAACCGATGTTGTCGCCATAGCTGACGGCCCACGTTTCCAGATGTGAGAGGCGCAGAAGACGTTGGTGACAACACCCATGGTCTCTGCCTTGCGGGAGGCCATGTCGTGAACGGCACCCATGGCGGGGTGCTGGCGGAACGTGTCGGCGGTGCCTGTATACTCGTACGGATGTAGACCTTCTCGAGGTTTCCAATGGCATGAGACTGACGTGAATGGACAAGAATGATGCGGGAAAGGGCACGCACCGTCAAGACGCTGCTGACCTGCGTGTTTGCTACTTTGCAATAAGCCACCGGGCATAAGAGACGGGCGACTCCTGGGGCTGGGAAAGAGCGAGGGAGGAAAGCTGGCGGTTGATCATCGTGACGGTACCGCAAGAGAGAGAGTACGACGGTAGAGTTGGCGTCCTGGAGACAAGTGCTCGCTCATGTCTGCGGCTAGAGCGCTGTTAGTCCGCGGGCGTGCTGTGCTCGAATGACTTCAGCTTCTCCTCCCGAGGGGAACACGGACGTACGTACGTTCTCGCGCGAATCGTGTTCGTCTCGACGTCCTCGTCCATGCTCTTCGCCGGGTACCGGTGGGACGCTCATGGCACTGCGGTTGCGATCCTTGCAAATGAGGAGGAGGAGGATGTCCTCGTCCGTGTACGGCGCCTTGATGGCTCGGATATTGACCTGTCTTAGTCTGTAGGTTAAAGAAAGTCCGCTAGGCACACTCCTCGCAACATACCCACGGTCGCGCGGCTTTGGCGACACTGGTCCCGCGCATTCCGCTGACGTCCGGTAGGAATATGGCGAGATGAAGATGTTGTATGTGGGGAGCATTCAGGGAGGAAGCTTGCATACAGTACGGATAGGGCGGATGCCTTCAGGGCTAGCTGCGACAATGTGGGATACAGCTCAGTGTCGGGACCCAGTTCGTGTGTGGCAACAGCGAGGGTGAGGTCTCGGAGCGAGGATGGGACAAGGCGCCTGTGCGAAGCTCTGCGCCTCCAGCTCTTCAAGTCCATTGGCATGAAGCTGGCGGTCGTCTTCGCCTTCATGCGCGGACCGGGACGGCAGTGGCAGAAGGCGAGGGGCGGGGGGAGAAGTCGAGCGTCGTGTGGCAGGCGCGAAGTCGACGGCGGCATCCGTGCGTGGGCCGTGGGCCGTCTCGAGATTCCGCGCATGAGGTGGAGCTGGATGGACGACGTCAGTCAAGAGAGAAGGCGCGGGCGCTGCCGTTCGCTGGCGTCGGAGCTCAAGGATGCCAGATATATTCATCACACACGCCCACTACTGGAGTCTCTAACGGCATCATCGGCTCAACCTGTTGCACAGCATCTGCGGTTGGTATCGGTCCTCGGCAGTGCTGTGCACTTATGTACTCGACCACAATTAGCTATAAGGATTCACTCACGCCGTCCGAAACCCTCTCACACTCGACCACTACCTTGGACACCGATAGCAACCTGGTAAGTTGGATGGTTCAAGTGTGCATCTGCTGCTGACGTCTCTTCCTCATGGAGGTTTGATTATGTTTCTCTCGCGTTAGTGAGTGTAGTCAGCAACAAGCAAATTATGTCCATGATTCTGATGGTTCGTGCACAGACGCTTGCCGTGCTTGCTGGCATCGGTTTCGCGGTGTACAGCGTGAGGAGAGCCATGTCCGGCGCTGTAGACGCTACAAAAGACTCGTGAGTTCGCGACTGTGCAAAGCATTGGGACATTGACCCGACTCGGACTGTGAACTTCAGGTTGAAGAACAAGGGCTTGAACGTCTCCAAACACGGCCTCTCGGTCAAGACCGACAAGAGGTTCGACCGGGAGCAGTATCTGGACGCTACGCAGCGGTCAGTTCGTTGGTCTTCGTTTACGGCCTTACTGACGTGCAGGTTGCACTTACAGGGGATTCATCAAAGCGTACAACGCATCCTCCGGAGGCAACCAGGCCCTGAAAGCTACTCCGTCGTCAGACTCGGAGCAGGGGTCGGGTAAAAAGCACAAAATCTGGCGTCGGAGGGAGACCGTGGAGAAGTGAAAGCTCCTCGTTCCTCCTGTACTCCTCCGCAGACCTCACTTCTTGGCAGATTCCGGGACTTGGGCATTGATGTTAGGCGGACTCTTACGGACTATAAACTGTATCCAATATATAACTATTGACCCGTCCGCTGCGTTGATTCGCGAGACTTAACCATCGGGCCTCCGCTGCATCGCTCTCCAGATGAGGACAGATGGTTCCCACACTATGGCGCAAAATACCCTTAGTTTCTCGCGGTTGTACCTTGAGAAATGTCCGTTCACCGGTAGCACCCTCTGTTTTGGTACAAACTGGTGATTGTGTGGTCGCGCCCTTACCCTGCATTTCTACAGCAACACCCTCATCGGCTCTTTCCGGCGCTTTGAGACTCCGCTTCAATGGACTTGGAGTCGCAATTTGCAGTTGCCTCCTGCTCATCGACGTCCTCCTCGCAGCTCGCTCAAGCCTGTCGACGTCGTCACTAGTCTATCGGGCGGTGTGGCATTCTGTTATATCTCTCTGTTTGGATCTGGACACCTTCTCTGGGCTGCAATCAGTGCTCGTCTGGGACTGGGACTATCTGATACCTGGGAACTCGTCGCTATCTGGTGTCTGGGAGGCTAAACTTATGGCTGAGCTCTCTCTTCTCCGGTTCTGGCCCCTAGCTACAACTTGGCTTCTGTGGATCTCAGGCTTTGCTCCATGCTAGTATCCAGCCCCGCTCGCATAACAGTCTTCATGCTGGCAGTGACTGGTACGTTTACGAAGTTTGGTATGATAGGTTGTAGATACTGATGAGTGCCAGCAGGGGGACGACGTCTTGTGCCGCAAATCGACTAGGGTAGCAACAGGCAGCGGCTATGTAGTAAGTGATTGTCTTGTAAGCTCACCAGGTCCTGGCGCTAGTGCATGGCTATCATGCAAGAGGACGAGGGAAGGGAGCCGTTGACACCGCCAGGATGAGGTGGTGCATTCCTGCCTGGTACAGTCTACGTTGTTGGCGCGCCAATGGACCTGTTAGCTATGGGTTGTGTGTCCAACATGTTTTGTACTACGTTCACATACGCTCCATGTTCCATATTCAATAGAATATGTCATCTATGTTGCAATATGTATTGGTGTGCCAGCGTACCTGATACCGAGGTGGAACCGTGCATTTTCCACAATCAGCAGTAACAGAACGTCCTTTTTTGCGTGTCTCATTTCGCTGTTGATTTTTCAGGGTACAAAACCAAATGCTAACCTCGTATTTTCAGAGGTTTGCAGTGAATATCCTGGGTTACACAAGTGATATTTACAGTGGGAAATCACCGGTGGCAAAGCCCATAGTGCCAGATGTCCCTCGTCGTTCCGAGGTTGTCGGCGGAGAGTTGAGTCGATGATGTGCGGCCCGCCCAATGTCGAACGCGGACATCTGTCCGCAGAGCTGATGGGCATCAAGCATCGTAGCTACCACCATGCACGTCTGCGCACTCACGTTCATGCTCCTCAGCGTTTGGGATTAACTCTGCATAGCTCGCCCTTCTACTGATGGTGATGCCAACAAGCTCGAATTCGGTGAGCATGCAGTCGGACGCGCGACCACTTGTTCGCCCATCTCCTTTTTTCTTCCGTCCCCTCACCTCAAGCCCTGGCCGACCGCGCGACGGAGGCTGAGAGCTTCGGCAGTGGCAGACGGCGTGAGACGAGCGTTTTCATTCATTTGGGCGAGCCGGTGTCGTTGAAGACGCGTGCAAGAGGCGCAGTGGCTTTCTTCTTTTCATTTTCCTCCATCTACCCGTTGGCTTTTTTCTTCATCTCCTCCTCTCTTGGTTGCTTGTCTCACCATGGCCGACGACAACGTTGCCGACATCCTCTCGCCGACGAGCCCTTCGATGGCCAGCGCAGTCTTTGGCAGTGCGCCACGCCCCCGCCGGCCAAGCACCCCCAAGTCGCCGCCAGCAGGCCTCTCGCAGCCTGGGACCCCTTCTCGAGTAGAGAAAGCCCTGCCGACTGTCCCAAGGTCCACGCCAGCGAAGTCGTCCATGCACAAGAAGCCCCTGCCGCGCCCACAACCTGGCAAGAGGCCCGACAGTCCTGACGTCGATGTCATCTTAGCACGCACCCCGCGCCCGCGACGCAAGTCCTCAGTCACGTTCAACAACCCTCCTATCGCCAAGGGGAAGGCGGGGGCGTCAGGAGCGGTGCCGTCGAGCTGGAAGGGCCCGAAAGGCCAGGACGACGAAGATGAGTCTCTCATCTCGGGGTACGGCGAAGCGCTTCAGAAGGACGAGGGGAGTGATGATGAGGGGAGCGAGTCGGACTCGAGCATCGACATACACACTCCTTTACCGTACGTCCCCTTCTACGATATCATTGATCCATTTGTCGGCCTAAGCACCACACATAGCCACCTCATGTTCCGCGATGGCTTGCTGTCACCTCGGTCGAAGCTCCTGCCCGGCGGGGGAACCTCGACGCTCTCCTTATACATCGAAGAGAACGACGAGGAGCAGGGGAAGCGCGCGAATAGCGTTCTTAGTTTGGCTTCGACAGGTACGTCTAACACGCGGTGTTCCTGGTTGGCGAGATCGAAGTGCTCACGCCTTCGGATGGATTGTAGCGACCAGCACCATGACCAAGTCTGGGATCTTCAGAGATCCTCGAGACACTGAACGGCGAAGGAACAGGCATCGGGATCAGACCCTCCTCCGTGCCGGAATGGGCCTCACTACGGGGCTCGGATGGAGCGACAGTGAAGACGAGGATGCGCCCTCACTACTCACCCGACGGCTCATCACCACAAACAGTTCGCGCCAAACGTCCATGTACTCGTCGATGTCTCGCGCGCCGTCTCAGCTTTCCAAGTCGACGTCCGTCGGGAACTTGTCCAACGCGCCTCCGTCCTACTCTCCCGGGCCTCGCCCAGGCGCAAGACGGCTCTCTAGGTCCACGTCGACCAGTTTCACCCAGAGTCGTCTGAGCACCGCGGACACGGAAAGCATCATGTCCATAGAGGCGCTTCGTCCTACGCGGAGCCGCACGCAGTCGAACGCGTCCGCAAGCTCGATTGTGTCCAGTGCCTCGCGCGACTCAAGCGGTCCAGCACAGTCAGTGACGAGCTCGCAGGCTACTAGTTCTTCTCGCGCGACTGTTCCGCGTCCGCTCCGTCTCCCGCAGACCGCAGGGACACTGCCGCCCTCGGTCACACGAACCACCTCCGCCATTGCGGAATCCCGTCCCCCAGTGACCTCCGCGAGCACGAGGATCGCGAGCACGGGCGGCGTGGCACGCCCGCGCAACCGCACACTTTCCAACCCTGGCTCCCGCCCAACGAACGTGTCCACGTCCTCCCGCCCCTCGGCATCCTCGCGCATCGTGCCCCCGCGCTCGGTCTCGACGTCCGTCATGGCCCCTGTTCGGTCGTTGTCGTCCTCGGTGAGCGCGGGCGCGCTCGCGAGTCGCAGCCACGACCCGTTGTCCGAGTTCCCGCTGCCTCCGTCTTCGCCTATCCCACCGTTCGCGGGTCGCCTGAGCGCGAATACGGCGACGTCACCGGTGGCGGCTCCAGGGGTGGGTCCTATGGGCGTCCCGTGCTGAACACGGTGGGGACGGGGACGGGGATGGTGTGTTGCATGGACGCGCGCGGCGGGATCTCGGCTGGAGGGTATCTGTGCGGCGAATCTTCCGGATTGACGAGCTGTCTCTGTACAAGAAGTGGAATGCTAGGAATGCTGGTGGGGGTTTGTACATGTGGAATGCTGGTAGGTCTCTGTACATTTGGAAGGCCAGCGTCCGAATGGGCGCATTTGTCCTGCAATTCACACCGTGTGCCGGAGGACAGACTCAGAGACATGGTGAGGATACTCACCCAGAGACAGACTGCAGCGTACACCCAGGTGTCGTATCACACACAGCTCGCAGCTCGCAGCTCACGAATGAGGCGTGCATGATGGGCGTCTACTGCACATACGCGACGCGCCGACATCGACGCGTCTTGTTTCTTGCCACCATGACCGCGGCCGCTCTGGACCACGGAAATACTTAAGGGCTACATATCTACTCAGACTCTCGCTGCCGCATCACCGGGCCTCTCTGACGTCTCAGCCTGCTCACTGGCCCGACGCGACTCTGGTACCCACCCAATCGTCACCCGGACGCATCCCTCGCCACTGCCATCACCCGGCCACGAACTCGTCCTCTGGTTCTAGTGGAACACTCGCACCTTGCTCGGTGCGTGCCGTATGGTGACGGACGCTATCCGAGAGGACATGCCCGAGCAGTCGCACCACTGGCAGCTCAAAGCAGCGCTAGCGGTTCGCCTCCTCTGCGAGTGTCGAAGATGTCCACCGTGGGAGCATGGAAACTGAGGCACTGGCGACCCTTTGCTCTGACTCCCTCTCTTCCTGCACGGATCCCTGAACCAAGCAAAGGTACGTCAGCAATGAAAGCAACTGCTGCAGAGTGTGGGAGAGTACAGTATGTGGATGTTGTCGAATAGAGACTGTACTCACATAGCTGGCACGGCTGGAGCCGGCGTGGACGCACACACACCATAACCTTTGCCGTGAAGAACTCTCTTGCTCTTGCATGCCAGTACACATCTGCACCCGTCCGTTGAGAGCGCCGCGGAGATGATGCGAATGAAACGACGACGAACGACCAGGGAGAGGGTGTGGGAAATGGCGATGACCGTCTGCATGAGATATCCCAACGTCCGTTGTCACCCTGTGGTGTGAATGCAAAGATGTGGAACATGGACGTGCCTGAAACTGCGTACAGGAGAACGTGTGGTGGCATGAATCTATGTCCCGCATCAATGCCGTTAACTTGAGAGGTGATGCAGCCCGGACCGGGGCAGAGGCATGTGGTGTGTAGATAGGAGAGTGAGTGCAATGTGCTGAGCTGCACAAGCCCCGAAGCCAGGGCAAGTGGCGCAGAGGGACCTGCGAAAGGCTGGGTAGGTCATAGTGATGGCTGTAAGCCGCTGCGTGCATTGATACGGGAATGGGTTGACATCCGAGGCAGGTGGGTGAAGGACGTTAGGCTGCATGTCGAGGAGATATATGGGAGTGTTGCACGGCTCACCTAGGAATAGTCATGGCGGAATATGTTGGGGTCGACATGGTGCTGCAGATCAGAGGGCGGTTGGTCAACATGACAAGAGGGCAGCATTCAGTCATCGAGGAGGTGGTCGTACGAGTGGTCCACAAACATGGGGGCAGATATCTTGGCGTGAACCGAGTGCCTGCAGTTGCCGAGGATATGTTTGTGACTGTTGTCCCACATGTCCAAATGTTCGGGTATGCTCCATTTTCCGAGAACCCCGCTCATTTCGCTTGCTTGCTTGCATAATCAATTCTTACGTTTCAAACGGCATTGTCCAAGATAGGTGCAGCAGTGCACTGTTCAAGCTCAGATAACTATAGGTAAACAACCACGAACTAGTTCTCAAATTCAGAGATGGGGTCTTCCGAGAGCTCCCTGTGAGCAGCCGACTGCCCTGCACCCTCCTCCACGCCCGTGTCCTCAATTAATTTGGCACTCTTAGGGCCGTTCCACTGGTAGCGAGTCTTCTTCAGCTGCCCATGCTCGTCATAGCGTGGAAGCCGCCGTCCAATATCGCGCCGGCCATAGTTGAGAGGTGGGGCAGGGAAGAGCGGACCTGGAGCAGCTGCCCGTGCATTCAACCTTGCATCAGCGACCTCTTCATCGGATGCACGTGTGAAGTAGAGCCGGTTAGTGTTGAGAAGGCAGAGGAGAGTGCGCATCTCATGCGTCCGCATCTTGCTCGGGTTACGGAAGATGTATTCCGGCGGCCATCCAACAATTTCAGCCGGTGCGGCATGAAAATGAAGTCACGGAAGTCTGTGACTGTCCAATGCATTTTCGCATCACGGTCTCCAGAAGCATCGGCTGTGCAACGGCATGTGAGCGTGACATCCCGGGCGCTGTAGAGAATATACGGATACATACCAAGTGCGGCATTCATGCGGGAGCGCAAGGATCCACGTATTGCTCCGGTCTGAGTGGCATATTGCCGTTGGATGGTTGGATGAGAGGCAGGGATGGGTGATGGCTGGTGCCGTCCGGTGCAGAGAATCTGAGAGGAAACAGTCTGAAGCATCTCCGGATTATGCTGAGACCTCAAACAATGAGGCTGCCGAGTATTTAACAGATGGGAGGACAGGCAAAAGGTATATGTTTGCTATTGGAACAGAGTGAACGGACCAGCTCTGTGTGAAGATGCTGATCTTTGTGAAGACCCTGGCAGGCAAGACAATTGCCCTCGAGGTCATTATCTGCCAAATTTGCGCTACTCTGAGTTTCTGAATTCATGTCTACAGCACAATTATGGTCAACACTGTAGACAGTCTTCAGTGCATTGTTTATCACCGCTTGTGCACACTGGTACTACCAGCCTCTGTTTGCCATCTCATGCCCAGGGAGCACAACGGCAGCCTGTGATCTCATCCAGGCCAATATGCAAATCGCTTCACAAGACACCAAAAATAAACATGGAGCGGACCAAGGGCGCATGAAACACTCGCTTCGCTTCAGGCTGCTTCTTTCTCGCCTGTTCAATATTGAGAGCCGGCCATGTACACACGCATGTCCGCCGGCAAGTCAAGAACCACATTGCCCTTCAATCAGAAGGGAATCTATTTATGAGATGGTCGGCAAACCAGTGTGACAATCCAAAACCTGGCAATCCAGCATCAACCGCTGCGCAGCAGGGCCAACTGGTGTGGTTGAAAGTACGTACACTAGCAGACAAGATATCTCACCTGCAATCCTTTCTCTTCAGGCATCCCGGATCCCAGGCTTCTGTGCCTCGGAGCCTGTCCCTGTCCTGCACTGTGCTGTGTGTCGGTCGTCAGTTTAGACTTGTCTCTGGTGCTACATTCCAATGCCGAGACGCAGTCCTGGTCGGCCGGAAAATGAATTGAATATGAGTGGAATGGTCAGGAAGCAAAATGAGCGGAGTGCGTGAGTGAATGCTTAGCGAGACAGACAGACACACCGCTTGTGAGAAGAAGACGGAGAGTCAGAGAAGACCATGCCCGGCGCGCGCATTTTCGGTCGACTGCTATTGCTACCAACTACACGGGGAGTCTAAACTCTGCTCCATCCGAGTCGCGTGCGTCGGCGGAACAACAGGGGCACATGGAGAGCCCTGACAAGCACAGAATATTTAGAGTCAAAGTCGTCCAGCAATTACGAGCAAGGCACGAGCAACCAAGCGAACCGAGGAGTAGCACGAGAAGTACGAGGCGAGACGGAGCGCGTACTGCGCGCCGGCGTCACGAACATCATGGGCGTAATGAGCAAAGTGCCGTGGACATAGCGTGATCACCGTACTCGGACCGGACACATAGTGCGAACCAGATGGAGGCCGCCATCCTGACCTGCTCTGACACATTGGCATCTGGTCCGTGCACGAGCGGCGGACCATTTAGGACGGGAGAAAGCAGAGAGTGAGGACCCATCCCTCGTCCTCGTGTGTCCTACTTTGCCCGTGAGGTTGGCCCAGCATGGGCTGCTATGTGAGTTGTGAGCACTCGTCGTCTGCATACACGAATCTAGGCGTACTGACTGGCTGTGATAGCCCTGCCCGTCTGTCTCATTGTCGACGAGGCTTCATCGGATGACGACTCTGGTGAGCGTCGCATTCGTCGTCACAAAGGCTTCATCTCACTCACTGATATTGCACGCAGCGGCGTCGTCTCACCCTTGACCCGCAACAATGGGACGCCGCGGCGCGGGGGACACGATCAGTGTTCGGTTCGTATCTTGTTACCGACTCCGTATTGATCAATCTCGCTGACGGTCCGAGATTGTCAGAGAAACGGCAGGACTCGGCACCGTCCTGATCTGCCTGAGCTCCGACAACGTCCGCTGGATGGGGAACGTAAGCGTTCCGATTCAAGTTGAAAGAGCAGAATTCATACGTACTTGTCTTGACCGGTCTAGAGCCCTGACCGTTTCGTTGCCGACGAGGCTACATCGGATGACAACTCTGTGAGTGCCGCGTACCGTGTGACGGAAGGTGTTGTCTCATTACGGCTACGTGCAGTGGTCGTCCTGGAGTGGGCCCACAATGACGGGATCGGGCCTGCCACGTTTGCCGCGGACTCGGAGTCGTTCCGTGCGTATCTCGCTGAGCGCGTGTGTATTAATGTCTGACTGTCTACACAGGTGGAGGAGACGGCACGACACCGTCCTGATCTGTCTGAGCTCCGACGACGTCGAGGGTCCGAGCCGCGCCGTCCTTCACGTGTACGTACCTTGATTCCCATACAGGTTCCCAAGTAGTACGTGGCGACGGCGCGTGGATGAGTCCGGGGACTGAACGTGTGCCAGCGCATCAAGCCGTCCGCACAGAAGCATGGCGAACAGCACCTGACGCGAGGTAGACACGGACGATCTGGTCGGGGCATGTCAGGCAGAGGATTCTCCGTGTTCGTCATAGGGTCCCGAAGGGATCGCAGAGGGGTGGGTGAGCGCGAGTGCCGTGGAGCAAGTAGACACTGGTGCGCTGGCACGAGCTCTGTGACAGAGGGTATGAGGCAGGCGTGAGGGGTGGGTCCTATGGGACGTCCCGTGCTGAACACGGTGGGGACGGGGACGGGGATGGTGTGTTGCATGGACGCGCGCGGCGGGATCTCGGCTGGAGGGTATCTGTGCGGCGAATCTTCCGGATTGACGAGCTGTCTCTGTACAAGAAGTGGAATGCTAGGAATGCTGGTGGGGGTTTGTACATGTGGAATGCTGGTAGGTCTCTGTACATTTGGAAGGCCAGCGTCCGAATGGGCGCATTTGTCCTGCAATTCACACCGTGTGCCGGAGGACAGACTCAGAGACATGGTGAGGATACTCACCCAGAGACAGACTGCAGCGTACACCCAGGTGTCGTATCACACACAGCTCGCAGCTCGCAGCTCACGAATGAGGCGTGCATGATGGGCGTCTACTGCACATACGCGACGCGCCGACATCGACGCGTCTTGTTTCTTGCCACCATGACCGCGGCCGCTCTGGACCACGGAAATACTTAAGGGCTACATATCTACTCAGACTCTCGCTGCCGCATCACCGGGCCTCTCTGACGTCTCAGCCTGCTCACTGGCCCGACGCGACTCTGGTACCCACCCAATCGTCACCCGGACGCATCCCTCGCCACTGCCATCACCCGGCCACGAACTCGTCCTCTGGTTCTAGTGGAACACTCGCACCTTGCTCGGTGCGTGCCGTATGGTGACGGACGCTATCCGAGAGGACATGCCCGAGCAGTCGCACCACTGGCAGCTCAAAGCAGCGCTAGCGGTTCGCCTCCTCTGCGAGTGTCGAAGATGTCCACCGTGGGAGCATGGAAACTGAGGCACTGGCGACCCTTTGCTCTGACTCCCTCTCTTCCTGCACGGATCCCTGAACCAAGCAAAGGTACGTCAGCAATGAAAGCAACTGCTGCAGAGTGTGGGAGAGTACAGTATGTGGATGTTGTCGAATAGAGACTGTACTCACATAGCTGGCACGGCTGGAGCCGGCGTGGACGCACACACACCATAACCTTTGCCGTGAAGAACTCTCTTGCTCTTGCATGCCAGTACACATCTGCACCCGTCCGTTGAGAGCGCCGCGGAGATGATGCGAATGAAAACGACGACGAACGACCAGGGAGGGGTGTGGGAAATGGCGATGACCGTCTGCATGAGATATCCCAACGTCCGTTGTCACCCTGTGGTGTGAATGCAAAGATGTGGAACATGGACGTGCCTGAAACTGCGTACAGGAGAACGTGTGGTGGCATGAATCTATGTCCCGCATCAATGCCGTTAACTTGAGAGGTGATGCAGCCCGGACCGGGGCAGAGGCATGTGGTGTGTAGATAGGAGAGTGAGTGCAATGTGCTGAGCTGCACAAGCCCCGAAGCCAGGGCAAGTGGCGCAGAGGGACCTGCGAAAGGCTGGGTAGGTCATAGTGATGGCTGTAAGCCGCTGCGTGCATTGATACGGGAATGGGTTGACATCCGAGGCAGGTGGGTGAAGGACGTTAGGCTGCATGTCGAGGAGATATATGGGAGTGTTGCACGGCTCACCTAGGAATAGTCATGGCGGAATATGTTGGGTCGACATGGTGCTGCAGATCAGAGGGCGGTTGGTCAACATGACAAGAGGGCACATTCAATCATCGAGGAGGTGGTCGTACGAGTGGTCCACAAACATGGGGGCAGATATCTTGGCGTGAACCGAGTGCCTGCAGTTGCCGAGGATATGTTTGTGACTGTTGTCCCACATGTCCAAATGTTCGGGTATGCTCCATTTTCCGAAACCCCGCTCATTTCGCTTGCTTGCTTGCATAATCAATTCTTACGTTTCAAACGGCATTGTCCAAGATAGGTGCAGCAGTGCACTGTTCAAGCTCAGATAACTATAGGTAAACAACACGAACTAGTTCTCAAATTCAGAGAGGGGTCTTGAGGGTGAGCAGCCGACTTGCAGAGTTGCAGCAGTGCCGCACCTCCTCGTGTCCTCAATTAAGTTTGGTCTGCTTGCATCTTCCGGGGTCGGTGTGCAGCGTCAGCGCTCCTGCTGTGCCAGCAGCGCTTCAGCCGTGGCTCCTTCCTCCACGCCCGTGTCCTCAATAATTTGGCACTCTTAGGGCCGTTCCACTGGTAGCGAGTCTTCTTCAGCTGCCCATGCTCGTCATAGCGTGGAAGCCGCCGTCCAATATCGCGCCGGCCATAGTTGAGAGGTGGGGCAGGGAAGAGCGGACCTGGAGCAGCTGCCCGTGCATTCAACCTTGCATCAGCGACCTCTTCATCGGATGCACGTGTGAAGTAGAGCCGGTTAGTGTTGAGAAGGCAGAGGAGAGTGCGCATCTCATGCGTCCGCATCTTGCTCGGGTTACGGAAGATGTATTCCGGCGGCCATCCAACCAATTTCAGCCGGTGCGGCATGAAAATGAAGTCACGGAAGTCTGTGACTGTCCAATGCATTTTCGCATCACGGTCTCCAGAAGCATCGGCTGTGCAACGGCATGTGAGCGTGACATCCCGGGCGCTGTAGAGAATATACGGATACATACCAAGTGCGGCATTCATGCGGGAGCGCAAGGATCCACGTATTGCTCCGGTCTGAGTGGCATATTGCCGTTGGATGGTTGGATGAGAGGCAGGGATGGGTGATGGGCTGGTGCCGTCCGGTGCAGAGAATCTGAGAGGAACAGTCTGAAGCATCTCCGGATTATGCTGAGACCTCAAACAATGAGGCTGCCGAGTATTTAACAGATGGGAGGACAGGCAAAAGGTATATGTTTGCTATTGGAACAGAGTGAACGGACCAGCTCTGTGTGAAGATGCTGATCTTTGTGAAGACCCTGGCAGGCAAGACAATTGCCCTCGAGGTCATTATCTGCCAAATTTGCGCTACTCTGAGTTTCTGAATTCATGTCTACAGCACAATTATGGTCAACACTGTAGACAGTCTTCAGTGCATTGTTTATCACCGCTTGTGCACACTGGTACTACCAGCCTCTGTTTGCCATCTCATGCCCAGGGAGCACAACGGCAGCCTGTGATCTCATCCAGGCCAATAGTGCAAATCGCTTCACAAGACACCAAAAATAAACATGGAGCGGACCAAGGGCTGCATGAAACACTCGCTTCGCTTCAGGCTGCTTCTTTCTCGCCTGTTCAATATTGAGAGCCGGCCATGTACACACGCATGTCCGCCGGCAAGTCAAGAACCACATTGCCCCTTCAATCAGAAGGGAATCTATTTATGAGATGGTCGGCAAACCAGTGTGACAATCCAAAACCTGGCAATCCAGCAGTCAACCGCTGCGCAGCAGGGCCAACTGGTGTGGTTGAAAGTACGTACACTAGCAGACAAGATATCTCACCTGCAATCCTTTCTCTTCAGGCATCCCGGATCCCAGGCTTCTGTGCCTCGGAGCCTGTCCCTGTCCTGCACTGTGCTGTGTGTCGGTCGTCAGTTTAGACTTGGTCTCTGGTGCTACATTCCAATGCCGAGACGCAGTCCTGGTCGGCCGGAAAATGAATTGAATATGAGTGGAATGGTCAGGGAAGCAAAATGAGCGGAGTGCGTGAGTGAATTGCTTAGCGAGACAGAGACAGACACACCGCTTGTGAGAAGAAGACGGAGAGGTCAGAGAAGACCATGCCCGGCGCGCGCAATTTTCGGTCGACTGCTATTGCTACCAACTACACGGGGAGTCTAAACTCTGCTCCATCCGAGTCGCGTGCGTCGGCGGAACAACAGGGGCACATGGAGAGCCCTGACAAGCACAGAATATGTAGAGTCAAAGTCGTCCAGCAATTACGAGCAAGGCACGAGCAACCAAGCGAACCGAGGAGTAGCACGAGAAGTACGAGGCGAGACGGAGCGCGTACTGCGCGCCGGCGTCACGAACATCATGGGCGTAATGAGCAAAGTGCTCGTGGACATAGCGTGATCACCGTACTCGGACCGGACACATAGTGCGAACCAGATGGAGGCCGCCATCCTGACCTGCTCTGACACATTGGCATCTGGTCCGTGCACGAGCGGCGGACCATTTAGGACGGGAGAAAGCAGAGAGTGAGGACCCATCCCTCGTCCTCGTGTGTCTCTACTTTGCCCGTGAGGTTGGCCCAGCATGGGCTGCTATGTGAGTTGTGAGCACTCGTCGTCTGCATACACGAATCTAGGCGTACTGACTGGCTGTGATAGCCCTGCCCGTCTGTCTCATTGTCGACGAGGCTTCATCGGATGACGACTCTGGTGAGCGTCGCATTCGTCGTCACAAAGGCTTCCATCTCACTCACTGATATTGCACGCAGCGGCGTCGTCTCACCCTTGACCCCGCAACAATGGGACGCCGCGGCGCGGGGGACACGATCAGTGTTCGGTTCGTATCTTGTTACCGACTCCGTATTGATCAATCTCGCTGACGGTCCGAGATTGTCAGAGAAACGGCAGGACTCGGCACCGTCCTGATCTGCCTGAGCTCCGACAACGTCCGCTGGGATGGGGAACGTAAGCGTTCCGATTCAAGTTGAAAGAGCAGAATTCATACGTACTTGTCTTGACCGGTCTCTAGAGCCCTGACCGTTTCGTTGCCGACGAGGCTACATCGGATGACAACTCTGGTGAGTGCCGCGTACCGTGTGACGGAAGGTGTTGTCTCATTACGGCTACGTGCAGTGGTCGTCCTGGAGTGGGCCCACAATGACGGGATCGGGCCTGCCACGTTTGCCGCGGACTCGGAGTCGTTCCGTGCGTATCTCGCTGAGCGCGTGTGTATTAATGTCTGACTGTCTACACAGGTGGAGGAGACGGCACGACACCGTCCTGATCTGTCTGAGCTCCGACGACGTCGAGGGTCCGAGCCGCGCCGTCCTTCACGTGTACGTACCTTGATTCCCATACAGGTTCCCAAGTAGTACGTGGCGACGGCGCGTGGATGAGTCCGGGGACTGAACGTGTGCCAGCGCATCAAGCCGTCCGCACAGAAGCATGGCGACAGCACCTGACGCGAGGTAGACACGGACGATCTGGTCGGGCATGTCAGGCAGAGGATTCTCCGTGTTCGTCATAGGGTCCCGAAGGGATCGCAGAGGGGTGGGTGAGCGCGAGTGCCGTGGAGCAAGTAGACACTGGTGGCGCTGGCACGAGCTCTGTGACAGAGGGTATGAGGCAGGCGTGTGCAAAGGTGTCGAGGCCACAAGTCGTGATCATGAGCTGCATCGTCTGGGCGTTCTTGCCGCCGTTGTCGGGGAAGAACTCGTAAGTCGCCGTCGCCGCACCAGGGGGCGCTCCGCAGCGGAATACCAACGCTGCTTCTGCATGTGGAGCCGAGACCACGCGCACGGCCTTGGGCGGTGTATGGTCTTTGATCGTTGCTTGAGAATGCGAGCGGAGGTGTCGTCGAAGATGGCGCTGTACGGCTTGACGGAAGGGGTGACGGAACCGATGTTGTCGCCATAGCTGACGGCCCACGTTTCCAGATGTGAGAGGCGCAGAAGACGTTGGTGACAACACCCATGGTCTCTGCCTTGCGGGAGGCCATGTCGTGAACGGCACCCATGGCGGGGTGCTGGCGGAACGTGTCGGCGGTGCCTGTATACTCGTACGGATGTAGACCTTCTCGAGGTTTCCAATGGCATGAGACTGACGTGAATGGACAAGAATGATGCGGGAAAGGGCACGCACCGTCAAGACGCTGCTGACCTGCGTGTTTGCTACTTTGCAATAAGCCACCGGGCATAAGAGACGGGCGACTCCTGGGGCTGGGAAAGAGCGAGGGAGGAAAGCTGGCGGTTGATCATCGTGACGGTACCGCAAGAGAGAGAGTACGACGGTAGAGTTGGCGTCCTGGAGACAAGTGCTCGCTCATGTCTGCGGCTAGAGCGCTGTTAGTCCGCGGGCGTGCTGTGCTCGAATGACTTCAGCTTCTCCTCCCGAGGGGAACACGGACGTACGTACGTTCTCGCGCGAATCGTGTTCGTCTCGACGTCCTCGTCCATGCTCTTCGCCGGGTACCGGTGGGACGCTCATGGCACTGCGGTTGCGATCCTTGCAAATGAGGAGGAGGAGGATGTCCTCGTCCGTGTACGGCGCCTTGATGGCTCGGATATTGACCTGTCTTAGTCTGTAGGTTAAAGAAAGTCCGCTAGGCACACTCCTCGCAACATACCCACGGTCGCGCGGCTTTGGCGACACTGGTCCCGCGCATTCCGCTGACGTCCGGTAGGAATATGGCGAGATGAAGATGTTGTATGTGGGGAGCATTCAGGGAGGAAGCTTGCATACAGTACGGATAGGGCGGATGCCTTCAGGGCTAGCTGCGACAATGTGGGATACAGCTCAGTGTCGGGACCCAGTTCGTGTGTGGCAACAGCGAGGGTGAGGTCTCGGAGCGAGGATGGGACAAGGCGCCTGTGCGAAGCTCTGCGCCTCCAGCTCTTCAAGTCCATTGGCATGAAGCTGGCGGTCGTCTTCGCCTTCATGCGCGGACCGGGACGGCAGTGGCAGAAGGCGAGGGGCGGGGGGAGAAGTCGAGCGTCGTGTGGCAGGCGCGAAGTCGACGGCGGCATCCGTGCGTGGGCCGTGGGCCGTCTCGAGATTCCGCGCATGAGGTGGAGCTGGATGGACGACGTCAGTCAAGAGAGAAGGCGCGGGCGCTGCCGTTCGCTGGCGTCGGAGCTCAAGGATGCCAGATATATTCATCACACACGCCCACTACTGGAGTCTCTAACGGCATCATCGGCTCAACCTGTTGCACAGCATCTGCGGTTGGTATCGGTCCTCGGCAGTGCTGTGCACTTATGTACTCGACCACAATTAGCTATAAGGATTCACTCACGCCGTCCGAAACCCTCTCACACTCGACCACTACCTTGGACACCGATAGCAACCTGGTAAGTTGGATGGTTCAAGTGTGCATCTGCTGCTGACGTCTCTTCCTCATGGAGGTTTGATTATGTTTCTCTCGCGTTAGTGAGTGTAGTCAGCAACAAGCAAATTATGTCCATGATTCTGATGGTTCGTGCACAGACGCTTGCCGTGCTTGCTGGCATCGGTTTCGCGGTGTACAGCGTGAGGAGAGCCATGTCCGGCGCTGTAGACGCTACAAAAGACTCGTGAGTTCGCGACTGTGCAAAGCATTGGGACATTGACCCGACTCGGACTGTGAACTTCAGGTTGAAGAACAAGGGCTTGAACGTCTCCAAACACGGCCTCTCGGTCAAGACCGACAAGAGGTTCGACCGGGAGCAGTATCTGGACGCTACGCAGCGGTCAGTTCGTTGGTCTTCGTTTACGGCCTTACTGACGTGCAGGTTGCACTTACAGGGGATTCATCAAAGCGTACAACGCATCCTCCGGAGGCAACCAGGCCCTGAAAGCTACTCCGTCGTCAGACTCGGAGCAGGGGTCGGGTAAAAAGCACAAAATCTGGCGTCGGAGGGAGACCGTGGAGAAGTGAAAGCTCCTCGTTCCTCCTGTACTCCTCCGCAGACCTCACTTCTTGGCAGATTCCGGGACTTGGGCATTGATGTTAGGCGGACTCTTACGGACTATAAACTGTATCCAATATATAACTATTGACCCGTCCGCTGCGTTGATTCGCGAGACTTAACCATCGGGCCTCCGCTGCATCGCTCTCCAGATGAGGACAGATGGTTCCCACACTATGGCGCAAAATACCCTTAGTTTCTCGCGGTTGTACCTTGAGAAATGTCCGTTCACCGGTAGCACCCTCTGTTTTGGTACAAACTGGTGATTGTGTGGTCGCGCCCTTACCCTGCATTTCTACAGCAACACCCTCATCGGCTCTTTCCGGCGCTTTGAGACTCCGCTTCAATGGACTTGGAGTCGCAATTTGCAGTTGCCTCCTGCTCATCGACGTCCTCCTCGCAGCTCGCTCAAGCCTGTCGACGTCGTCACTAGTCTATCGGGCGGTGTGGCATTCTGTTATATCTCTCTGTTTGGATCTGGACACCTTCTCTGGGCTGCAATCAGTGCTCGTCTGGGACTGGGACTATCTGATACCTGGGAACTCGTCGCTATCTGGTGTCTGGGAGGCTAAACTTATGGCTGAGCTCTCTCTTCTCCGGTTCTGGCCCCTAGCTACAACTTGGCTTCTGTGGATCTCAGGCTTTGCTCCATGCTAGTATCCAGCCCCGCTCGCATAACAGTCTTCATGCTGGCAGTGACTGGTACGTTTACGAAGTTTGGTATGATAGGTTGTAGATACTGATGAGTGCCAGCAGGGGGACGACGTCTTGTGCCGCAAATCGACTAGGGTAGCAACAGGCAGCGGCTATGTAGTAAGTGATTGTCTTGTAAGCTCACCAGGTCCTGGCGCTAGTGCATGGCTATCATGCAAGAGGACGAGGGAAGGGAGCCGTTGACACCGGCCAGGATGAGGTGGTGCATTCCTGCCTGGTACAGTCTACGTTGTTGGCGCGCCAATGGACCTGTTAGCTATGGGTTGTGTGTCCAACATGTTTTGTACTACGTTCACATACGCTCCATGTTCCATATTCAATAGAATATGTCATCTATGTTGCAATATGTATTGGTGTGCCAGCGTACCTGATACCGAGGTGGAACCGTGCATTTTCCACAATCAGCAGTAACAGAACGTCCTTTTTTGCGTGTCTCATTTCGCTGTTGATTTTTCAGGGTACAAAACCAAATGCTAACCTCGTATTTTCAGAGGTTTGCAGTGAATATCCTGGGTTACACAAGTGATATTTACAGTGGGAAATCACCGGTGGCAAAGCCCATAGTGCCAGATGTCCCTCGTCGTTCCGAGGTTGTCGGCGGAGAGTTGAGTCGATGATGTGCGGCCCGCCCAATGTCGAACGCGGACATCTGTCCGCAGAGCTGATGGGCATCAAGCATCGTAGCTACCACCATGCACGTCTGCGCACTCACGTTCATGCTCCTCAGCGTTTGGGATTAACTCTGCATAGCTCGCCCTTCTACTGATGGTGATGCCAACAAGCTCGAATTCGGTGAGCATGCAGTCGGACGCGCGACCACTTGTTCGCCCATCTCCTTTTTTCTTCCGTCCCCTCACCTCAAGCCCTGGCCGACCGCGCGACGGAGGCTGAGAGCTTCGGCAGTGGCAGACGGCGTGAGACGAGCGTTTTCATTCATTTGGGCGAGCCGGTGTCGTTGAAGACGCGTGCAAGAGGCGCAGTGGCTTTCTTCTTTTCATTTTCCTCCATCTACCCGTTGGCTTTTTTCTTCATCTCCTCCTCTCTTGGTTGCTTGTCTCACCATGGCCGACGACAACGTTGCCGACATCCTCTCGCCGACGAGCCCTTCGATGGCCAGCGCAGTCTTTGGCAGTGCGCCACGCCCCCGCCGGCCAAGCACCCCCAAGTCGCCGCCAGCAGGCCTCTCGCAGCCTGGGACCCCTTCTCGAGTAGAGAAAGCCCTGCCGACTGTCCCAAGGTCCACGCCAGCGAAGTCGTCCATGCACAAGAAGCCCCTGCCGCGCCCACAACCTGGCAAGAGGCCCGACAGTCCTGACGTCGATGTCATCTTAGCACGCACCCCGCGCCCGCGACGCAAGTCCTCAGTCACGTTCAACAACCCTCCTATCGCCAAGGGGAAGGCGGGGGCGTCAGGAGCGGTGCCGTCGAGCTGGAAGGGCCCGAAAGGCCAGGACGACGAAGATGAGTCTCTCATCTCGGGGTACGGCGAAGCGCTTCAGAAGGACGAGGGGAGTGATGATGAGGGGAGCGAGTCGGACTCGAGCATCGACATACACACTCCTTTACCGTACGTCCCCTTCTACGATATCATTGATCCATTTGTCGGCCTAAGCACCACACATAGCCACCTCATGTTCCGCGATGGCTTGCTGTCACCTCGGTCGAAGCTCCTGCCCGGCGGGGGAACCTCGACGCTCTCCTTATACATCGAAGAGAACGACGAGGAGCAGGGGAAGCGCGCGAATAGCGTTCTTAGTTTGGCTTCGACAGGTACGTCTAACACGCGGTGTTCCTGGTTGGCGAGATCGAAGTGCTCACGCCTTCGGATGGATTGTAGCGACCAGCACCATGACCAAGTCTGGGATCTTCAGAGATCCTCGAGACACTGAACGGCGAAGGAACAGGCATCGGGATCAGACCCTCCTCCGTGCCGGAATGGGCCTCACTACGGGGCTCGGATGGAGCGACAGTGAAGACGAGGATGCGCCCTCACTACTCACCCGACGGCTCATCACCACAAACAGTTCGCGCCAAACGTCCATGTACTCGTCGATGTCTCGCGCGCCGTCTCAGCTTTCCAAGTCGACGTCCGTCGGGAACTTGTCCAACGCGCCTCCGTCCTACTCTCCCGGGCCTCGCCCAGGCGCAAGACGGCTCTCTAGGTCCACGTCGACCAGTTTCACCCAGAGTCGTCTGAGCACCGCGGACACGGAAAGCATCATGTCCATAGAGGCGCTTCGTCCTACGCGGAGCCGCACGCAGTCGAACGCGTCCGCAAGCTCGATTGTGTCCAGTGCCTCGCGCGACTCAAGCGGTCCAGCACAGTCAGTGACGAGCTCGCAGGCTACTAGTTCTTCTCGCGCGACTGTTCCGCGTCCGCTCCGTCTCCCGCAGACCGCAGGGACACTGCCGCCCTCGGTCACACGAACCACCTCCGCCATTGCGGAATCCCGTCCCCCAGTGACCTCCGCGAGCACGAGGATCGCGAGCACGGGCGGCGTGGCACGCCCGCGCAACCGCACACTTTCCAACCCTGGCTCCCGCCCAACGAACGTGTCCACGTCCTCCCGCCCCTCGGCATCCTCGCGCATCGTGCCCCCGCGCTCGGTCTCGACGTCCGTCATGGCCCCTGTTCGGTCGTTGTCGTCCTCGGTGAGCGCGGGCGCGCTCGCGAGTCGCAGCCACGACCCGTTGTCCGAGTTCCCGCTGCCTCCGTCTTCGCCTATCCCACCGTTCGCGGGTCGCCTGAGCGCGAATACGGCGACGTCACCGGTGGCGGCTCCAGGGGTGGGTCCTATGGGACGTCCCGTGCTGAACACGGTGGGGACGGGGACGGGGATGGTGTGTTGCATGGACGCGCGCGGCGGGATCTCGGCTGGAGGGTATCTGTGCGGCGAATCTTCCGGATTGACGAGCTGTCTCTGTACAAGAAGTGGAATGCTAGGAATGCTGGTGGGGGTTTGTACATGTGGAATGCTGGTAGGTCTCTGTACATTTGGAAGGCCAGCGTCCGAATGGGCGCATTTGTCCTGCAATTCACACCGTGTGCCGGAGGACAGACTCAGAGACATGGTGAGGATACTCACCCAGAGACAGACTGCAGCGTACACCCAGGTGTCGTATCACACACAGCTCGCAGCTCGCAGCTCACGAATGAGGCGTGCATGATGGGCGTCTACTGCACATACGCGACGCGCCGACATCGACGCGTCTTGTTTCTTGCCACCATGACCGCGGCCGCTCTGGACCACGGAAATACTTAAGGGCTACATATCTACTCAGACTCTCGCTGCCGCATCACCGGGCCTCTCTGACGTCTCAGCCTGCTCACTGGCCCGACGCGACTCTGGTACCCACCCAATCGTCACCCGGACGCATCCCTCGCCACTGCCATCACCCGGCCACGAACTCGTCCTCTGGTTCTAGTGGAACACTCGCACCTTGCTCGGTGCGTGCCGTATGGTGACGGACGCTATCCGAGAGGACATGCCCGAGCAGTCGCACCACTGGCAGCTCAAAGCAGCGCTAGCGGTTCGCCTCCTCTGCGAGTGTCGAAGATGTCCACCGTGGGAGCATGGAAACTGAGGCACTGGCGACCCTTTGCTCTGACTCCCTCTCTTCCTGCACGGATCCCTGAACCAAGCAAAGGTACGTCAGCAATGAAAGCAACTGCTGCAGAGTGTGGGAGAGTACAGTATGTGGATGTTGTCGAATAGAGACTGTACTCACATAGCTGGCACGGCTGGAGCCGGCGTGGACGCACACACACCATAACCTTTGCCGTGAAGAACTCTCTTGCTCTTGCATGCCAGTACACATCTGCACCCGTCCGTTGAGAGCGCCGCGGAGATGATGCGAATGAAAACGACGACGAACGACCAGGGAGAGGGTGTGGGAAATGGCGATGACCGTCTGCATGAGATATCCCAACGTCCGTTGTCACCCTGTGGTGTGAATGCAAAGATGTGGAACATGGACGTGCCTGAAACTGCGTACAGGAGAACGTGTGGTGGCATGAATCTATGTCCCGCATCAATGCCGTTAACTTGAGAGGTGATGCAGCCCGGACCGGGGCAGAGGCATGTGGTGTGTAGATAGGAGAGTGAGTGCAATGTGCTGAGCTGCACAAGCCCCGAAGCCAGGGCAAGTGGCGCAGAGGGACCTGCGAAAGGCTGGGTAGGTCATAGTGATGGCTGTAAGCCGCTGCGTGCATTGATACGGGAATGGGTTGACATCCGAGGCAGGTGGGTGAAGGACGTTAGGCTGCATGTCGAGGAGATATATGGGAGTGTTGCACGGCTCACCTAGGAATAGTCATGGCGGAATATGTTGGGGTCGACATGGTGCTGCAGATCAGAGGGCGGTTGGTCAACATGACAAGAGGGCAGCATTCAATCATCGAGGAGGTGGTCGTACGAGTGGTCCACAAACATGGGGGCAGATATCTTGGCGTGAACCGAGTGCCTGCAGTTGCCGAGGATATGTTTGTGACTGTTGTCCCACATGTCCAAATGTTCGGGTATGCTCCATTTTCCGAGAACCCCGCTCATTTCGCTTGCTTGCTTGCATAATCAATTCTTACGTTTCAAACGGCATTGTCCAAGATAGGTGCAGCAGTGCACCGTTCAAGCTCAGATAACTATAGGTAAACAACCACGAACTAGTTCTCAAATTCAGAGATGGGGTCTTCTGAGAGCTCCCTGTGAGCAGCCGACTGCCCTGCACCCTCCTCCATGCCCGTGTCCTCAATTGATTTGGCACTCTTAGGGCCGTTCCGCTGGTAGTGAGTCTTCTTCAGCTGCCCATGCTCGTCATAGCGTGGAAGCCGCCGTCCAATATCGCACCGGCCATAGTTGAGAGGTGGGGCAGGGAAGAGCGGACCTGGAGCAGCTGCCCGTGCATTCAACCTTGCATCAGCGACCTCTTCATCGGATGCACGTGTGAAGTAGAGCCGGTTAGTGTTGAGAAGGCAGAGGAGAGTGCGCATCTCATGCATCCGCATCTTGCTCGGGTTACGGAAGATGTATTCCGGCGGCCATCCAACCAATTTCAGCCGGTGCGGCATGAAAATGAAGTCATGGAAGTCTGTGACTGTCCAATGCATTTTCGCATCACGGTCTCCAGAAGCATCGGCTGTGCAACGGCATGTGAGTGTGACATCCCGGGCACTGTAGAGAATATACGGATACATACCAAGTGCGGCATTCATGCGGGAGCGCAAGGATCCACGTATTGCTCCGGTCTGAGTGGCATATTGCCGTTGGATGGTTGGATGAGAGGCAGGGATGGGTGATGGGCTGGTGCCGTCCGGTGCAGAGAATCTGAGAGGAACAGTCTGAAGCATCTCCGGATTATGCTGAGACCTCAAACAATGAGGCTGCCGAGTATTTAACAGATGGGAGGACAGGCAAAAGGTATATGTTTGCTATTGGAACAGAGTGAACGGACCAGATCTGTGTGAAGATGCTGATCTTTGTGAAGACCCTGGCAGGCAAGACAATCGCCCTCGAGGTCATTATCTGCCAAATTTGCGCTACTCTGAGTTTCTGAATTCATGTCTACAGCACAATTATGGTCAACACTGTAGACAGTCTTCAGTGCATTGTTTATCACCGCTTGTGCACACTGGTACTACCAGCCTCTGTTTGCCATCTCATGCCCAGGGAGCACAACGGCAGCCTGTGATCTCATCCAGGCCAACAGTGCAAATCGCTTCACAAGACACCAAAAATAAACATGGAGCGGACCAAGGGCCGCATGAAACACTCGCTTCGCTTCAGGCTGCTTCTTTCTCGTCTGTTCAATATTGAGAGCCGGCCATGTACACACGCATGTCCGCCGGCAAGTCAAGAACCACATTGCCCCTTCAATCAGAAGGGAATCTATTTATGAGATGGTTGGCAAACCAGTGTGACAATCCAAAACCTGGCAATCCAGCAGCAGGGCCAACTGGTGTGGTTGAAAGTATGTACACTAGCAGACAAGATATCTCACCTGCAATCCTTTCTCTTCAGGCATCCCGTATCCCAGGCTTCTGTGCCTCGGAGCCTGTCCCTGTCCTGCACTGTGCTGTGTGTCGGTCGTCAGTTTAGACTTGGTCTCTGGTGCTACATTCCAATGCCGAGACGCAGTCCTGGTCGGCCGGAAAATGAATTGAATATGAGTGGAGTGGTCAGGGATGCAAAATGAGCGGAGTGCGTGAGTGAATTGCTTAGCGAGACAGAGACAGACACACCGCTTGTGAGAAGAAGACGGAGAGGTCAGAGAAGACCATGCCCGGCGCGCGCAATTTTCGGTCGACTGCTATTGCTACCAACTACACGGGGAGTCTAAACTCTGCTCCATCCGAGTCGCGTGCGTCGGCGGACCAACAGGGGCACATGGAGAGCCCTGACAAGCACAGAATATGTAGAGTCAAAGTCATCCAGCAATTACGAGCAAGGCACGAGCAACCAAGCGAACCGAGGAGTAGCACGGGGAGTACGAGGCGAGACGGAGCGCGTACTGCGCGCCGTCGTCACGAACATCATGGGCGTAATGAGCAAAGTGCTCGTGGACATAGCGTGATCACCGTACTCGGACCGGACACATAGTGCGAACCAGATGGAGGCCGCCATCCTGACCTGCTCTGACACATTGGCATCTGGTCCGTGCACGAGCGGTGGACCATTTAGGACGGGAGAAAGCAGGGAGTGAGGACCCATCCCTCGTCCTCGTGTGTCTCTACTTTGCCCGTGAGGTTGGCCCAGCATGGGCTGCTATGTGAGTTGTGAGCACTCGTCGTCTGCATACACGAATCTAGGCGTACTGACTGGCTGTGATAGCCCTGCCCGTCCGTCTCATTGTCGACGAGGCTTCATCGGATGACGACTCTGGTGAGCGTCGCATTCGTCGTCACAAAGGCTTCCATCTCACTCACTGATATTGCACGCAGCGGCGTCGTCTCACCCTTGACCCCGCAACAATGGGACGCCGCGGCGCGGGGGACACGATCAGTGTTCGGTTCGTATCTTGTTACCGACTCCGTATTGATCAATCTCGCTGACGGTCCGAGATTGTCAGAGAAACGGCAGGACTCGGCACCGTCCTGATCTGCCTGAGCTCCGACAACGTCCGCTGGGATGGGGAACGTAAGCGTTCCGATTCAAGTTGAAAGAGCAGAATTCATACGTACTTGTCTTGACCGGTCTCTAGAGCCCTGACCGTTTCGTTGCCGACGAGGCTACATCGGATGACAACTCTGGTGAGTGCCGCGTACCGTGTGACGGAAGGTGTTGTCTCATTACGGCTACGTGCAGTGGTCGTCCTGGAGTGGGCCCACAATGACGGGATCGGGCCTGTCACGTTTGCCGCGGACTCGGAGTCGTTCCGTGCGTATCTCGCTGAGCGCGTGTGTATTAATGTCTGACTGTCTACACAGGTGGAGGAGACGGCACGACACCGTCCTGATCTGTCTGAGCTCCGACGACGTCGAGGGTCCGAGCCGCGCCGTCCTTCACGTGTACGTGTACGTACCTTGATTCCCATACAAGTTCCCAAGTAGTACGTGGCGACGGCGCGTGGATGAGTCCGGGGACTGAACGTGTGCCAGCGCATCAAGCCGTCCGCACAGAAGCATGGCGACAGCACCTGACGCGAGGTAGACACGGACGATCTGGTCGGGCATGTCAGGCAGAGGATTCTCCGTGTTCGTCATAGGGTCCCGAAGGGATCGCAGAGGGGTGGGTGAGCGCGAGTGCCGTGGAGCAAGTAGACACTGGTGGCGCTGGCACGAGCTCTGTGACAGAGGGTATGAGGCAGGCGTGTGCAAAGGCGTCGAGGCCACAAGTCGTGATCATGAACTGCATCGTCTGGGCGTTCTTGCCGCCGTTGTCGGGGAAGAACTCGTAAGTCGCCGTCGCCGCACCAGGGGGTGCTCCGCAGCGGAATACCAACGCTGCTTCTGCATGTGGAGCCGAGACCACGCGCACGGCCTTGGGTGGTGTATGGTCTTTGATCGTTGCTTGAGAATGCGAGCGGAGGAGTCGTCGAAGATGGCGCTGTACGGCTTGACGGAAGGGGTGACGGAACCGATGTTGTCGCCATAGCTGACGGCCCACGTTTCCACAGATGTGAGAGGGGCAGAAGACGTTGGTGACAACACCCATGGTCTCTGCCTTGCGGGAGGCCATGTCGTGAACGGCACCCATGGCGGGGTGCTGGCGGAATGTGTCGGCGGTGCCTGTGTACTCGTACGGATGTAGACCTTCTCGAGGTTTCCAATGGCATGAGACTGACGTGAATGGACAAGAATGATGCGGGAAAGGGCACGCACCGTCAAGACGCTGCTGACCTGCGTGTTTGCTACTTTGCAATAAGCCACCGGGCATAAGAGATGGGTGATTCTTGGGGCTGGGAAAGAGCGAGGGAGGAAAGCTGGTGGTTGATCATCGTGACGGTACCGCAAGAGAGAGAGTACGACGGTAGAGTTGGCGTCCTGGAGACAAGTGCTCGCTCATGTCTGCGGCTAGAGCGCTGTTAGTCCGCGGGCGTGCTGTGCTCGAATGACTTCAGCTTCTCCTCCCGAGGGGAACACGAACGTACGTACGTTCTCGCGCGAATCGTGTTCGTCTCGACGTCCTCGTCCATGGTCTTCGCCGGGTACCGGTGGGACGCTCATGGCACTGCGGTTGCGATCCTTGCAAATGAGGAGGAGGAGGATGTCCTCGTCCGTGTACGGCGCCTTGATGGCTCGGATATTGACCTGTCTTAGTCTGTAGGTTAAAGAAAGTCCGCTAGGCACACTCCTCGCAACATACCCACGGTCGCGCGGCTTTGGCGACACTGGTCCCGCGCATTCCGCTGACGTCCGGTAGGAATATGGCGAGATGAAGATGTTGTATGTGGGGAGCATTCAGGGAGGAAGCTTGCGTACAGTACGGATAGGGCGGATGCCTTCAGGGCTAGCTGCGACAATGTGGGATGCAGCTCAGTGTCGGGACCCAGTTCGTGTGTGGCAACAGCGAGGGTGAGGTCTCGGAGCGAGGATGGGACAAGGCGCCTGTGCGAAGCTCTGCGCCTCCAGCTCTTCAAGTCCATTGGCATGAAGCTGGCGGTCGTCCTCGCCTTCATGCGCGGACCGGGACGGCAGTGGCAGAAGGCGAGGGGCGGGGGGAGAAGTCGAGCGTCGTGTGGCAGGCGCGAAGTCGACAGCGGCATCCGTGCGTGCGTGGGCCGTCTCGAGATTCCGCGCATGAGGTGGAGCTGGATGGACGACGTCAGTCAAGAGAGAAGGCGCGGGCGCTGCCGTTCGCTGGCGTCGGAGCTCAAGGATGCCAGATATATTCATCACATTCATGCCCACTATTACTGGAGTCTCTAACGGCATCATCGGCTCAACCTGTTGCACAGCATCTGCGGTTGGTATCGGTCCTCGGCAGTGCTGTGCACTTATGTACTCGACCACAATTGGCTATAAGGATTCACTCACGCCGTCCGAAACCCTCTCACACTCGACCACTACCTTGGACACCGATGGCAACCTGGTAAGTTGGATGGTTCAAGTGTGCATCTGCTGCTGACGTCTCTTTCTCATGGAGGTTTGATCATGCTTCTCTCGCGTTAGTGAGTGTAGCCAAACAAGCAAATTATGTCCATGATTCTGATGGTTCGTGCACAGACGCTTGCCGTACTTGCTGGCATCGGTTTCGCGGTGTACAGCGTGAGGAGAGCCATGTCCGGCGCTGTAGACGCCACAGAAGACTCGTGAGTTCGCGACTGTGCAAAGCATTGGGACATTGACCCGACTCGGACTGTGAACTTCAGGTTGAAGAACAAGGGCTTGAACGTCTCCAAACACGGCCTCTCCGTCAAGACCGACAAGAGGTTCGACCGGGAGCAGTATCTGGACCCACGCAACGGTCACTTCGTTGGTCTTCGTTTACGGCCTTACTGACGTGCAGGTTGCACTTACAGGGGTTTCATCAAAGCGTACAACGCATCCTCCGGAGGCAACCAGGCCCTGAAAGCTACTCCGTCGTCAGACTCGGAGCAGGGGTCGGGTAAAAAGCACAAAATCTGGCGTCGGAGGGAGACCGTGGAGAAGTGAAAGCTCCTCGTTCCTCCTGTACTCCTCCGCAGACCTCACTTCTTGGCAGATTCCGGGACTTGGGCATTGATGTTAGGCGGACTCTTACGGACTATAAACTGTATCCAATATATAACTATTGACCCGTCCGCTGCGTTGATTCGCGAGACTTAACCATCGGGCCTCCGCTGCATCGCTCTCCAGATGAGGACAGATGGTTCCCAGATGTCCCTCGTCGTT
Source organism: Coriolopsis trogii (assembly GCA_020543525.1). Classification (NCBI taxonomy): domain Eukaryota; kingdom Fungi; phylum Basidiomycota; class Agaricomycetes; order Polyporales; family Polyporaceae; genus Coriolopsis; species Coriolopsis trogii. The sequence continues at coordinate 361,393 of JAHYIO010000002.1, forward strand.
CCGAGGTTGTCGGCGGAGAGTTGAGTCGATGATGTGCGGCCCGCCCAATGTCGAACGCGGACATCTGTCCGCAGAGCTGATGGGCATCAAGCATCGTAGCTACCACCATGCACGTCTGTGCACTCACGTTCATGCTCCTCAGCGTTTGGGATTAACTCTGCATAGCTCGCCCTTCTACTGATGGTGATGCCAACAAGCTCGAATTCGGTGAGCATGCAGTCGGACGCGGGACCACTTGTTCGCCCATCTCCTTTTTTCTTCCGTCCCCTCACCTCGAGCCCTGGCCGACCGCGCGACGGAGGCTGAGAGCTTCGGCAGTGGCAGACGGCGTGAGACGAGCGTTTTCATTCATTTGGGCGAGCCGGTGTCGTTGAAGACGCGTGCAAGAGGCGCAGTGGCTTTCTTCTCTTCATTTTCCTCCATCTACCCGTTGGCTTTTTTCTTCATCTCCTCCTCTCTTGGTTGCTTCTCTCACCATGGCCGACGACAACGTTGCCGACATCCTCTCGCCGACGAGCCCTTCGATGGCCAGCGCAGTCTTTGGCAGTGCGCCACGCCCCCGCCGGCCAAGCACCCCCAAGTCGCCGCCAGCAGGCCTCTCGCAGCCTGGGACCCCTTCTCGAGTAGAGAAAGCCCTGCCGACTGTCCCAAGGTCCACGCCAGCGAAGTCGTCCATGCACAAGAAGCCCCTGCCGCGCCCACAACCTGGCAAGAGGCCCGACAGTCCTGACGTCGATGTCATCTTAGCACGCACCCCGCGCCCGCGACGCAAGTCCTCAGTCACGTTCAACAACCCTCCTATCGCCAAGGGGAAGGCGGGGGCGTCAGGAGCGGTGCCGTCGAGCTGGAAGGGCCCGAAAGGCCAGGACGACGAAGATGAGTCTCTCATCTCGGGGTACGGCGAAGCGCTTCAGAAGGACGAGGGGAGTGATGATGAGGGGAGCGAGTCGGACTCGAGCATCGACATACACACTCCTTTACCGTACGTCCCCTTCTACGATATCATTGATCCATTTGTCGACTCATGCACCGCATATAGTCACCTCATGTTCCGCGATGGCTTGCTGTCACCTCGGTCGAAGCTCCTGCCCGGCGGGGGAACCTCGACGCTCTCCTTATACATCGAAGAGAACGACGAGGAGCAGGGGAAGCGCGCGAATAGCGTTCTTAGTTTGGCTTCGACAGGTACGTCTAACACGCGGTGTTCCTGGTTGGCGAGATCGAAGTGCTCACGCCTTCGGATGGATTGTAGCGACCAGCACCATGACCAAGTCTGGGATCTTCAGAGATCCTCGAGACACTGAACGGCGAAGGAACAGGCATCGGGATCAGACCCTCCTCCGTGCCGGAATGGGCCTCACTACGGGGCTCGGATGGAGCGACAGTGAAGACGAGGATGCGCCCTCACTACTCACCCGACGCCTCATCACCACAAACAGTTCGCGCCAAACGTCCATGTACTCGTCGATGTCTCGCGCGCCGTCTCAGCTTTCCAAGTCGACGTCCGTCGGGAACTTGTCCAACGCGCCTCCGTCCTACTCTCCCGGGCCTCGCCCAGGCGCAAGACGGCTCTCTAGGTCCACGTCGACCAGTTTCACCCAGAGTCGTCTGAGCACCGCGGACACGGAAAGCATCATGTCCATAGAGGCGCTTCGTCCTACGCGGAGCCGCACGCAGTCGAACGCGTCCGCAAGCTCGATGGTATCCTCTGCCTCGCGCGACTCAAGCGGTCCAGCACAGTCAGTGACGAGCTCGCAGGCTACTAGTTCTTCTCGCGCGACTGTTCCGCGTCCGCTCCGCCTTCCCCAGACCGCAGGGACACTGCCGCCGTCGGTCACACGAACCACCTCCGCCATTGCGGAATCCCGTCCCCCAGTGACCTCCGCGAGCACGAGGATCGCGAGCACGGGCGGCGTGGCACGCCCGCGCAACCGCACGCTTTCCAACCCTGGCTCCCGCCCAACGAACGTGTCCACGTCCTCCCGCCCCTCGGCATCCTCGCGCATCGTGCCCCCGCGCTCGGTCTCGACGTCCGTAATGGCCCCAGTGCGGTCGATGTCGTCCTCGGTGAGCGCGGGCGCGCTCGCGAGTCGCAGCCACGACCCGTTGTCCGAGTTCCCGCTGCCTCCGTCTTCGCCTATCCCACCGTTCGCGGGTCGCCCGAGCGCGAATACGGCGACGTCACCGGTGGCGGTTCCAGGGGTGGGTCCTATGGGACGTCCCGTGCTGAACACGGTGGGGACTGGTCCCCGTCCGCGACCGTTGCCGAGGACGGGGACGGGGATGGTGTATCGCAACAGCTCGTATTCGAGCTACCATGAGACGTCACGGATCAGTCGTGCGTCTGTCACTTCGTCCGGCAAGGAGGTTGGCGTCATCTGAAGTATGAAATCTGAAGCATGAAGTACGTCCGCTCACTATTGACGCGGCGAAAGTTCAGTCTTGGTCGTTAGTTCGACTTCCACACTCCTTCGGTTCGTTGCAAATCATAATAGTATCATCGCCATCATCACCACACGTATACTCCGCATTGCCATCGCTCGATGTGCTCTCCGTCTCCATCCGTGCGTCCCATTTCCGCTTTGTGTCTCAACCATCAATGTCAATATCTGTGAGGAGGTGGTTAAGACGTGGTCGATTCAGTTAGTCTTCGCTCAGATCTTGCTTAGTGGCTGTCGTTTCTATTTCTTGTTGGCATGCTATATTTATGTAGATACATTGACGACAATGCGCTGCCATCCTCTTGTGGGCCTCTGTTACCAGCCTGGTTTATTGTCCTCGGTGAGTGGCACGTTTTGACGCGTCGGCCTGACGTTTCCGCTGCCCCAATGCGCGCATCCAGCTCGAGGCGCCGGATACTTCGAACAATCGCTCTCATCCCAGCTCTGGCAAACATTGTCGCCTTGCAAGCACGCGTGAACAGCGTCGCTTGTAGAGAGTCTCCAGGCCAGTTGCAGGGGTTCGAAAGCGCCTTTGCGACGCAAGTTCGCAACACTGCGACCATGGGCGACACGAGCGCCGCTCATCACATTCGTCGACACACTTGGATCTTTGCCTGGGATAATGTTGTGCGTGTTCCATTTATACTGTTATAACGAGACACCAATGCTGATTCAGGGATGACGATTGACTGCTAAGTGATACACATGTGGATATCGAGCAGGACTAGAGACGAAAAGGACAATCATCCGAGACTGAACGTATGTGATGAGCATGAGACGTTGGAGAGAGAAGGGAGAGAGATACCTGCTCGGTGGAAGACATTGGCTCAACGCACGATTCATCGACGACCGCGGGCAGCACGGCCTCGTCCACCCCGTCCGTTGCCGCGCGATCCTCCAGCAGCATTCGCGGTCCCGACGTCGTCTCTTCGGAGAGTTCGCCCGCTCGTCGAGCGAGTGACGCGTGTACCGGTGCCCGCACTGCCCCCTGCGGAACCAGTAGCCGTAGCGTTACCCTGCCCAGGACGACGCGCCACGATACCGCTCATGCTCCGAGTCCTTCGCGTGTTTGTCTGTGCGGCGACGCCGGCAGCGCTGCGGCTACGCGTCACTCGGAGGGCAGGTGCTTCGTTCGCTGTTTCCGTCGGGGCGGCCAGCGCGAGGCGGGCACGCTTCGCGGGTCGTCTCGCCTCAGTAACCTCGGACGGACCGGCCTCTTGAGCATCACCGTTGGGGAAGGACGTATCGGAGACGGGAAGCATGGCATCGGGCAGTTTGACTGCTGTATGAGGTTCCTCGGAAGTGAGCTGGGTGTCTCCCGTGTTCCCGGGAGCAGTTTGATCGGTGCCAGAGGTGTGATGCGTTGTGTTCGTAGTAGTCGCGGTCGCAGAGGCGTCGACGTTGGGTTCACCTGTGAGAATGTCCTGCAGCGGCCACAGCGACTGTTCATCGGCGCCATAGAGATATTGCTCGAGAAGACCTAGCACGAAAACGTGTTTCTCTAGCTCCTTCGCGTCCTTGTACATCCGCTCAGTCGGCTCTTTGACTGCCTCCGCGTCGGGCGAGTCAGCGTCATAGTTCATGCCAGGCTTGGAGTAAAGGAAAACACCTACGCCCCGGTGGAACGGAACCGGAGCTGCTGCTGGCATTGGCTTGCTTCCCGACTCGGACTCAGGGATGGTTTGAAGACTTCGGCGGGCCGGGGTGCTGGGATCAGCCGACCTCTCCAGTTGCTTCTCCCAGCTCATCACAGCGTAGCGAGCCTGAAGGCATTGGAACAATCTCGCGATGAGCTCGTTGATAATATGCTTGTTGTCAGGATCACCGACGGGCAGTGAGAATGTGACGGGATGTCCAACATAGTGTAGCTTGCCCGAGGTGACCGATGCGTGCTTCGCAACGGGCGCAGAGAGTTTGCCATCGGGATCACGTGTGAAGCCCGCGAAGTAGTCTCGATGAAAGGTTTCAAGCCCCTCATTGATATTGCACCTCATGCGTCGCACTGCGCCGTAGACCAGCACGTGTACGAAAGCTTCGATCTCGTCCGGGATCACTGTAGGCGTTCCTGGTTTGGAAGTGAGGAGAGAGACAGACATGAAGTGCCAAGTGCCCTGCTCTGGAGTCAGCGAAGTGGGTGGGGGAGCGGCAATTGAAGACGCACTGTACGTTCGGGTTGTAGGGCAACTTGCATATTCGAATGTTTAGCAAGTTCCCAGTCCGCAAGGATCCCTTGCCAATAGACGTAATGCTTCTGCGATTCTCGGTCAAAGCAGATGGCAGGCCATATGAGGATGTTCCCCGCACTGACGTCTCGATGCATATATTTGCATCTACTGTGAGCTTGTTCGTGTGCTATCACAAGGAAACGTGAGTAGGTGTCACTGTGGACTACACTGATACACGGACCTTTCAGGCACTCGTAGATGATGCGTATCAACTGCTTGCCACTTGTGAAGTCGGTGAAAGGCAAACAAATCTCGCGCACAATGAGGCGAGTGTGCACCAAGTGACGCAACCCTGTACCCTGGAGTCGCGCATGCTCGTTCTGTACGTCCTCGGCCGAACGCTTGGTCCCGACTGTCTTGTGCCCAGTGAGAGGAGAGTATCGGGACGTTTCCGTCTGTTGCTCGAGGGCTTTTCCTTCGATGTAGTGAACGTCTTCATAGGCGAGGACTGTCGGGACGCTCTCCACTTCGGCCTTGTTGAGTTCGTCGAGGATGAATCCTTCGATGTTAATGTACTGGTAGTATGGTCGCCACGAGTCCTTAAACCAGACCAGCCGTTGCGTCTTCCAATCGAGAGCGACAAACCCTTTTGTACCCCGGCCCACCATGCCAAAAGCGGTGAAGACGGGCATGCCCACGAGATAGTCCTTACCGTCGACCTTGATCACATATCGAGGGAAGCCATCTTTGAGGGAACGCCGGAAGAGGTCGCGAACATAGTTGAAGACCGGAATGATCGATGGTTCGTGAGTGTGCGTCGACGTCGATTCCTCACAAGGGCATGTCGGATCTTGATGCAGACGGCCGTCGCCGTCATCGAGTTCCTCGTCCGGCGATGATGCCTTCGGATCGAGAAAACTAGGATGTATTTGGGATTCTTCTATCCACCTCTCCTCGTGGTTGAGATCTGATGGGCATGGTTCAGCGAGCGCGTCCATCCTCTTCCAGCCACAGGACTTGGGCGAGAGCGGAGTGGCGGTCATGTCGCGGCCCTGCTTCTCAGGGCTGAGTTTCGAGAAGGCGTAAAGCACCTTCAGAAGCGTTTCAGTGTCTGCGTACGTTTCGACGTACTTCACCGCTTCAGTTACAGTCACCCCAGAGCGGTCCCAGCGCATAGCCCGAAAGGTGTCGTTGCTAGTGTCGATGAGGAGCATGAAGAGCGCGGTCCGCGGCTGGTATGCGAAGACACGCTCGGCGATGCAGAATATGTGGCTGGCGATGTCGTGCATCGGGTCGGACTGACTCTTCATTTCTTCGAACGGATCTCGATTGATTCCGCCGCTCATGAAGGATATCGACATTTCTTGCACGGCCAGATCGACAGTGCCTTCTTGTATCACGTGTTTGCAATCATCATCCAGGATGAGCGAGCTGCTAATGACTTGTCTATGGTCGTCCCACTCGTCACAGTCTTCAGAATAGTAACCTTCAGACAAGTGCATTATGTAGCCAGGACACAAGCCATACTTGGCGTCGACCTCCGCCTAAAGCGCTTCTTGGTTAGCAAACAATATGGAGGTACGGTAATATCACTGGCGACGCACCCAAACAGCCGCACAATTCCTCTGTGTTACGTGCTCCCCAAACAGCCTGTATCTATACAGCATGAAAATGTCGGTAACCTTGATATGGCTGCTCTCGAAGTCTGCCGCAGCGTTGAGGAGGACGTCGGAATGGAACTGGGATAGACTCATGCGAATGATACAGTCCTGCGGGATATGCCTCTTCATGTTGTCGCGTCGTGAGTGCTTGCCTACAGGTTGATTATCGGTGTGATCGTAGTTCGGTGAGAGGATTGGCAGTGAAGTAGTCGTGGTGAAAGTCTAGAGTAAAGGCGCTGGAATCGGTCAAACGTGGTGCTCCTGGGTTTACTAGCGCCCGTGACTCACCGCTAGTAGTAGCAAGGACGTCGACCTTCGTCGGGCTCTTCAAGTTGGATATACCCTACGTTCCATCCCTCGACTTCATTGATGCGATTGTCGACGCTTGTGTCATACTTGAACTTGATTTCATGTTCCGAGATGGCTTGCTATCACCTCGAGTCAAAGCTCCAGCCTTGCGGGGGATCCTCCACGCTCTCCGTGCACATTGGTGACAATAGAGATGAGCAGGGGAAGCGCGCGAACAGTGCTCTCACTTTGCTGCAGCAGGTATTTTTGCTACGGAGTACTATTGTCTCTGGAGATCTGACGCCTCCATATGGAATATTGTTGCGACCAGCACCATAACCAAGTCTGGCACCTACAGATATCAGGCTCCTCGAGACATGGAACTCCCTGGGAATTTGTCTAACGCGTCTCCGTCTTATATCCAGTGCCTAGCCCCGGCGAGAGACGGCTCTCTACGTCCACATTGACCAGCTCCACTCAGAGCCGTCTGAGCACCGCGGCCCCGGCCATGGACGGCATCGTATCCAGATGCTATTGTCCTGCGGGGAGCAGCACCCAGTCGAAGGCATCCGCCTACATCATGTCTGCATCATATGACTGTTGTGGTCCAGCATAGCCAGTGAAAAGCATGCAAATCACGACCTGCTCTTCTCACGCAGCTGTTCTCGCCCGCTCTGTCTCCGGCACCCCGTGGCAGGAACACTCCCGCCCTCGCTCACACGAACCGCCTCCGCCATGGCGAAACCCCATCTTCTATTGACCTCTTAAATGCAGGAACGGACCTGTGCCGCGCACTTTCCAATCCTGGCTCCTGCCCCAACAAACTTATCCGCGCCCTCCCGCTCCTCAGCGTCTTCGCACATCGTGCCCTCCCGCTTGGTCTCGGTCATGGCTCCAGTCCGGTCTTCATCATCCTCGGGAGTCCCGAGCCGGAGCTATGACCCATTGCCCATCATCCGAATTCCCGCTGCCCCATCTTTGCCTGTTCCGCCGTTCACAGGCCGCCCGAGCGTGAATACGCAGGTGCAGAGCCGCCTGCGACTTCTCCTGTGTTGGTTCAAGCTAGGGGTCCTATGGGACGGCCCGTGCTGAACACGGTGAGGCCTGGTCCGCGTCCGCGACCGTTGCCGAGGTAGTTAGGACTCCCTGATCACTCCCTCTAGTCATCGCTCAGATTTTGATTTGTGGCCGTCGTTCTTTTCGCTATATCTATGTAGATTCATTGACGACAACGCACTGTCATGCTCTTGTGCGCCTCTGTTGCCAGAACACTCATATCCAACCCTCGGTGAGTGGCACGCCACAGGACACCTTCACCTTGGTATGTACGATACAGTGCTGTCGTAGGTTTAATTCTAACATTTCGGCTGAATGTTTACGTTTGCACCCAATGCCTGCACCCCACTCGAGGCGCCGGATATAATATACTTGAACAATTGCATCAGCCTGAGCCACCGCCTCCTAGCTCTAGCAATCCTTCCCGCCGGGTATGCGCACTTGCACAGTGAGCATCTTGGCCATGAAGGCATGAACAGTGATGGGCAGCCCGCTGTGCTGAGCATGCAGCCCGCGGATGTCAGTCAGCATCCGCAGGCGAAGCGTACAGCAGGTGGGCTCAGTCAGCGTCTAAGTTTCCTTTTCCGTATTATCCGCTCGGTCTCACATATGATAGGGTTGTGTATGTAGTCCAGGTCTCGCCTGGACCGTTCGCTATAGTTTCTGTGGCCGCCCCCCCCTCACACTCATTTTCGTGATCGCGACGCGTCGGCCATCGACCACGTGACCGCGCCTCTTCCGTAGCGCCGTCGTGTTCAACTCCTTTTGCCTTCTCGTCACTCTGCTCACTCATTCACTGTCTCCCGCTCCCCCTGTGTATCGCTCTCAGCTCGTATCTAGGCTGTTTTGTAGCTACCAACAAATACATGTTCTAGTTCCCCCTCATTCCGTGTGCGATCTCGACTTCGACTTGCGACCTTCGACTTCCGATACTCAACGCTCGGCTTCGCCTCGCGTCTCGCGTCCTTCTCTCTCTCACTCTTCCTCTCACGTGTCCTCAGGTCCACGTTCGGCGGACTCGCCCTCGCATCGTCAGTCCCAGCGGCGGGACAGACACAGTCTGACTCATCAACAGCCTATTCGCCGCGAGAGTCATCAGGATGCTAGTTGCGGAGGTAAAGGCCCACGACCGAAGCTCGAGATAATGCTGTGACTACCGACTGCCAGTGGCAAGGGCGCGTTCGTGGCAGCACTTGGGCCTGGGCCGCCTGGAGGATATGGTCGTGCGCTCCCTTTAATCTCTTGCAAAGAGATATGAATGCTTAATTAGGGATTGCAATATACAACGATTGACTAGTCTGAAGTGGTACACATGTATATAGCGAGCCGGACAGAGGAGAGAAGACAATCCAAGACTGAAAACACGGTGTGCACGGGACAAAGTTGGAGAGGGAAAGAGTAGATAATTGTGCTTGGGGGAAGACATCGACTCAACGCATAATTCATCGACGACCGCTCGCAGCACGGCCTCGTCCACCCCGTCCACCCCGTCCGTTGCCGCGCGACCCCCCAGCAGCTTTAGCGTCCCCGGCGCCGTCTCCCCGAAGAGATCGCCTGCTCGTCGAGCGAGTGACGCGTGTACCGGTGCCCGCACTGGTCCCTGCGGAAGTAGTAGCCGTAGTGTTGCCCTGTCCAGGACGACGTGCTACGATACCGCTCATGCTCCGAGTCCTCCGCATGTTCGTCTGTGGGGCAGCTGGTCCAGCAGCAGCAGCCTGCGCGGCGACGTTGGCGGCGCTGCGGCTACGCGTGACTCGGCGAGCAGGTGCTTCGTTCGCTGTTTCCGTCGGGGCGGCAGGTGCTCGGCGAGCACGTTTGGTAGGACGCATGTTCTCTGTTGATTCGGATGGACCGGCCTCTGGTGCGTCAAAAGCGGGAAGAGTGGCGTCGAGAACAGGGGGGTGGGCGCCGGTCGCAAGCTGTGCTTCTGCCGTATTCCCAGTGACAAGCCGATTGGTGTCAGGAGTACACTTTGACGGCTGTGCAGCGGTCTCGGTCAAAGAGCGTTGGGTCATCTCATCGCTGGTGAGGACGTCATGTGAGGGCCACAGGCCCACTTTGTCGTGGTCGGAGAGGAAGGACTTGAAGATTGTTCGTACTTTCTTGTGTGTCTCAAGCTGCTTCGCGTTCCTATACATTTTCCGCGTGGGTCCTTTATCCATCTGCTCGTCCTCGTCCTCTGTTCCTGAATCTTCGTCTTCCGTATCGAGTTCGGCCAATACTTCCTCAAACAGGTCGTTGGAGGGAGATGGGCTACTTTGCGACTCTGGGATGGCGTGCAAGATTTGGCGAGCGGGGGTCTGGGGAGCGTCCAGCGCTCGAGATCGTGCCTCCCATGTTTGCACAGCGTAGCGAGAGCGGAATATACGCAACAGCCTCTTGATGAGGGTGTTCAATATGTGATCCTTTTGGTCGGTCGCTGCTGGTGTAGAAAACGCAACGTGGCACAGCCCAAAGACCAGCTGACCCTGAAGGACGGACTCGCTTTTCGCATATGGAACGATGGGTCTACCCATCATGTCCCGCGTGTGCCCCTCGAAGTAGTCATGATGGAAAACTTCCATCGCGTCCGGTTGGATGTTGGAGTTCATGCGTCGGAACGCTCCGTAGACAAGCACATGGGTAAACGCCTCGAGTTCGTCTGGGATTGTCACCGGCGCTCCCGGTTGGGCGGTGAGGAGGGAGACTGACATGAAGTGCCATGTTCCCTGAGTGCCGGTCAGCTAAGTGCAGGGAGAAATGACGATTGTCACCTACTGTTCGTTCAGGCTGAAGGGCTACTTGTTTGGTTTCGTGTTTGGCAAGTTCCCAGTCGGCGAGTAGACCCTGCCAGTAGACGCGGTACTTCCTCGCCTTGTCGTCACGTACGACGCGGGGATGGATTAAGAGGTTTCCCGCACTGACGTCTCGATGCATGTATTTGCACTTTACGAAAGCCATTTCGTGTGCTTGAACGAAGAACGATATCATAAGATACGTTTAGCATACTAGAGCACCAGTCAATGGGATAGGTACACGTACCACACAAGCAGTCGAATATAATCCGGACCAGTTGGCGACTGCTGGTAAAGTCGGTGAACGGCAGACATATTTCGCGCACAACGAGCCGGGTATGAACCATGTGTCGCAAGCCCGTACCCTGTAGGTGTGCGTTCTCATTCTCGACATCGTCGGCAGATCGTTTGATGCCTCGCTGAAGCGAGGCAATCGATGGCTTCTTGTAGCGGGCCGCGTCTGCCTGGTTCGGTGTCGAGGCAACAAGCGTCGGAGAGATCATGGACGATTGAGAGGTCGAAGGCGTGTGATTATATTCCCGAGGATCAACAGTCATCGGAAATTTAGACGTGCTGCCGGACATCGCGGACCTCAACTGCGAGGGAGGATTGCGAACCTGGGTCCGCTTGCCTGATTTTCCACTTGCGCCAGAGCCAGAGGTTTGAGAAGCCGTGGGCGGCAGGCTGACTCTCTTGTGACCGGTCACGGGAGAGTATTCTGATGTTTCTGTCTGCTGCTCGCATGCATTGGGCTCAGTTCCGTGAACGTCCTTGTGGGTGATGACAGTAGGAATATTGAAGACTTTCCCCTTGTTGAGCACGTCGAGAATAAACCCCTCGGAATCAATGAAATCGTAGTACGGCCGCCACGAGTCCTTGAACCAGACAAGCCGCTGCGTCTTCCACTCTAGAGCCACGAAACCTTTTGTTCCACGGCCGACTATCCCGAACGCAGTGAAGTGGGGCGCGCCTACAAGGTAGTCCTTGCCATCGACCTTCAGTACGTATCGTGGGTAGCCTCTTTGTAGGGATCGTCGGAAGTACTCTCGGATGTGGGTGAAGACCGGGATAGTGGACAGCGGGCGCGGATGCGTGGAGGATGGATCTGGACAACAACACGTCGGATCTTGATGCAAACAGTCGTCTCCATCATCCAGCTCTTCATCCGGTGACGACGCCTTGGGATCGAGGAAGCTAGGATGGATCTCGACTCCGGGCTCGAGCCACCTCTCCTCATGGCTGAGATCGGATGGGCATGCTGTTGCGAGCGCATCCATCCTCTTCCAACCGCATGAGTTGGGCGAGAGAGGAATGGCGGTCATGTCACGACCCTGCTGTTCGGGACTGAGTTTCGAGAAGGCGTACAAGACCTTGAGAAGCTCTCGCGTGGCTAGTGACGACTTGATGTAGTTCACCGCTTCGGTGACGATAACTCCAGAGCGGTCCCAGCGCATCGCCCGAAAGGTATCGCCGTTCACGAAGAGCATGAAAAGCGCGGTCCGATGCTGGTAGCGGAAAACGGTCTCGGCATAAGACATGATCTGGCCACGAACCGTCCTTCGTGAGCGAGCATCCGAGTCTGGATCGTGGCCTAGCCTGTCGTCAAAGGGATCGAGACTCGTGCCACCGCGCTTGAACTCGATCGACAACTGCTGCAAGGCCCAGTTAGGGACGCGGGGCTCGACCCGGTGGCGATCGGCTTTGAGGATGAGCGAGCCGTCTATCTTATTTTTGTTCTTGTCTGATCCTTCATAGTGATCTTCGGACAGATGGAGAAAGTGCCCGGGACACAACTCGTGCTCGTTGTCGATCTTTGCCTGCAATGCTCCATGGTTAGAAACCGACGCAGGGAGAAGTAACGGTTAGACGCACCCACGCGACCGAATAATCCTTCTCAGATACATGCTTCCCGACCAATTTGTCCCTTAGTGAGGCGGAGATAGTGGTAAGCTTCTTGTTGGTGATTTCGAAACCAGCGGCGGCATTACAGAGGACAGCAGAGTGAAACTGAGCCAGACTCATGCGGATGGTGCAGTCGGGACAGTCCTTCATCATGTTCTCCCGTCTGTCGTCTGCTGTGACTTGTATATCGGTACTGGGAAGGCGGCCAGTATCGGAGCACTTGAACTTCTGTGAGAATGGTGTGGTGTGGAATGTCTGTTCTTTCAGACGATGAGGAGCCATTGTGGAGGTAAGAGAAAGAGTCCACAAACCTTGCAGGCGCTGGAGTGCGCTTTATAACCAAGACTAGATGGGAGGGCGTGGCCACTGGTTATACCTACCACGCAGCCCGGCAACCCGGCAGACAACGGATAAGTCATCTGATGTAATCAAGCAATGCATTTGACTCACTCAGAAGCAGTCTCTTTTGTGCGCCCGAATTGAACAGGGGAACAATTGGGCAAGGTGAGCGCGGGGCCAACAGGTGACTATGCTACGAGACTCGGGGGATGTATCCTTCTGCAGTCCTGATGTAACCCGGTCAGAGCTTTCTATCATATCAAGCACCAAAAGCCTCGCGTACTCACGACGTCTGCTCTTTCAGCGAGACAAGAGGCAACAAAGGGGCGGACAATGAGTGTTGGGAGCACGCTACGAGGCTCCAGAAACGCTCCTTTGTCGAACATGTCACGCCTGTCACACCGCATCAATCCGTGACTTTAACGCTCGTCAGACATCATAGGCGGAGGCGATGCTCGCGTGGCGCGCCCAAGTCTTTGTCGAGGACGTCCCACCGGAGTGTATGTCATGGGTCATATCGTTCGAGAACTGACATCCAGCACCATTGGTTGAGTCGCGACCGTCGCAACTTGGATGTCGACTTGCCAGACCCTGAGTCAGCGCAGTGAGTGCGCCGCGACTCGGCGACGCGACTCTGTCGTCAACTTCGCACGGCGACTCCGAGTCGGAGCTTAGAGCTATGTCAACGTTCAACGTTCTCAGGCCGAGTCAGGTAGTGGACACAACGTCTCGCGTCTCACGTCTCATCCTCGCATCACGATCGTTCACCCACGCAATTTGAATATGTTTCTCCCCGAGTGACTCCCGAATTTCAGATAGAAATGGAGGAGGACCATGGAATAGGTGATTGTACGGAGAAAGGAGACAGGATTCCTACTACTATGACAAGCAAACAAAGTATCTGACGCAAAGTGAACATGGTCAATTTACGGCTCAAGCCTCCGGCAGAGAGACGTTGCAGAGAGAAGTCTAAGAGTATCGACATGTTGGCACGACTCACTTTGTCATCGGCGGCCACTGGCCCCAGAACGACCTCGTTGGCCGCCGCGGCCACCTCGTCCGTGGGAAGCTCCGCCAGCTTTGTTCTGCCCTCCGACATGCTGGCCTAGGACGCGTCTGCTCGTCGAACGAGTGACGCGTGTACCAGTGGCAGCGCTGCCTCCGCCCCGCGTCGTGCCCGTGCCCGAAACAGTGCTGCGTTGTCCGGGGCGACGCGCTACGATCCCATTCATGCTGCGTGTTACTCGCCTATTGGCCTGTGTGGTGGCAGCTATAGCAGGAGCAGCTTGGGCGGCAACGTTGGCAGCGGCGCGGCTCCGCGTGACTCTACCAGCAGGTTCTTCGTGCGCTCTTTCCTTCGGGGCAGCGGGCGTTCGTCGAGCACGTTTGGCAGGACGCGTGTCCTCGATCGGTTCGGATGGACCGACTGGCGCATTTAAAGCAGAGGGCCCTGGGATGGCGTTGGAGACAAGCGGAGGGGCGTCCGTAGCGTTCCGAGTGCGTGCGCTGTTTCCAGTGGTGACTCGGTTGGTGCCAGTCGTAGAGTGCGATGCATTCACAGTAGCAGTAGTCGTAGAGGAGCCGACGTCGATGTCATGTGGTAGAAGATCGTGAAGTGGCCACAGCGGCCCATGATTGGGGGCAAAGAGGAATTGCTTGAGAATGCCTAGGACGAGGTTATGTTTCTCGAGCTCCTGAGCGCCCTTGAAAATCCGTTGATTCGGCTCATCAACATCGACCGACCGCGGAGCGGCTGAAAAGTCAGCGTAATCGTCCATTTCAGATTGGGGGTAGAGGAAGTTGCGTGGAGGGTGGGACGGAACTGGAGCTGCTGCTGGTATTGGCTCACTTCCCGACTGATGGATTTGGCGCTCGCGGGTTTGGGATCTGGTTAACTTTTCCAATTGCTTCTCCCATTTCTGGACAGAGTAGCGAGCTTGAATTGTCATGAACAATGTCGCGATGAGCTCGTTGATAATATGCTTGTTGTCAGGATCACCGTCTGGGAGGGAAAACGTAACAGGTATGGAAGCATAGTGTAGCTTGCCCAAGGTAACCGATAATTGCTTCGCAAGGGGAGCAGAGAGGCTGCCATCGGCATTACAGGAGAAGCCCGAAAAATAGTGTTCATGGAACGCCTCGAGCGCCGCACGGAGGCTACACTTCATGCGCCGCACTGCTCCGTAGACGAGCACATGTACGAAGGATTCAATCTCGTCGGGAATTGTTGCAGGTGTTCCTGGATTGGAACCGAGGAGGGAGACCGACGCAAAATGCCAAGTCCCCTAAGTTTGTGTCAGCGAAGTGTGGAACAGCTAAATCAGATACATACTGTACGTTCGGGCCGTAGGGCAACTTGCTTCTCCGAATGTCTCGCAAGTTCCCAGTCCGCGAGGATCCCACTCCAGAAGACGTAATGCTTCTGCGAGTCTTGGTCAAAGTAGACGGTAGGCCGTATGAGGAGATTTCCCACACTGACGTCGCGATGCATATATTTGCATCTACTATAAGCTTGCTCGTGTGCTGTTACAAGGAAAGGTGAGTACGTGTCACTGTGGAGTACACTGATGCACGTACCTCTCAGGCACTCGTAGATGATGCGTACCATCTGCTTGCTACTGGTGAAGACGGTGAATGGCAAGCAGATCTCGCGGACGACGAGGCGAGTGTGTACCAAGTGACGCAACCTTGTGCCCTGGAGTTGCGCGTCCTCGTTCTGTACGTCTTCGGCCGAACGCTTGAGTCCTCGCTTCAATGCGGCAGGTGATATCCTGCAGGCGAGATTGCGATCTACTTTGCCCGGTGCTGATGCAATGAGATCGGCGAGGGGTCGCATGTTCGACTGCGACATGGAAGGCATGTGGTCCGGACCGGCCCAAGTATGATGTATCGCCGCTTCTGGAAGGCGGGACGCGGCTCGGACAGTGATAGTAGGCTTTGGAACACGCTGTCGTGCTTGCTGCCTACCTTTGAGTTGCCTGCCAGTGTTGTGCGGCGCTGCAAAAGGACGAGAGGACGAGGGATGTGGTAGCACTCTCTTCTGACCAGTGATACGAGAGTATTTGGAGGCCTCCGTCTGTTGCTCGACAGCTTCGCCTTCTGCGGTGTCAGGGACATCCCCGTAGGCGAGGACAGTCGGTACGTTCTTTACTCCGGCCTTGTTGAGTTCTTCGAGAATGTGCCCTTCGGAGTCTATGTACTCGTAGTATGGTCGCCACGAGTCCTTGAACCAGACAAGCCGTTGCGTCTTCCATTCAAGAGCGACGAACCCCTTCGTACCCCGACCCACCATGCCAGACGCGTGAAAGACGGGCATGCCCACAAGATAGTCCTGGCCATTGACCTTCAGTACGTGTCGCGGGTAGCCTGCTGAGACGGATCGCCGGAAAAGGTTGCGAACGTGGGTGAAGATCGGGATAATTGACTGCGGGCGTGAGTGTGTGCATGATGGCTCCTGACAAGCGCACGTCGGATCTTGATGTAGACGGTCGTCGTCGTCACCCAGCACTTCATCTGGTGACAACGCGTGCGGGTCGAGGAAGCTAGGATGGATCTCGAGCCCTTCCTCAATCCACTCCTCCTCGTAGTTGAGATCAGATGAACACGGTTGAGCGAGCGCATCCATCCTCCTCCAGCCACATGAATTGAACGAGAGAGGAGTGGCGGTGGTGTCAAAGCCTTGCTTCTCGGGGCTTAGTTTTGAGAAGGCGTACAGCACCTGAATGAGTTTTCGAGTGTCTCCACAGCTACCGATATAGTTGACAGCTTCAGTCACGATCACCCCGGAGCGATCCCAGCGCATCGCCCGAAATGTCGGGCCGTTGACCAGCAGCATAAAGAGCGCGGTACGATGCTGGTAGGTGAAGACACGCTCAGCGTAAGATGAAATTTGCTCACGAACCGTCCTTCGAACAGTCTGTATATCGGAGTCTGGATAATCGCTCTTCCTGTTGTCAAACGGATCGATTCGGTTCGTTCTGCCGCTTTTGAACACGATCGACAACTGTTGCAACGCCCAATCGGGGTCGTCGGGTTTGACGCGGTCGCGGTGGGTCTTAAGGATGAGAGACCCATCGATTTTGCTTCTGACCGAGTCATCCTCGGCGTAATTATCCTCGGATAAGTGGAGGAAGTAACCAGGGCATAACCCGTAAGTCGCGTCCGCTTTCTCCTGGAGCAAACGTTCGTAACCAGAAGCAGCAGATACAAAGACTATTGAGACATACCCAAGCAAGCGAATACTGTTTGTCCGCGATATACCCTCCTTTCATAATGTCCCTCAGCGCGAAGTGGATACCAGCGACCTCCTTTTGACTGCGGTTGAAATCGGCCCCAGCGTTGAGCAGAACGTCGGAGTGAAACTGAGCAAGAGTCATCGAGATTGAGCAGCCTGAAAAGTTCGTCATCATGAAGCGTGTGAATGCTGGCGAGTGACTGTCGGTGCTGAGATGGGCTTGGTCGTGAGGAAAAACGGTGCTGACTTGAGCTCTGAGTACTTGGTAGGCAGTGAGGAGTCGAGGTGGAGATAGCGGCGCCGTACAGACGCTGGAATTAGAGCCGTCACCAGAGCTGTAGTACAGTACACAGTCCGCTCCTATCCGGTGCAAGGGGGACTAGCTGCCAATTTGGGCGCCGCGATGGGGCAGAGATAAGGTGACGACCCAGCAGAAGCGCAATCCGCAGTCATTCAATACAAATTGTCCAAGTCACCTCAGGGTTGCGGACAATGCGGTTGTCAGCAAGTGCGAAGCGCCAGCTGTTGACGGAGTGGCTGTGCTCAAGGATGTGTAGTTTACGCTAGCGCCCGTTACCCACTGCGAGGACCGTTACCTCTTGTTAGTATGCTGCTCAGTAGTAGGGCCACAAAACCTGTGCGCGCTGTGCCTCGCATGATGGCCATTCCAATGCGCAGAAGGGGCGGAAAGCGTCAACGGGGGAACATGGGGGAACATGGCGCTTGTTGCCTTAAGCGAGACCGCGCGTTTCGTCCCGATTGGGAATGCCGGCTACGATCGCATGTTCAACTTGGCCATCGACCACCATCATCCTTTGTTGCCCTTTCCTGTCTACCTCAATCGCCCATTGTACTCCTCCGCTTTGATTGTGACAGCCGAATCCACGCGTGATTCACGTCTATATACGGTCACATTGGCCATACTCCCTAGCGCCACGCTCCGCCTTCTCTAACCAGCTGCGATATATAAGACCGCGCCGATACTCCTTGTGAGTCCAGCGTTCCTCTATCTCCAACCTTCCTAACCATGGCTCCTCCTCCTCCTGGGGTAACAGCCACCCCGGTATACGTTAGCTCCCACACAGATTTATCTCTTCGTGGAGAGCCTGGTCGCAAGGTCCCTCTCGTGCAGCGACGTCTCAAGGGCGTAAAAGAGATGGCCAATAAGGGTGTAGGCTCACAATTCTCTAAGTTTGCCACCACTTTCTTCCCTTGCTCCGAACCGAGACCACCCCGAGACAACAATCCCTTCTTGGAGCTCCTCGACGCCTCCACGGAGCCAGATGTCACAGCTGAGTTTGTGAGTACACCATTACTTATTGCGACAAGTATTGCTGAGACACCGTCCACTGTTTTCTTCTTAGATCAAGGCTGTAAATGATGAGAAATTGGCTCCTGGTCTCACCATCAAGTACTGTGGGGATCGTCCCGACCACACGATCCTCAAGGATGACAAGCAGAGGGTCGACGCTGCTTTCTACCGCAATTCCCTTGTACCGGAGGACAACGCTACACTCTGGGCCAACCAACTAGTCCCCGTCGAGTTCAAGCGTCATACCGCCTCCAGAGATCCATTCGAGGACACACCGGATGGTGGCGTGTTCGCTACCGAAACGTTAGATCGTAAGGACGTCCGCGCCCAGATTATATCCTACGCCGAGCTCGTCTTTGCCGTCCAGCAACGCCTTGCCGTCTTCACCCTGGTCGTTATGGGGACCAAGTGCCGCTTCATCCGTTGGGATCGTTCCGGATCCATCGTCACGAGGCTCCTCGACTACGTCGTCGAATGGGAGTTCTTCTGCGACGTCCTCTGGGGCCTTGCTCAGTGCTCGGACGAACAGTTGGGACTGGATCCGACGGCAGTGCGGCTCTTCCCTGGCGACGCAGACTACGAGCTTATGGAGGAGGCATCCAAGAGCTGTCCCACTGACGTCGACCACACGGAACGGCTGCTGAAGGAAGGCGAGCTACCCAAGGAACCATTCGTCTTCGCCTATATCAGGCAGCAGTTCGCAGCGTCCTTGAACAACAAGTGGCCTCGCTACCGCCTCGAGGTTCCGGATGGATCTTGCGGGACTCTGACATTCTTGGTATGCAAGCCACGGTTTCGCGCCAAGGGCCTAGCGGGTCGGGGAACACGAGGCTTCATCGCCTACGATCCGCGGCTGAAACGCTTCGTATGGATCAAGGACGCCTGGCGAGCGCACTATCTCTTGGTCGATCAGGAAGGCACCGTGCTCGCACTTCTTAACGAACACCATGTTCCTTTTGTGCCGACCCTCGTTTGCCACGGAGACATCCAGGACCAAGAGACGCTTACCCCGATGTGGTGGAACGAGCAGAACAAGGCCGAATCCGCTTCCGCTCCATCCACCGCTCACTCATCGTCGACAACTCCTTCCATCGCTCCGTCGTCTTTGGGCCTGAAGCGCAAACGTAGCGTCGACGACGTCGAAGCTTCAGATAGTGCTCGGTCGGCGGACAGTGGGCTGTCCGTCTGCCCCCTGCGACTCCACCGTCACTATCGAATCGTCGAGGAAGAGGTCGCTCTGCAGCTGCATGAATTCCAGAACGGGAAGCAGCTCCTCTCGATTGTCAAAGACTGTGTTCAGGGTACGTGTGTGATCGTTCTCTTACGATGCAATGATAGATCATAACTACTTCGATCCACAGCTCATTTTTTCGCGGAGACGAGGGCATTCATCCGCCATCGTGATGTCAGCACTGGCAACGTTCTCATCTGGCCTAAGGTGGTGCAGACAGAGAAAGGCTCGGCTCTCAAGTGGACAGGCCTGCTCGTCGACTGGGAGATGTCGAAGCCGACCAATTTCTCTGCCGAGCTCCGCGGACCTCGTCAACCACAACGAACGGTAAGCCTCGTGTATATCGCTTACAGATATATCATGTACTGACTGGATTGATAGGGAACATCCCAATATATGTCGGTCGCGTTGCTCTCACGCAGAAAGACTGTTGAGACGTGTGACGAACTCGAGTCGTTCTTCTACGTTATCCTATACTGCGCTGTCCGCTACCTCAAGTCCAACTTCTTGGACGGAGATAGTATCGCGAACTTCATCGACCTGTTCTTTGACCATTTCGGCTATGCTAACGGAGTCTACACATGCGGTGACAAGAAGGTCCATGCTATCCACTCAGGGACATTGAGGATCGGAGAGGACGAGGATCTCAAGTTCAACAGCCCTATCGACAAGGTCCTGTCTACGCTGCTCTCTTGGTTGAAGGCACTCACCAAGGTCAGAAAGTTCGAGCGCAGCCAAGCAAAACAGGCCTCATCCGAGTCAGCACGGGTTACTCTCAGTACCTCCTCCACCCGGGCCACATCCTCCAGCAGCAGTCTCAAGGCCGTGGACAACGATATGTCCGCACTGACTCGAGGCGTCCGTGTGCGGCCTCCTAGATCCGAAGGCGCGCCAACAGTCGAAGATCGTCAGGACGCCGCTGAGCTCGACGGGCATCTGCCTATGTTCGTGTGCCTCGACAATGCGATCGAAACGGAACAATGGGATTTGGACGACAAAGTGGGAGACCAGGTCCCTCGGACGTGGATCCCGAACGTCGTGGTTGCAGGAGAGACCCTCGGCCAGGACGACTCTACTACCAGCAAGCGGGCCAAGCATGGCGAAGGGGCCCCGACAACGGAGTCAATGCCGGCCCCGCCGGTATTGTTCCCATTGTTGCCCCCTCGTCCGGCTGTGACACCTCCGCGTAAGAAGTAGAGGGCAGTTTCCCCGATGACGCGCCGTGACTTGTCTCGTTCTGGATCTTCTGTTGTACGGTTACTTCATGTAATCAGATGTTGATGTGGGCGGAAGGCTGTATGTCTTTGCTTGCAAGCTGTTGTATGTATCAATACGATGGACGTTCTAATCTGAACGCTCTGCCGCGAGGGTTTTGCGATCACTCGGGAGCGTGGCACCTCAGTATGCACTGGCATCCGAGTCGAACACAACGAGCGCGCGTGGTCAAGCGAATGCGAACGTCAGTGCCACGTAGTGCAAGATGAAAGATAAGTTGTATTACCCAGGTACAGTGTAAGCCATAACGAACGCACGTCCGACCCAGGACACTACAAGCACAGCAGATATCAAAGAGCGCAGTATCAAAACGACCGTAGACAATGACGAAGGGGTGGATGTAAGTTGAGTCAAAAGAACAGACGACGAAAAGTCCGGGAGAGGAACAGTCCAAGAGAGGCGAGTGGTATAACAAACGAGGGTAGCAGTCAGAGTAGCGCTGCAACCGGTCAGGGTATGTGATAGGCCCTCTATGCGGGGGGACCAAGACCGGGGCGCGTGAAATCGGGATGGTTGGGCCAGTTGCCCAGTGCTCCGGGGTCTCCGCCGATGCGGACCCAGTTCGAGTGCGAGGGCGTGGGCCCATCGAGGACGAACATCTGCCACCAGCCTGGCGGGGAGACGAATGCGTTGGGTGGCGCGATGACCGTGCAGTCGTTACCGTTGCAGTGGAACTCGGGGAAGAGCGTGCGCATCCCCATAGAGTTGCCTGTGAACGATGTTCATCAGCCGCCTAGGACATATACACAGGGAACATGCTCTTACCGTGCTGAACACAGGTGTGCAGGAAAAGATCGAGGTTAGCAAGGGTCAGTATACAGAAGAGAGTGAGTACGAACCGTGCTCGACGTGGCTGTCGAGGGAATATCAGCTTGGCTCATGAGATAATATCAGCGTGCAGCTTACCAGCAATGAGCGAAACCCGCATGTTGCTGACGGGGCCCTGCGGGAGGTTGACGTGGAAGCTGTAGCTACCACCGTACGACCAGTCCTTTTCGTCGACCGTGAAACTCGGCTGGATGCGACCGTCGTTGAGGTAAGGGGGAATGTACACCTCGACACGAACTTCCTCGGGGTTCAGTGGGCTCTGAGGGTCGCTTCCGGAGATCAGGACACGGCCGTCCGGAAGGAGCTGTGCCATATTGGATCAGCTGATTACACACAGCGCGCGAGCCAGAAATAGCATACCGTGGCTTCGGAGTGGTACAAGCGTGCGACGATGGTGTTGTTGAGGATAGAGATACGAGAGCCAACGGGCTGGCTGGGGTCGTAGAGCAGTGCCGACAAGTTCGGGTCGTTAGCGAGACCAAAGCCGGCAACGCCGCCAAGAGCTCCGTTGACGATGAGGAAGGTACCGTCAGGCAGCGCTGGCAGGAGGCATTTCAGTTCGAACAAGCTCAAGGGACCGTGTTCTGTGAATGCTTACCCGCCTGTCAAAAGAAAGTTGATCAGTCATCATAAGTAAAGGTTTGAGCCAATATGACTCACCATGCAAGGCATAACGCGCTGAGATGGCTGTGGATGCGTTGACTGAGTACTATAGTTTCGTCACTGAGGAAAGTGGGGACAAACCATGCGCTCCAGAGTCCATTGAGCACCCTCAACCTCGGGCTGAATGTGGACACAATTGTCGACCGCGATGCCAAAGTTTGAACCTCCGCAGATCAGGACCGTGAGAGGTTCTGTGTACGGTGCGTGTTGAGGGAACAAGACCGCCGTTCCCTCGAGCGGGTAGGTGCGACCGGCGAGAGGGCTCACGACGGAGCCGGGCATGTTCGGCAACTCCTTGATCGTGTCGAAGGTGACGGGGTTGAGAATGCGAGCCTCGTTGTAGTAGCCTGCAGGTGTGTGAGTACCAATCCTTCAATGCACGCGCAACTCCAACGTACCGACGAAGATGTTGCCACTGGGGAGCATGTGAAGGAAGGGGTAGAGGTTGTTGGGATCCGTACGCTGCAGCCAATCCATATGCAGGAAGGTCGGGCCGCCTTCGGGCGTGGGGAGGATCTCGAGCGTGGGCTCCGCGATGTCGTTACTGCCCCTTTCACCACCGACGACGAGAACACTGCCGTTAGACATGACCAATGCAGATGGATACCAACGTCCTCGCTGCAAGTGCATCAGAACCGAATGCCCTGGCGTGAAATGAAGACGCACCTGCAGCCTCAGCTCATCGACGTTCTCCTCCCAGTCGTTGGTCCCGTTGACACCAGCGCTGCCGTCCGGAGCATACAGACGCACACCGAAGGTACTGTCGAGTGACCAGCCGCCGACAACGAGATGACGCCCCGCCCTATCCGGGAGTACGAGACCGCCTGAGCAGAACACATCCGTCTTCACATGCATCTCGCGCCAGGTCTTGTCGAATTGATTCACCAGCGACAGGTCGAGCTCGTAAGCACCGGTCGTGTTGGGGAACTCGCTCGTTCCGGATTTCTCCAGGAATGCGACCTTGTTATTGATACCTAAGGTGGCCAGGAGGGGAACCATAACACCTGGGACGAAAAATTCGTAGCGACCGATATTGGCAGGAGTCTTCCAGTCGTTCAGGGTCCCGTTCCATTGGTAGTACTACTTGCTTGTAAGTTCCTTATTTCTCTCCTGTTTCGTGTCCACACGTACCTGCAGCCTTTGTCCACCACCACAGAGATGAATCGGGTCTCCCGTGCATGCGATGTTGCAGTCAGACTCAGGGGCAAGGCCCTGACTAGTCTTGGTTACATCGGCGACATCACCACAGTCTAAGCCCAATGTCAGTGGTCCGAAACGCTCAGTATATCGAATACAGCTCACAGCACTCCTGTCCAAATTCGACACCTGCCGCAGGATATCCGAAGGCTGCGCACTGAGACAAACAGCCCTCGATGGTAGTGTTCGTCTCCGAGACGATCTGGTACAAGGGGAACACGCGCTGGTTGTTCGCACCCTCCCTGCGATGAAACGTCAGCAGCGGAACGCGCGAAAATAAGGAAAGAACACACTTGAGGCACCCTTGGTAGACATATTTGCCTGCGAGCAAATATAAGTCACGACATAATTCGAAGCAACAATCATGGCAGACAAGGCTATACCTGGGAGATTGTCCTTCAGCGGTGTGGGCACCGGTAGGGCAACAACCTTGCCGGTACTAGTGTAGACCTGAATGACAGGAACGTGCCTGGTCAGAAGCTTCGACGGACGTATCATCGAGAAGCCCGTACAGATAGCCGGTTCGGTCCTCCACACGCCTCCCTATTCGAGTCGTTAGTTCTCGCGCGACGAAGTGCTGTTAGTGGGTACGAACCCGGCGCTCCCTCCGCACGACATGTTACAGGTATCCTCTTCGCCCTTGACGGCCCCATCGATCAATGTGTTACCGCAGACTGTCGGGAGATGAATGATCAGTCTCCGCTATTGACAGGTGTCATGACACCGTGCAAGCACTCACAGCACTGAACGCCGAACTCCATGCCCGCCAAGGTGAAGTTCTTCGCAGCACAGGAAGCGATGCATGATTGCACTGTCATGCCCTGATTGTCATCGAGCTGCGTGGTCATGATGCGGCCGAACGCGTTATCCCTGGAAACGTCGACATCGAAGGTCAGTCGTGCGGCGCGAAGGCGGGAATGATGACACAGCACTCACACGAAACATGCGCCGTATGTCCATGTAGAGGGGAGACCGGAGGTGACGGGACTGACGCGGACTGGAGGATTCCCTCCGTTCCCGTTCCCGTTACCATTGTTGGGGGGCACAGGTGGACCGGGAAGGGTGCCAGTGAAGTTGTACACCTGACAGCGCTTGAGAAGGACGAAACAAGGAGCTATGGGTGATCACTCACGTTGAGACGGTTCGGGCCACCGCAGAACTCCGACGCGTTGCCGGCGCACGCCATGTTGCAGTCAGCAAGGGGGGTGGAGGCACCGCCGTTCCGGATTTCCGTGTCACAGACTAGGATAGAAGCCAGATATTAATGAGTCATCAGAGAATGTGAGGACGTATCAGTTCACTTACAGCATTGAGCCGCGAATTCGACGCCGGCAAGGGGGAAGTTGTTGTTAAAGCAGGCTTCCGTGCAGCCCTCTACTGAGAAGTTTCCGGGGACGTTGATACCGACCGCGAGAGTGCGAGCACCCACATCATCGCTGTCCGACTGAGTCAGCATGCGGACCCGTTGTCAACTATGGAAGATGCTCACCTGATGCAACCCAAAGACTGCCATTCACCAACAGATGGCACAGTGATGGGAGGTGGCGGCGGCTCGACGCCGTTCCAGTACACGCTAAGCCGGTCTATGGATGTGGGAACCGGTAAGAAGCTCGAAGCTCGAGAACCCAGGAAGCAATCCACACTCACTTCCTGCTCCGCACACTTCGGTGGCATCCCCAGTGCACGGCAAGTTGCAGTCCGCCAGCGTGGCGTTAGTTCCGCCGTTCGCGATCTCGTTTCCACACCCTGCAGAGATGTTGTGTGAGCACGCACTGCCATACACGGTTCATCACGTCATCGCGAGACTCGCGAGACGTACAGCACTCTTGGGCGAACTCCAGGCCAGCGAAGTTGAAGCTCTGCTCTGTACAGAAAGCGACGCATGACTCGACCGTCATGCCGGTGTTGTTGACAAAGTTAGCGCCGCCAAGCGAACGCGCGCCTTGGTCGCTACAACCAGAGTCAGCCTATGATGGGGGTGGCACCGAGAAGAAGACGCACGTAAAGCATCCAAGGAATGCGAAGTCCGTCCCGGGGACGTCAGGGGGGGCGGGAGCGGGATCGTGACGGGCGCGGAGGGTAGACGCATGTGAGATCTGCAGGGATGAAGAGGATTGGCATCGTCAGCAACCCGCAGGCGGCGAGGTCGAAGTATCACGTACGCGGGGAAGAGACAGTGCGAGCACTGCGAAAGAGGTGAGTGCTGCCATCCTCAGCAGGCCCTACTTCCAAACGGTAATGGGGGTGCTGTGGTTGAGCTGTCTGAGCCGCGCCGATGGGCTTAAGTAGCACGCGCCAGCCGCTTTACAATCATCGGGGTCAGCGGCAGCGGTCGCGGCAGACTGTCACGCGCTGAAGCATCGAAGGAAGAAGGCGCGACGGTCTAGGATCGAAACGACCGTCGTGCGGCATCACTCGCGCCGACGTCTTCGATCCGGACAGCAATGCGTTCCTTGCGACTCTCTCCTGGCAAAATTTTCCTCGAGGCCGATTGTATGCGTAAACACCGTATTCGCTACAGCCTTCTCGTCGCTTTCCTCGACGCGGGGTGTCTATTAGTGAGGTATGCACACTAGCTATTTGTGACGAGGTAATCAGCTGGGCACGAGGGCGCTGCCTCTCTTCGACGGCGTCAAGATGCGGAGGCTTACAATCTGACAGCGTCATAGAGTGTGCAACAGCGAGGCAACAAGCCACTCGCGTCTGTCCACATCTCGACAGACCTGGATGTAATTTGCAGCGCCTCGCTCAATCGCGGTAGTTGCGGAACGAACAGATGGACGCCTACACTTGCGATTTTTGGTATGCGCGCCTCGTCGGTCGGTTTGCATGAGTGAAGGACTGCAACTTTCCCACGTGGCCGGCGGATCGAGCAATCGCCAGGGGTAGGACCGGCCCCTCATCTGAATCTCGTAAATAGCACCGTGGCGTTTGGTGTCCGTCCAGGGACAACATAATGTTACTCCTAGATCCATGCGAGATTCGTTCCGAAAGGGACGAACGACAGGGAGCAGTTGCCCTGCTTCAGGTCTGACAGTTCGAGGCGGACGTAGGCCTGATACAGTGCTGCGGGACCCATAAGCAGTGCTCGCGTACAGTATGGAAAGTGGAAAGTGTAGTCGGGCGCGCTCACCTGGCAGCAAAACGTACTCCATCTGTCCTCGCCAGGTCGAACCGCCGTCCAGGACGTGACAGATTGCACCGAAGTGCGTCTCACGGATCATGGCCGACATCACCAGCATTCAAGGGGGCGACGTGGATGTGTTCGCGTCGGGATTGCCGTCGAGCGCCTACTGGATTGGAAGAGGGCGAGGCGGTTTGAGCACCGAGTCGTCTCTGGATGGCAATCGACGTCGACGTGGCGGACGAAAGGTGGCATGGAAGGGAAGCACCCCGTCGAGTGGGTCCGCGCCACTGCAAGCGACACCGAGACTGTATGGCAAGCTGATAATTTGGACTCCTACCGCGGCCTTTGAGCGGAGTCGGGAGCTCCCGAAAGTAGCACTTCCTTGAATCAAACAGTAGAGTGCTCTGCATGGTTGGATCCGAAGCGTGGGAGACTTGGGACTTACTACATGTACTTCTCTTCCGGGCTCCTCCCTACGGCCTCTTTACCAGACTCTAGAGAGGCGTGGCATGGGAGGTAATCGCTGTGGGCAGGTACCGTCTAGTATACAGAGCGTCCACGACATTGATGAATACCCGCTCTTGGCGCACAAGTGCAGCCGCGCGTCACCATCATCCGCGCATCCTCTTACACCGGCGTCCGCCTTCGAATGGGAAGTGCCTTGACGGGACATGGGAATTCGACGTGCCTAGGCATGCTCCCACATGCGTGCATGGTCACTACGGCGAATCCGTGAGCAAGTCTGTTCCGTTGATCCGAAACTTCAGGTAGAACGGAGCAAGCACGAACCTGAGCCAAGGTCCTAGTGTTGACCGCGGGGGACCTTGTGCGGATGCATTGGCGCGGGACCGCTGGCCGGAGATAGTCGATTCCGTTCGCGGGTGCTAAGGTGATCTTCCTGACGCCACGGAGGCGGCAAAGCGCAGAAGACCTCCACAGACCAACCTGGTTCGGTCTTTGCATATGTCAAGGCACGCGGGGATGAACCACCGAGTACCCAATTCACGGACGCTAGTAAGCAGGTTCACAACGCCTGCCATGGATTGAATCTGGAAGACGTGGTGGATCATCGCCTTGTTCCTGGACGAAGCCGGGAACTCGTCCAGAACTTGTGCGCGGAATGTCTTTGCGAGTGCGATCACTCGGGCCATAACATGGTAGACAGACCGCCGAACGGCAGCTATGACTTCGACATTGGGAGTAGGGAAGCTGAGGGGGGTAATGCGCCTGGTGCTGCAAATAGTTATCTATTGAGGGACAGTCGGTGTGTGGAAGCTGATCTATGGTGAGACATGCCCTCGCCGCTGGCATAGAGGTACTGGTATGCGCATGCTTTAGAATGCTTCTGACGGCGAGAAGGCGAGACTCTGCAATCCCAACTGCGAATATCAGCATCAAGACCAATGATACTATACCAGGCCCACCGGGCTCATCTGGTCGCGTCTACGTCCATGCCAACGATGCCATGGATGGCGCCGCAGGATGGACGGTCTAGCAGTGAGGTCTATAATTAGGCTATAAGGACGTACCTTAGAGTTCGCTGAGTGTACGAGCGTACCGCCAATGTTGGGCGTCGGGTCGGTTTGGTGATCGTCCAGGTCATCGGACCGTTCTACACAGATACCAAGTTGTGAGCGCATCAACACGCTCTGCGCCCCCCGGAGCGTGCGGATGTACGACGGAGATGTGGAGGACCTGTGACGGATGGACCGGGGACATGGCTATAAAAACGATCACTTACACAACTGTCCGTTACCGGCGTCGAAAGCAGTAACGGATGGAGCATGCGGAAGCATCGGACAGAACCCAACTCCGCCACTGTGCTAGTTCACATTTGGGGGCCTTTACTTAACCGGTAATGTCTAGAGAGTGTCGATGAGAGACTATTGAGGGGTGGATACGAATGCCCCGCGACCTCTGTTGTAGTTCTAAAGGGGCATGAGTAGCAGCAGCGTCTTCCGGAAGCACCTGAGGGTGGCGCGTTGGACATCAGCGACAAACCCAGTAAGTATATCACCGCGTACAACCTATATCATCTTTCCAAACTTTTGAGGGACTGCAGAATCAGTCGGAGGCAGTCCAGGATACGAACTGAAGTGAGCAAGCGATGGGTTTCGAATCTTTCAATGACGAAGCTGCGTGGGAAAGTGTGCAGGCGGTGGGCGAACTGTTTCTTCCATTTGTATATGTTTGTAAATGGTGGCGGAGCGCTTGGAGTCCCTAGTCAAGCTTATAGTAATAGTAATACTGTCGCGGCGTTCTCTGAACTTCCCAACATCAACCTATGGATGTCGTGCGTCAGATTCTCCTACTCGTGCTTTCAGATGGAATACTTTGCATGTGCGACTTTGC
Organism: Coriolopsis trogii; assembly: GCA_020543525.1. Classification (NCBI taxonomy): domain Eukaryota; kingdom Fungi; phylum Basidiomycota; class Agaricomycetes; order Polyporales; family Polyporaceae; genus Coriolopsis; species Coriolopsis trogii. Next base: position 390,238 of record JAHYIO010000002.1, read on the forward strand.
AATTCTCCGTCTTGCCAGTCGACAACAGTCACAGGGATACTAGTAGATTGTCTTCATAATCACGCACCGCGACATTCGACGCAGGTTCAGCGATTTGTTGCGAATCATTCTGATTTACTCTTATGGTCTTTAGGACGCTGTACTCACGCTGTTATACAGGCTCTTGATGTGTACCACATACAACTGTCTGTCAATGTGTGTCCAATTTCCTACATTGTGCCACGAGATCTGGCGCCGCCCTGCCCTTCTTTCTCTCAGGTGTCCTCCGGTTCCTAGCCCCACAGATCAAGGCAAACCTTCTCCGCAAGAGAACATGGGGAGGTGGAGAAGGTGCTGTCACTCAAATTGCCTGTCGCTGACAACATCCGAGAGCAGATACTGACATATGGCTCCCGCCACATCTCCGCACCAATGCAGACACCGCGCGCGATCCGCGCTCCCGTCGGTCACCATGCCATCATACTGCCTCGCGTCCTCTTCCAGATGTCTTCTGGACTTCGAGGCGACTTACTACCACCTCCAATATTCTATCATGTCTCCCTCGGGTCGCCTCTGCTGTTGTTGCCCACCTAGGGAGTGGACATAAAGCCTCACGGAGGCACCCGTGACACGCTACCGCTCCGTCAACCTTGCTTCCAGGATCGCGTGAAGTGAATCTCGGAATTGAAGGTGTCCGGACACGCTTCCCGGTCGCCATGAGCATCATCGTCGCTGGTCGAACGTGCTATGCTTGGGGCAACGCATACTGAATCGAAGCCAATGAGAAGGTCATGTTGCGCACTGCGATCTTCTTGCCTTCTCACAGACCTCTTGCTCAAGCTAACGGTTGAATGGTCACAAGGCTCAATGTCCCCAATGCATGTAGAGATGGCGGTAGTCACCCCATAGTCATGACCCACAATGAAATGTAACCCGCAGATTGAGTCGACATGCATGCACTGCCGCAACTTGTGATTCCTGCGCCGATGTCGACGACTGAAGCAACATGCGGTGCCACAACAGCATTGGCGGTTCGAACGACGCCACGAATAAATCAGGACCGCTAGGATATGTTTGCTGAATGTCAGATCCTCAACTAGAGTGCGTAACTAGCGTACAATGGCCTAAGAGGTTACAAAAAGATGTATATTGGCCATATTTATACGTATTTCAACGCCGGGATAGCTCAGCTGGGAGAGCAACAGACTGAAGTTCTGGAGGTCGCGTGTTCAATCCACGCTCCTGGCATCACAGATTGTCGATTTCTTTTTCTGTTGTCGTTCCCTTCGATATTGCGTTTGCCGCCATACTATCTCGTCTCCCCCGTCTCCCCAAGTAAGTATAACGACACGAACCAACGCCTAACCTCCGTCACTTCGAGTATGCGCATCTTCGTTGGGTCGCTGCAACCGAAACATCCGCGACGTAGTCTTTTCGTCTCTCGCAACAAACAGCACAAACTCAGATCCACAACTGCCTCCACGAATCTTACCCGTCCTTCCAACCCACAGTGACCTCCATCCACTCTGCCTTTCCCGTTTGCGCGCCCTCTCGAGTGTACCATAAACCTCCAATCTCGACCGCCCGAGCGCAACGTCAAAGAGGGCCGTATCCACGCGTTCGAGCTCGTCAGACCGACCGGAGCTCTCAGCTCCTACTCATGATGGGGCACTGGGGGGGGGGGGGGGGGGCTCGAGTAAACTGGATATGGTCGCACCGTATACGCACCAGCGAACTCGCGGGATCAAGGTGTGGGCATACGACATGACGACTTCGGACGAGCAGCGGGGCGCGAGACGGAGGGTTCGTTGTTGGCGGTTCGAGTTGTCGGGGTCGTCGGCTTGCGTTCGCCTGTGTCGATGGTCGATCTTCGCGGCGCGCGGGGTAGATCCTGCTGGCTGGGGAACGGAGAACTGTAAGCGACGTTGTCGAGAGAGGCCGATGAAAGACAGAGAGGATAAGAGAGACGAGAAGGCGGAAGGTCGCATATCGGGAAACGTTGAGCTGTCGGAATGCATGCTGTTTGTCGCGTGCACAAGAAAGCGAACGTATCGGTGGACAACGTATAGGTTATAACAACGAAAGCATCGACAGCAAGACCGACAAGACAAGACAGCGAAACGACGACGGCGGTGGGGGAGCGATATACGACAGGAACAGAAGAAGGGGCTACGGGATACAGAGAATACATGCGGCTTTGTTCGTTGTCCGTCTAAAAACTACTATTTACATCCTACGCGGTAGGTATGTACAACGCCCCACCGCCCTCGAGGGACGAGGGGCGAATGTTCTATCCTTCACGTTGGGTGAAGGCGGGGAGGGAGAGAAAGGGAGGGGTGATGTCTTGTGGCTGGCATCCTACACGCGCACGGACAAGGGAACACAGGCTGAAGCCAGCTGTCGGCTCCCAAATACGCACGCGTGCAGGATGGCATTACATGCCACGAGTGATTGGCGAGGAGGAGGAGAGGAGGAGGAAGGAGGGTGATAAACGTGAGCGCGAGGCTCAACGCCGGGATGAGAGCGAGGGTGATCGTATGTGAGGAAGGTGGTAGGCAACGGCAGGGGAAGCTACTCGTACAACCTCGACAAGAGCTTCGACTTCGACTATCGACGGAGGATCGCAATTGCGAGAACGAGGCGGGAAGGGAAACACTGGACGCTACTGTACACGGTAAACACTACGGCCTATATCCGACAATCGTACAATATCAAGAACAACAATCGGCGAGGCACCGAGACAGAATGTTCGCAAAAGACAGGAGGAGGAGCGAGGGGGGAGAGCAAGGCATACAAACTACAAGAAAAGCCCAAGAAATTGACACTCACTATCGTACAACACACTGGCAGACACGGGAGCCAGGAAGCGAGACCGGACATGAGGGAGCGACAGAGACGGAGACTAGAGAGAGACGTCACGGTCATAACGAACGCATCAGAGCAAAGGAGCACAGACATACACGATAGCAGAACTGCCCAAGATCAGACCAGGCCCAGAAATCTGGGAGGGACGCAAATGTCCTCGTCGGATGTCCTTCTTCATGCCCCGCCTCCACCGCTTGTCCCGCCGCCACCACTGCTCCTCACGTCGCTCTCGGTGATATCCTGAATGCTTGAACCTCCGTGGGCTTGTGAGGTGCTCGACGTCGGCGGATAGCTGCTGTAAGAGGGCCACGGCAACGGGGGAGGGTACGCAGCATACCCGTGAGGTGGTGGCGGAGGATAGTATGACGAGTACGGGGCGGCTGTCGGTGCCGGTGCGGCGTCGCCGGACGAGTAGGGGTACGTCGACGAAGCAGCGGTGGCGCTGGCAGGGGGCGGTGAAGGGCTGTCTTGCGGGGGCGTGGTGGCATGAGGAGGGGGAAGAGGAGGGTAAGGAGCAGGCGAATACACGTGAGGAACCGGATACGGCGGAGGCACCGGATAGTAGGTGTAGGGGTAGGGAGGGGGGATGCTAGGGTCGGCGTAGGCGGGTTGCGGTTGGTGGACGGAAACAGCTGCGGTCTGGGACTGAGAATCCGCTCCTGTGGCTTCCCCTTGACTAGAAGCTGAGTTGTTCTTCTTTCTCGAGCGCTTTGGGGCATTCGCAGTCGGGCCGTAGGGGTCGTACCGCTTTGCCCGCTTGCTCGGTCCGGCATCAGAGTCGGCATAATAGCCATTGGAGAGAGGTGCTGGGAGCAAGCGGGGAGACAACTCTACGTCGTCAGCCTCACCCCTGTACCGTGGAATCCCGTCGACGCCAATTTCGACCTTCGGAGGATTGCGGAAGTGGGTTTTATCGAGATACTCCGGGCTGATAGTGAGCGAAGCCAATTCAGGCAGCGATGACGGTGAGCGCAGGCGGCCTTGTTCGACGTCCTCAATCTTGTAGTATGAGATAAGGTGTTGCGCAACGCCTCCTATCGTGAGTGAGAAGGTCTGGAACATATGGTCAGCGTCATTATCGGCGACAAGACGGCCTGTGCAGGACGAGAATGGAGAGCCGAGGCGTGGAATCGAAAGCCTGCGAGGGCTGACGACATGGCTGCATAATCACCCCAGAACTCCGCGCTATCTGCCAACGGTTGGCAGGGAAGGGACGCGTGGTGGCAGCCACATACGCGGGGGGTGTTCAGCAGAACTCCCGTGCCCACGCAGACGCCGCGAGAAGCCATCCCAGGACCCAGACCAATCTATGCTATGAGGAACGGGTCGCATGCGTATCGCACAGTGCAGGGCATGCCGGCATATGCTCGTGAAGAGCCAGCCGCAAGTGAAGGGCGAGTACGACACAAGACCAGCTGCAGCATCTGAACAACTGGTGGCGCGAGGTGGACGTAGAGTGGGCGCGTGAGGCGTTCAGGATAGGCCTAGGACCATGCGCGTATGATCAGAGAGCCGAGCAGCCACAAATAGCACCACCCCGTTCTCCTTGGGAAGGCGTAGCAGTGCCTGCTTCTCAACTTCGCTCTCGGCTAGACCAATCAATGTCGCTCAACGACTGAGGCAGGACATGACGCGTAGTGCGAGTGGCCCTGATGCACGACCAACACAACAGTGTGTATGTGCAAAGCCGTGAACGCTGCCGGCCTTGTCGGCCACGATGGCAGGAACGGGGTGTGACGCGATAGGGGCAGCACAAGCACCCTGGTGGTCCAAGCGCAATATGGCCATCCATATCTGGGCACGGAGAAAGACGCGACCAATGGGTGAGCGTCGCGATGGGAAGCGACCGCGACTTGGGCCACCAGAAGCCGCATATACCCCAAATGACTCCGACCAGACGTCAAGAAGAGCCACTATCAGGATGCCGCTGACCGTCCTGTGCGCGGAGCAGCCAATGCGAACAGGGAGAGGAACGGTTCGAGACGCATATAGTCGCCGTAGATGCGCACGTTTGACAGATGGGAGAAAGAGGGTCATGGTGTGCTTATCGGTACGAGTCCAGCACAGACGGAGAGCGCAATGGTCGAGCAAGACTCGCACCGACGCGTACCACGCAAGGGCAACGGAAGGGTACGGAGGCAAGGGCAGAACAGAGGAGGGAGAGGAAGCGAATGACATACCTTCTTCATCATGCCTCCCGGCTTGAACTTGTAGCTATTGGTGAGACTGCCCACAAGGAGTCGCTCCCGCTGCCTGTCAATTCCGAGACGGCTGGCCTCGCTCTTGGGACGAGAGAGAGTCTGACCTTCCTGCTTGACACCGTCCGGCTCTTCGACGGGAGGAGCAGGCTCAGCGCGAGCGCTCCTATGGCCTGCGCCCCTTTTCTCCGTCTCGCGATAGAGGAGGAAGTTGCCCAGGATCCTGCTGGGGCTCCAGAAGAAACCGTCTGTCCACCGCTTGATGCCGCTCTCGTCCTCGTCGAAGACGAAGACAGAGCCGGAGGTGATCATCTTGCGCTCAGAGTCGACAAGACGACGGGTCACGCGTGGGATCAAACCCCTCCGCGCGGCCTCGAGGATGAGCAGGGCGTCGCCCGTCGTCTCTATCCAGCCCGACCAGGGAGGCTCGGTCCATTGGGTGTTGCTCGATTGGGAGTCGTGGCCCGACATGAGGGTGGGTGCGCGGACGAGTGATGGGAGCTGCACATCGCCGATATCGACCAGGCAAACACCAGCAGCAACGGCAAGGACGATGGGGACGCGTCGAGGACGACCGGGACGTCAGCGAAAATACGAACAAAGTTTGGAAACAAAGTTGACTGACCGCGAGGTAGATTCCTCGGGCTGGTGGGCGAGGCAAGACAAGGTTCGCGCCCCGCCCTGCCGACAGCGCCACAATAAGTGGTCCTCCGCCCAGCCATTTTGAATCTCCGAACCAAGCTCCGCTCCTTCAGCCACAATCTGACCCGCCCGGTCTCCCTAAGAGGGCAGTCGCGGCGCGGTCTTCCTAGTTTGTCCTCTCCTCCCGCCTCGTCTGCGCCGTCCCCCACCTTGACTTGTTTTTTTTTTCTTGTTTTCTGCCGGCAAACCCAAGAATCAAACACAGCAAACATAGATCTCGTATCAAGACACGCGGACATCTCCAGGACTGCCGCACGAACCTGACATCGAACCTAAATTACCCGATGAATTTCGTGACCATTCTCCCAAACTGCGCACGTCTTCGCGGAGTGTCGATCACTTCGCTGTGCAGGCACAACCCAACTGCTGAATGGACGAGCCAGAACTCTCCCTACTTCTGGTCCAAGCGCTCTCCGAACTGAAAACTATATCTCTCGGCTAACACTCTCTACACGAGGGTCCGGGATTCTCTCCCCGAGGAGGACTTGCGCCGACTGGCGACCTGCACCAGTCTTCTCCCGCGAAAACATGCAACGGACGACGTGTTCGAACACTTCACGTCTGGGCACGGCCTGAAAAGTACCCTCGGTTATTCCAGCAGTCGTCTAAGCTTACTCACGAGGCTTGGAATTTTCCGCCGGTTTTGGGCAGCGCATTCAACCCCGCCAGCTCAGAGTTGATGCGCCGCACAGCGGGGCTGTCGCTCTCGGATACGCTCGTTGTGATGCGGAGACTGGATCTCTCTCTCCCGAATCTGCACATGGCAGGGAACGCCTCCGCCTCCCACCGCTGGCACTTGTCTCCACACCGTGAGGTCGTTCGCTCCTCGTTCTCTGGGCTGCTTCCTGCACAGTCATACTGCATACTGTTGGAACCCTCGTCTCGCCTTGGTCTGTGCTGGGAAACGAACGGTCTCGTTTGTATATCTTCTGGACCCCACCATCGATGACCTTGGAATAATCTCGGCAGCTTTGGACGGACTCGCGCGTACGGATGCCGCCCGTGTGGTGGCCCTCATCGCATCGTTCAGTCGAACCCTCAACACTGTCGCTGGAGATGCCACCTACGCGGAGATTACGAACGGCTCCACGGCCGGTGGCAGTAACTATCGTCCGATGACGGTGGGCAGTGTACGCCATGCAGCGGGGTCCGGAGCAGTGAGTGGACGGACGTCGCATCTCTTTCGTCAACACCGCAGTGCAGCGCTCTGGGACTTGCAGTCGTGTGTCGCCACCCAGGTCCCGGGCCAAATTGCTTGTCCGTGCCACGATGGATTGCATGGCCTTGAGAGCCGTATACGTCATCTCCCTCTCCGTCAATCCTCCCTCTCCCGCCCAATCCCCGTCTAGTCTCTCTCATTTCGAGCTCTCGGGCTACGGACGGACAGCACCACTACTGGCAACGCACAGGGCAGGTACGCTATTCCGTCGTGGACAACAACGTATCGTGACGCTATCCAATCTGCCGTATTGACGTGGCCTAGGTTGGGGGCCCCGCGCTGCTCTCCTTCTGGCCTTCTGTCAACTTCCGCCACCAAGTCCTTTGACACCTCATCCAACGCATTCGTCTTATGCCATTTGCAGGGATGCCCCGTTGGACGATACGGACATGTACGGGGGCTGGTGGGTACGATCGTCGCGCAGAAGGGTGTGATTGTCATGGTGCGTCAGGACGGGCTACGTGGGCGTCGTAGTGTCGTCCGGGTAAGTATGATGTACTGTCACACTGTCGTAATGGCAGATAGCAGTGTGGAAGTCAAGCCCCGCTCCGTGCGCTTCTAGCATGAAGGTCTACGGCCCCGGGACCTGCATATGGTACGCGCGTTACGTGGGTACATACATCAACGACTCGGACGGACCGGATTCTTTGTGAAAGGAATGTTCAAACCAGATTGTTCCGGACAGCTAGGCTCAGGCTTGCCTTCGGGTACGTGAACTATCATGATATCTCCCTGAATGTGTGTACCATTAACGTCACCATCCGTCTGCGCTTAGATTCATGGACTAACTAACAGCTGATACGAGGATACACATTGCAAAACCAGATGTACATCACGAAGACAGACTACACATCATCCCACATGCCAGCTTCTTATCCGACCGCAACCGTGCACACGACTACGAGAGACATCTAGACTAAGCCCGCTTGATCCCCTACAACGAGGTTGTGCCCTTTGGAGGAGGCGTCCGACCAGGCTCGCGAACAGAAGGCTGCTGCACCGGCACTGACTTCGCCCAGTCTTCCGACATCTTCAGCCGCTTGTGGTTGGTCATGCTGTATCTCCCGGGGAGGGTCGGTCCAAGGACGCCGCTCTCAGGCTGCTCCCAGTCAGCGGGCAGCCGGTCCCCGAGCTTGTCGTGGAGGGGCCAAGTCATCCATTGTGCTGCGTCGTTCAGGTAGTGCAACATTACAGCGTGAGTCTCGACATCCCGTGCCAGTTCGCGCTCGTCTTCCGTAGGTCCATCGGCAGCTTTGGCAGGTCTTCGCGCGCGTGAAGGCCGAGTCGGGAAAGACGCAGAGAATTCGTCTCCGTGGAAGGCGGCAGAGGAGGTGAGGGGGTGAGGAGGGAGCGGAGGAGGTACGTTATTCTTCCGCTTTTGCAGGTAGTCAAAGAGCTTCACGCGATGATTAGCCTTGAAGTATGAGAGAAGTACTGCCAAGACAGTGTCCATGGGACTGTGAAACTTGAGGGTTTCCATGGGGCTGATGGCGAGTTCTCCGGTCCGCATGGCAGTGGACTTCTTTTCTCCACATGCGTACGTTCCATGAACCATCGTGAAGGAGTAGAAGAATCGCTCGATGTACGTGGCCACCATGTTGTTATCGAGGTTGGACTGGAGATACCGAACCGCGTGATAGAGTATGACGTATAGGAACGCCTCCAGCTCGTCGCAGGTTTCAACTGGCTTAGGACGCGACAACAAGGCCACCGACATGAACTGTTCAGTACCCTGATTCTCAACGTGAGCATACACTTGAAACTAGATAAGTAACGCCAACACACCGTTCGTCCTGATTGACGACGCCCTAGAGTTACATCTGCTAGGTCGATCGGCTTCGACAACTCCAGTCCACCAATAGGCCGGTCCATCTGATTCGACGGCTTCCATCCTGACCACGGATTACCTTCGGCCAGATCAGAATATTGCCACTGCTGATGTCCCGATGGCGAATGCAAGCGTTGGTCTCTGCTTGATAGTGCGCTTAGGGGGAGAGGGATCATTCAGTAGCGCAGTAGTAACATCGTATATCGACGTACCGAAAATAGAGTTGTTCACGAGTGCGATTAGCTGTCCTCCGTATTGAAAAGCACTGAGGGGCATAGCGACTTCCTCTACTACGATCCGGTAGTGTCGATGCGGTCGCAAGGGGCACTTAGTGCCGTAATGGGTCGTGCTGCGAGTAACGCTTCTAGAGATTGGTCGCTTTCGCTTGTTATTCGATACAGGGGACGAAGACAGCGATGAGGCCATGGAAGACGTCGAGGAAGTCTTATCAGAATCAGCAGAGGAGGGATGCTCCTCCATCCACCACTTAGGCGTAAGCGTTTCCTGATTTTCGATATCTCCGTGACAGACAAGCGTAGGAACATAAAACACCTGGTGTTTGTTGAGGAGAGCTAGCACGGTCCCTTCCTGGTCGACCAGAAGGTAATGTGCTCGCCACGCGTCCTTAAGCCAGACAAACCGACCTGTGCGAGGATCATAGGCGACGTAGCCTCGTGTTCCTCGGCCAGCCAACCCCTTCGCGCAAAAGGATGGCTTGCCGACGAGTCAACGTTCCGCCCTGCCCGTCCGGGACTTTGAGACGATAGCGAGGCCATGCGGGATCCAACGACTTCCCGAATCGTTCTCGAACATAGTCGTAGATGATGTTCGGCTTCTTGCCTTTTCCGTCTTCGTCGAGCTCCTCGGGTAGTTCGCCTGGTTGGAGCGTATGTTCTGCGTGCTTGATATCGCTTTCCAGTCGATACTGCGCGTCTTCCATGGCAATGTAGTCGGGATCGTGCGAATCGAGTCGTTCAGCCGATTGATCCATACCCAGCCGGACGTCCGTGCAATGTGACATGCGCCATAGGACGTCGCAATAGAACTCCCATTCCTCGTAGTAGTCAAGGAGCCTGGTCACAATACACCCAGACCAATCCCAGCGGATGAAGCGGCATTGACGTCCAAGGACAAGAAGCATGAAGACGGCGACGCGCTGCTGGACCGCAAAACTAGCTCTGCGTACGTGATCATCTGGCCCCAGGTCTTCTTGCGAGAAGTGATATATCGGCAGGCTCGAAGCCCCTCGCTGGGTCCTCGCTGAATGGGTCGAGCCCGGGGTCGCCACGTAAGTATTCCACTGCAACCAGTTGGTCGGCCCAGTGGGGCATACTACTGTCGCCCGACGCTACAGAGGGGCGGTAGAACGCAGCATCATGCTTCTGCCGGTCCTCGTCGTCCATCATGGAGTCCGGTTGAGGGGGCACAAGCAAATCTTGAGGCCAGCTGCTAGATCTTGGCCGTTCACTGCACCAATCTGGTATAACCAAGCAGTCAGAAAGAGCTATGTGCACGAAAATGCCCAAAACTCACGAACTTGTCAGCGACTGTGTCGTCGGTCATGTTTTCAGCGTCGGCCAGGTCCCAAAAGGGGTTCACACTTCTCTTCTTACTGTGATAACTCTGCAACACGTCAGATGGCCCCAAAAGAGAATGGGTACGGACGACGTTACCGATGTCGATGCGACCAAGGGTGGGGAAGCGCGTATAGAGCCTGAGGATCTCAGCTGACAAGGAAAGAATTCATCAGCGAATTCGCCAACTTCTGCCTTCACCGTGTGATATGCCATTTTGTGTTGGTACAGAGCGTCGCTGATAGTCGGATTATGCGCAAATTTGGGCCTCTCCGAAGGACAAGTACGGTGGTGGCCCTCGACACTGGCAGGACAAACTTGGGTCTGGACGGCGAGAAGGCTGGAGGGTGCACAAAGCTAGAGGTAATGGAGCACAAGTTCAAGGGTTTGACTATCGAGTCCACGCAAGCGTAACCGAAAAGAAGGTTGAGTGTGGTGGTAGAAGTTGAAGATCAACTTGCGACACGTTCCTTTTCCGGATGTTCATACATCATAACAAGCGCTCACAAGACTGGGGCCCTGGGCGACGGGACATCAGCACAACAAGCGCCGTTGTAATTCCTCCCCACCCGCTTGCGAGACCATGAGTTGAACGAAAACAACAGCCTTTCTGGAGTTCCGAGACATGAGCGATGATCATGCGCAAAATCACACTCGATTGCTCACAATACGACAGAGATACTGAACAAATACATCTTACTAAGCAAAGTAGACGAGTCGATAACACCTTAGAAGGCTGTACCATTGCGACCACATCGCCCAGGTGAGATGTCCTCTTCCTCAACCACCAAGCGTTGACTTCCCCCCGCGCGCGGAGGAGTAACCGGCTTACGGAACTGCTGGGGTGCGAGCGGCAAGGACGCTACCCCGTCGACTCGGTTATACTTCGCTCGCTTACTGCCCAACGTCGATGCCACTGGTGCGAACTTGTTCTTCGTCTTCCACGTCACGGGGATACGATCGCCCACCTTGTCGTCCATACGCCAGTTTGGGTCTTTAAAGAACTCCTGGAAAAGACTCTTGACGGCTTGGTGGGTGAAGACCTTGGCCGCAGCGTCCTTGTCTTCCGGGGTCGGAGGTTTGCGCACTGTCCAGCTCCTATAGTTCGTCGACTCCTCTTCTTCGCGTTCTACGAAAAGATCGGCGATGGAAGAGGTGGGCTGAATAGCGTTATTCTGCCGTGATGCCTTGACCGCCTGGGGTTTGCGCATCCGGAGTTCGCGCTCATACTTCTGGACAGCATGATGAGAGCAAAACCAGGCCAACAGGACGTCAAGCAAGGAGTCCATGGGTCCATCGAAGGAGAGCGGGTTTGACCCGATGAGTAGTTGACCGGTCTTGATTGCCTCGGACTTGACCGCGCCGCAGTGCCATGTCCCGTTGTAGTATCCGAAGGTGTCAAAAAAGTCGTCGATGTAGTTGGCTACGTCATCACCAGAGCAGTTCGACCAGAGGTAACGGACGGCGTAGTACAGGACAACGTAGAGGAACGCCTCGAGCTCGTCGCATATCTCAACTGGCTTGGGTCGGGATAGCAGAGCGACGGACATGAACTGCCATGTCCCCTAGTGTGGTCCAAAATGTCAGATTTCTGGTTCGACGAGGAGAGTTGGGTAGCTATATACTCACCGTCCTTTCTGGCTGACGTGGCAGCTGCTTGACGTGCACTTCACCGATAGGCTTCGACATCTCCCAGTCAACGAGGAGGCCAGTCCACACCATGACATACACATCGAGCTTCTCTTTGTAGACGATCCTTGGATAGATCAAGATGTTTGAGCCGCTGATATCTCGATGGAGAATTCCAGGCTTCGGAAGAGTCGCAGCCTGCTCGTGAGCTGCGTAGAGAAGATGGACGTTTCAGAAACGCTCAAATTCTAGTATGAGGACTTACTCACCAACTATACAGTCATAAACGAGAACCACCAGCTGCCTGCCGTTCTTGAATTGGGTAAGTCGCATGGCAACCTCCTCTTCCACCAAGCGATAATGTTTGTGCAACCGGAGAGGACATTGCGGAGTGGATCCGTTGCGAGAAGAAGCATGCCGAGTCTCGGATCGTTTCGACAGGACTGCCTCGGGGATGTCGTCGGGATCGTCGTCACGCCGCTTGCGCTTGTGGGTCGAAGAGTATGCAGAAGATGCTTGACTGAACGACGATGAATGAATAGTGACCATGTTCGAAGAGGGCGAGGACGTGTTCATGATCTGACGATTCTTGCGTTCCCACCAGCGCGGAGTCAATGTCTCTTGATCGCCAATATCGCCATGACATACGAGGGTAGGGACGTTCTTGACCCCAGCGTCCCGAAGTACTGCCAGCACGTCCCCCTCCTTGTCGAGCAGGATGTAGTGGGCACGCCATGCATCCTTCAGCCACACAAAACGACCTGTGGAGAGATCGAAGGCAACGTAGCCACGTGTCCCTCTTCCCGCCATCCCCTTCGCACGGAAGACAGGTTTGCAGATGAGGAACTTGCGAGGGGGGCCATCACCGCAGGGGACTTCAACGCAGTACCTCGGCCACAGACTTTGAAGGCTGTCAGCGAACATTCTGCGAACATAGGCGAAGGTGAACGGGGCCTCGGGTACGGATCCCTCTGGGAGAAGACGCTCCTCTTCATCGACGTCGTTCGGATGAGGCCTCGCCACGGAGTCCATTAACTTGTAGTCCTCGTCGTCCGGGCGCACCCGGGTCGCTGTCGGGTCGAGACCGAGCTGTTCATCGGAGCATCCAGAGATGCGCTCGAGGACGTCACAGAAGAACTCCCACTCTTCGTAGTAGTCAAGCGCCTTGGTGACGATAGTTCCTGACCTGTCCCAGCGGATGAACCGGCATCGGCGGCCGAAGACAACGAGCATAAAGAGAGCGACACGTTGTTGGACGGAAAAGATGAGCTCGGCGTAGGTGATAATCTGGCCTCTGATCTTCGTGCGACCTTCAGCGCCGGCAGGGGCGACTTCCTCCTCGTTGTCCTCGAACGGGTCGTAGGCTGTGCCATGACGCTTGAATTCGATCGCGACGAGCTGGTCCGCCCAATGAGGTCTGCCATCATCGGGAGCCACCTCGCTGCGATAGAGCGCGGCGTCAATCTTCTGCCCGTCGTCATCGATTGCCTTCGGATCCGGCCTGTCTCCGCACAGGCAAAGCTTCAGCCCAGGGACAAGCTTTTCGTCGTTGACGATTGATGTCTACCGATATGTAAGTCTAACCAGCGGATTAAGGGCGTCCCAGGCGCGAAACACTCACAAATTTCTCAGAAATAGGTTTCTCCAGCATGTTCTCGGCATCCTTCAGATCTTTAAAGGGGTTGACAGTGCGACGAGGGCGCGAGTGGGATGGAACTGCGGGGATGGTTGAGGGGGTGGGTGTGGCGACTGTCGGCGTCGATGGTGGTGCAGCCAGTGATGGCGATACGAGTGGAGAGAGGCCGGTGATGCGCGGAAAGAACTCGTCAGTGAACTCGCCAAGTTCTGCCCCCACACCACGATGTGCCATGTCTTGCGCTGACTTTATGCGTCGCTGGGCGAGGGTATCTGGCGCAGTCTTGCTTCCCTCACGGCTACTGTAGTGGTTCTTAGAGTAGGGCGTAGTGGTGTGCTCAGCCATGGAGAAAAGTTGAAAGAGGAAGTGGAGAAGCAACATACTGTCGAGAGCACGACTTATATATCTCGTTGAGCTTGCGTGTGTTTACTGAGACTTGCCGGCCCACGGAATAGTAGAAGATGAGATATGAACTAATGAGGCCAACAATGAGCCTCGGACGAACAAAGGGAGACCGAGGAAGACAAAGGATAATGGTGGTCGACGGCCAAGTTCAACTTGCCATCGTAGCCGCATTCCTGATCGGGAAACAACATGCGGCTCCGCTTGCGCCGACAAGCGCCGACCTCCGCAGTGACCCATATTCTCTCCCAGTTTGCCCTTTTCTCCGGCAGTTGGCATTCTTCAATTATACGTGTGTAAAGAGATTTAACTCAGATTGCTTGTTCATACAAATGAGACGTTCAGTACGACTAGCTATAAGTGTATGGACGTTTCAAATTGTAACCAGCAAATCATGAGCACAGCCACGTCTGGCCTTCACTGACTGGCGTCTGAACTCGCAAGACCACGACCGCATCCATCGCCTGCAACCCCGAGTGATCTCCGCAAAGGCTGACGTCCCCGCTTCTGATGCGCATGGACTCCTGTGGACTCACTTTGAATGGCGTTGTCTGTCAAGGTCTGGCCGGTGACCTTTGAGTCCGGCCCTCAGGCTGCGACTCGAAGGGAAGCTGTACTGCGGACCCACGAGTCAGAGACAACCGATCGTGGAATCCTCCCGGACAACTGGCAGAGTCACATTGCCACGACAATCGAATGCAGATAACAACCGATCTGATGTGGCCGCCGAAGCTCCATGGATCACAGGCTGACCTAGGTTCGGAACCACAAAAGGATCGTCATAACCAATACACGCTTCCCAAGGCCATTGTTCCTTGAGTTGCCTTCCGAATCACTTTACCCGGCCCTCGTGGACGTCGCATGCGGACAAGGCGCAGCTTCAGCTTGGTTAGGCACCGGCGTCACAGCTCCTCCGTTCCGTCCCGCGGGCTCCAGTCTCAAGTTGCTCTTCACGGAGCTGACATTGATGCCATTGTGTGCTGCAGGCATACAATGCGGTCCACCAGCCTTTGATATCGCGCCTCCGCCAGACCAATCTCGTAGCGACCCTGTAAGAGAATCATGAAATCCCGTGCGATTCGACACACGCGCCACGAGTTCTATTGCCTGAGGGCTCGGAGCAGCGGGCGCCCCTTGAGAATGCTGAGAGGCTCACCAGAAATGAGTGCGCTTGAGATGTCCTCGAACTCGGTCTAACCGATGATGGCTGCGAATGGCGAGCACGGGTGAATAAGAGGGCCGTCACGACCTGGCGGTTGAATGAACCGCTTCCCTCCTTCGATCTTGTGCAGCTCGTAGACAGACACGAGGTGTTCCTCTATAAAACAGGTTAGTATCAGATTGCGTGAGCTGTAACCAGCGGATGAAACTTGGACCGATGAAGTCTCCAGCATGGCAAGGCATCCTCTGAGCCGGGTTTGCTATTGAGTATAGGACCCGCAGCAATAATAGCTCATCAGTGAAGTTGTACTAATCAAGCAAACGAAGTTGTGACTCACAAGGAATCGAGTGCAAATCACAGGCAACACACTACTATTGCTCAGCAGTTCACACCGGGGGCATGGACCCATGTAACGCGATGTCACATTTTGATCACATCTTAGTAATTGGCCGAATGAGGCCAGCATGTCCCATTGCGTTACATGCTGGTCATATTTCAAATGTGATCCCTCTATAATCAATATGTAACAATCCAAGAAACTCACCTATGTAGCTCATTGTTACATTTGTTATGGGTTTTCTATAGGTCTGTGCACCACATGCCGGAGATATTTGAGATGTGATTACTATGTGCTTCCAATATGAGATAGAGTCTCATAGTGAACAAATTCAGGTAAAACAAGTAATATGTTTACAATATAGATAGAAGTGGGAGTTTATGCCACACAGTAGTCTCATCTGTGTCACAGGGTGGTAATATCAAGTATATAAACCCCATATGTTACAAATGGGGGCAAATGTTATATATGGGTCAAAATTACAATACATTTGAAATGCATTCTACAGAATGGTAATAAGAGATATTTTGGTAATATGTAAAACATATTGTGTTCACATTCAGAATATAAATAGTGTATGATCAAAATGAAGTTCACAATAATTGCTACTAGTTCTACTACTAAACCGCTACCACTACTACTACTGCTACTACTATGGCTACCACTAGATACTTCTACTATATAAGTGACAATAACTAGAGCCTACTTATGTCTACCTGCAACTACTTATTGCACCTTACAGATACTCAATACCAAAACTAAGCAACTTACTGAGAGCAAACAAACTTAACTATGGACAGCCAAATGTGAAGTGTATTAATATTGTGAAGAACGTGGGGCAATAATTGAGCAAGACTGGGAGAAATATCATACTCAGATAGAACTATAAAGAATATTAACTCTGTGCAGTGACCAGGCTAGGGTGGCAAGAACATTGTGCTTAGGCAGAACATGCAAGAATATCAACACTATGCAGGGACCAAGCAAGGGTGGCAAGAATATTGTGCTTAGGCGGAATATGCAAGAATATCAACTCTGTGGGGTGAGCAGGCGAGGGTGGCCAGAACACTATGCTTAGGCAGAACATGCAAGAATGTCGACACTGTGGGGTGACTAGGCGAGGGTGGCAAGAATATCAACACTGTGCGGTGAGCAGGCGAGGGTGGCAAGAATATTATGCTTAGGCGGAATATGCAAGAATATCAACTCTGTGGGGTGACCAGGCGAGGGTGGCGAGAACACTGTGCTTAGGCAGAACATGCAAGAATGTCGACACTGTGCGGTGAGCAGGCAAGGGTGGCAAGGATATTGTGCTTAGGCGGAATATGCAAGAATGTCGACACTGTGCGGTGAGCAGGCGAGGGTAGCGAGAACACTGTGCTTAGGCGGAATATGCAAGAATATCAACTCTGTGGGGTGACCAGGCGAGGGTGGCGAGAATATTGTGCTTAGGCGGAATATGCAAGAATGTCGACACTGTGCGGTGAGCAGGCGAGGGTGGCGACAATATTGTGCTTAGGCGGAATATGCAAGAATATCAACTCTGTGGGGTGACCAAGCAAGGGTGGCAAGAATATTGTGCTTAGGCGGAATATGCAAGAATATCAACTCTGTGGGGTGACCAGGCGAGGGTGGCGAGAACACTGTGCTTAGGCAGAACATGCAAGAATGTCGACACTGTGCGGTGAGCAGGCAAGGGTGGCAAGAATATTGTGCTGAGGCGGAATATGCAAGAATGTCGACACTGTGCGGTGAGCAGGCGAGGGTAGCGAGAACACTGTGCTTAGGCAGAACATGCAAGAATGTCGACACTGTGCGGTGAGCAGGCGAGGGTGGCAAGAATATTGTGCTGAGGCGCAATATGCAAGAATATCAACTCTGTGGGGTGACCAGGCGAGGGTGGCAAGAATATCAACACTGTGCGGTGAGCAGGTGAGGGTGGCAAGAATATTGTGCTTAGGCGGAATATGCAAGAATATCAACTCTGTGGGGTGACCAGGCGAGGGTGGCGAGAACACTGTGCTTAGGCAGAACATGCAAGAATGTCGACACTGTGCGGTGAGCAGGAGAGGGTGGCAAGAATATTGTGCTGAGGCAGAATATGCAAGAATATCAA
The DNA here is from genome assembly GCA_020543525.1 of Coriolopsis trogii. Taxonomy (NCBI): domain Eukaryota; kingdom Fungi; phylum Basidiomycota; class Agaricomycetes; order Polyporales; family Polyporaceae; genus Coriolopsis; species Coriolopsis trogii. Next base: position 407,885 of record JAHYIO010000002.1, read on the forward strand.
CTCTGTGGGGTGACCAGGCGAGGGTGGCGAGAATATTGTGCTTAGGCGGAATATGCAAGAATGTCGACACTGTGCGGTGAGCAGGCGAGGGTAGCGAGAACACTGTGCTTAGGCAGAACATGCAAGAATGTCGACACTGTGCGGTGAGCAGGAGAGGGTGGCAAGAATATTGTGCTGAGGCAGAATATGCAAGAATATCAACTCTGTGGGGTGACCAGGCGAGGGTGGCGAGAATATTGTGCTTAGGCGGAATATGCAAGAATGTCGACACTGTGCGGTGAGCAGGCGAGGGTTGCAACAATATTGTGCTTAGGCGGAATATGCAAGAATATCAACTCTGTGGGGTGACCAAGCAAGGGTGGCAAGAATATTGTGCTTAGGCGGAATATGCAAGAATGTCGACACTGTGCAGTGAGCAGGCGAGGGTAGCGAGAACACTGTGCTTAGGCGGAATATGCAAGAATATCAACTCTGTGCGGTGACCAAGCAAGGGTGGCGAGAATATTGTGCTGAGGCAGAATATGCAAGAATATCAACTCTGTGGGGTGAGCAGGCGAGGGTGGCCAGAACACTGTGCTTAGGCAGAACATGCAAGAATGTCGACACTGTGGGGTGACTAGGCGAGGGTGGCAAGAATATCAACACTGTGCGGTGAGCAGGCGAGGGTGGCAAGAATATTGTGCTTAGGCGGAATATGCAAGAATATCAACTCTGTGGGGTGACCAGGCGAGGGTGGCGAGAACACTGTGCTTAGGCAGAACATGCAAGAATGTCGACACTGTGCGGTGAGCAGGCAAGGGTGGCAAGAATATTGTGCTGAGGCGGAATATGCAAGAATGTCGACACTGTGCGGTGAGCAGGCGAGGGTAGCGAGAACACTGTGCTTAGGCAGAACATGCAAGAATGTCGACACTGTGCGGTGAGCAGGCGAGGGTGGCAAGAATATTGTGCTGAGGCGCAATATGCAAGAATATCAACTCTGTGGGGTGACCAGGCGAGGGTGGCGAGAATATTGTGCTTAGGCAGAACATGCAAGAATATCAACACTGTGCGGTGAGCATGCAAGGGTGGCAAGAATATTGTGCTTAGGTGGAACAGACAATAATGTTGACACTGTGCGGTAGCCAAAGCAAGGGTGGCAAGAATATTAACCCTGTGCGGTGAGCAGGTGAGGGTGGCGAGAACATTGTGCTTAGGTGGAACATGCAAGAATGTTGACACTGTGTAGTGTCCAGAGGAGGATGGGGAGAACATTGTGCTTAGGCAGAATATGCAAGAATATCAACACTGTGCGGTAAGCATGCAAGGGTGGCAAGAATATCAACTCTGTGCGGTAACCAAGGGTGGGGAGAATATCGACTCTCTGTAGTGACCATTTGAGGGCGGCAAGAACACTTGTGCTCAGGCAGAACTTATAAGAATATCAACCCTATGTGGTAACTAAGCTAAGGTGCATCAGGAAAAATCTGCCAGACTCGCGAGTACTCGGACGTCTCGAGAGCACGGATATACCGGGAGTATAGTCCCCCTTTCCATAGCGCTCGAGAGCCCTACTGAGCGGCTCGCGAGAACTCGCAAGCACTCGCGAGTATGCCATACGCCGGCAGAGGCACTCTCTAGTTGCAGTAGCACACCTTTTCCTCTCGAGCTTACACATGATATAGCACATAAAATCATATATATTCCACCTTATATACTATACATAACATCGCACACCATTGTACTACAGTGGATGGGGTGAGAACTACAACGACTCAGGCAAGACGTAGACGACAAGAAAGGCAAGGGCGAGAGCAAAATGAAAGCTGAGAGCGAAGAGGCAAAGATTGAGAGACGTGAGCAGAGAGACGAGAGCACAGACCAGAGACGAGAGCACAGACCAGAGACGAGAGCACAGACCAGAGACGAGAGCACAGACCAGAGACACGACAGCGAAGAACAAAGAGTGAAGAGAGAGCCAGGGCAAGAGTGAGACGGATAGCCAACAGGCAAGCGACTGTCAGTCACCGTAGTCGCATGACGACAGCAGCAGGGCAACAAGAGGAGATATCGAAAAGCACTTGAATACAGATTGTTACGATTGATGTCGAGTAGCGGGTCAAGCAGATAGCCTCTCATCGCGTGAAGGGTGTACACTCAGGCGTCATCGCACTTCTTGCATGCCTTCGGGCAGTTCATGCAGGCGTTGTTGACCGTTCGAGGCTTGGTTCAAGAGGGCTGGGCAAGATAGGAGGGAAGGGATACATGTGCATGGGCATGGTATGAATCGTCCTCTGGCTGGGGGGTGTCGGTGGGGGACTAAGGAGAGTGCTGATGGCCGTCGGACTTGGGGTCAGTGTCGTCCAAGGTCGTCGGAAAGACAAAGAGGAAGACAGAAAGGCAGATGAGACGGTCCTGATATAGAGTCTAGACGGGAACAAGCAGACAGAGAACTGACGAAGTCTTCGGTGCTGTTGTGCCCATGTGCTGTGAGAGGACACGTAGCCTGGGTTCGCAGGCTGACAGGGCAAGGCACACAGGAGGGACGATGCTGCGCCTGGAAAATGGAGGGGCTCCGATATGGATTCTTGAGTAGGGAGACAGTTTAAACCAAGGGCGGGCGGAGAGGCAAGCGGCGAGAGGCGAGAGGTAAGAGGCGAGACGGACCTGTCTTGATACATGAGCGCGATGTTGGAGGGTGTTTCGAACAGAGCGAGTAGAGCCAATTTTGACTGCAGTACTTATGACGGATCCGGAGGAGGAGTGGGAGACGTGGTACAGACTGAGATAGGCTTGCTTGCCGAGTTTAGGGCAAGCGCCGCGCTACTTGCGCGATACTCTGAGTCGACCACGCACAGAAACATGACCCATAAACATACAAATGTGGTCGGAAGACTGATACTGTGCAACTGAAAACACATATAAGCCATTTTGCTTTACTCCGCAACGCTATGATCCCACCTTTGTTGATGGACCTGGGCGCTACCGTCTAGGAGGCCTCGCGAACGCTCTCGAGCCATGGCTGTGTCTCTCACGTCTCTCGAGCTAAGCTGGGTGTTCGGGAGATCTGGGGTTTTCCCTGATGTGGCAAGCAGATCCACCCTGCACATCAACTAAGGGAGGGTCACAAGACCATTATCCTCAGGCACAACTTGCAAAACATCAAAGCTGTGCAGTAACCAAGGGCAGGTGGCAAGAATTTCACTTCTCTGTGGTGACCAAGCAGGAGTCCTAGGAATATTGATCCTTTGTAGTGATCAAGTAAGTGCCGATGTGTCGGGTCAACCTACAGCAAATGTATCCATCGGCAAGCTCATGTATTAGCTCAAAATGGGTGGCCTGTTCACCAGCAAACTCGACAGATATCGGCACAGATACAACAGTAGATTCATTTGTCATTCCAACACGCAGTTTCCGGGAGTAGTATTTGGTTCTCGGATTTGCGGGAATGAGACCCGTACGACCAGGATATTTGCAAGTATAGATACAAATAGAGACAGCGAGAAGTACAGCTTCCACTGATGCGTCCTCATCCTTGTCCTCATCCTCGAAGCCATGACTTTCGCCGCCCTCCTCGTTTGCCCTCAACAAAGAAACTGTCAAGACACGAGGAGATGCGTGACGAATGAGGGCAGGGACAGGTGTAGACAGAGAGAATGGTGAGGACGAGGATGGCAAAGAGGACGGTCAGGACAGTCCGAGGGACCACCAGGAGGGCAAGCAGAACACGAGTGAGGACTGCGAAGCTGGCAAGTGTACCGAGGGATTGCTCTTACCATGTTCGCGGATATTGCTCTCGCTGTTCTCGCTGCCCTCGCTGCCGTCGAGGCCTTCGCTGTTCTCACTGCCCTTAAAGCCCTCGCCCTCTTCATCACCTCTCTATACCCGTCTCTCTGCTCCCCTCGCCACGCCGTCCTCACTCACCTCCTCATCAATCACTGCACGCCTTGGGGTAAGAGTGATCCACGAGCGCGCATACAACGCATGAAGGAGAACTTACTTCAAGAACGCCAGCGCCTGCCGGGTGCTCGTCCAGCTGGATGATGAGGACGAGGAGGGCCGCAAACCGCGGCGACTCTATGTGGGCCAAAATCCGCTCGACGATGTCAGGCTGCGCTTGGACGTACGCCAACATCTGAGCAGCCCACTCAGAACTCACGCCACGGGAGACGGGAGGGGATGGGGAAGGGGTAAATGGGATGTATTCACCTCCGCGGACTTCTTGCTCAAGAATGCAACGTTCACTTTTGCGAAGTGCGTCGCCATCATGACCTGGCTCCCCATCTCCTCTGGGGACTTGTCAAGGACGGTCTCCCAGAAAGGCACAAGTAATTGGTCCTTGTGGTTGACGCAGGTGTCGACTATTGAGAATATCTCGCTGCACAAGACCTCCGTGGCGACATATGGATACCTCCAGGGATCGAGCGACTGAGCCGACACGCTCGCTACGGTCATGAGCAGACACTCACTTGAAGCTGCCCCTCTCGCCGCCCTCGATCTGCCCTGTCACGTAACCCAGGAGCCGCTGTAAGACATTGACGCGAGAGAAGTAGTCGATAAGACGTGTGTTCTGTGCTTTGCACTCCTGGAGAAGGTCGTCCTCGTCGAGGATGGATTCCAGCGAAAAATCCTCCTTGGCTGGGAAGCTGTCGATTGCGGACGCATTGTGGAAACCGAATCTGCTGGCAGAGTCGCTTCAGACAGCTCGCGGATGGAAGGCAATCTGTGTACCTGCAAAACATTCAGTTCTGAGTGTCTCGAGACCTCCTGGCCAACGTCTTGTCGCCACCCTCTCAGTGATCGTCGCAAGGACGCAACCTCGTCAGTGGGCGCGCCTTTGCGTTCATCTGGAGTTCGTCGTCCGAGTCGCGGGTCGTTGTGATTGTAGCCTTGGTGGTATGCAGCCAGAGCGCCAGAGTGCGTGAAAGAGAGAGAGAGCGCAAGAGGGAGAGAGAGCGCAAGAGAAAGAGAAAGAGACAGCGCGCGCGCGACAGAGCAGGGGGGTACAAGAGAGACACAGATAGAGACAGAGGGCGAGCGAGCGAGATAGCGGAGATGAAGATGCACGTGAGACAGGGCAGAAGGGTCGTCACTCACCATATTGTCCATGGCACTATTCGTAAGGAAGTCTATTTGGCTTAGTCGGAGTATTGGGATCTTGTTGGTTTGCTGTTCGAGTCCCGAAGTGGATGAGTTTTTATTTTCAGAGCGCCTATGACACTGCTCCATCCACCCGTCCGTCTACCCGTACGAACACCCAAGGGTATACGGGTCGGGTCCTCTTTGAAATACCCATACCCGAGCCGTGCCATACCCTATGCAAGGTTCGGCTCAGAGGATTGCCAACTGGAGCCGCCTCAGAACCCCCAAGCCGCGGCTTACAGGCTGAGCCGGGCCCTGCAACTCACTGTGTGTGCCTGAACGTGTTGATATCTCCTGAGCTCCGTACAACATTGCGTGTAACGAAGCTAAATGAAACATGGATGTGCTACATACTCTGTTGGCCCGACCACAGCACACAGTCTTACTGGACGGACTCGCGTGCTCTCTTCAATGTGTCAATGTGCCCGATCAGCGCCTCCTCCAACAATCGACAGTCCTGCCATATTGATGAGAGCTTGTGCTAAGATCATCAACCGCAGAGACGTACCTCGGCAAGCAGGGAACAGTCATTCATCATACGGTCGAATTGTTGACCCGCATTGCGAAGATCCTGAAGAGGAATCCCTTGCTTCCCCCCCACGTTAATACTCGTCGACTGGGCCTTTGCATTGCCCATAAGTGCCTGAGCCTAGATTGAGTATCAAACTGCCAGATCGTACATGCGACTCACTTTCAGTCGAACGACCAACTCGTTCTGCCGCTGCGTCTGAGCGTCGAGTTCTTGCATCAACAACGTGTAGCGCGCTAGCGCTGAACAAAAGTCGTGAGTAGAAAGATGTTCGGCTGCCATGCTAAACCAGGAATTGAAGTCAGAGTCCCATAAGGAAGCGGTGTCCCGTCTGATTTGCTGACGTCGACTCTGGAGCTGGCGTAATTCGTCGACAAGCTCGGCAAGCTGTCCGCAACACATGTTGGCCAACCAATTCCTGCGATACTCGAGCTCGAGGTTGAATTTAATCTGCCCCTCCTTGGCAAACTAGTCAGTATTTTTGCCGCGGATTCACATTGGATATCGAACCTCGGTGAACAAGAAGTCAAAACAACCCTCACGACGGGCATGTTCCGTAACAACGCCCTTGACACGTTCAGTGAGCCGAATTGAGGTCCGCTCATACTCCGGGTAAACTTTCTCCAAAACCTCCCGCTCCCCTTTCTCGGTGAAGAGGACGTAGCCATCGAACAGCATCTTGAACTAGACCAATGTGAGGATCACACGGGCGTTGAGGTAGACGGCTTGGACCAACTGACCTCGTACCACTTATCAATACTGCTCTTGAAGCTCTGGTTAAGTCCTTTGACCGTCGACTCCAACTGGGGTGCTAGCTCCCCACTCGCTGGGTAGAGCTCGCACAACATGCGATGAACACAAAGGATTTCGCCCTTCATGACCTCATTGAGGATGTCGAGGTCGCAACTCGACCGTGAAGACAGAGTAACAACCCATTTTCCCAGGTCTCTAGGTAACGAATATTTCTCGCATAGACTGTGAAGCATGGGGTGAGCATGGAGGAAAGGGGTCGCGCCACTTTGTCCGAACCTTTCAATCTGCATGTCCAAAGAAGCTGAGATATCTGTGTTTGCCCGGGTGAACGACTCAATCAACGTTATAGCGAACCCGACTCCTAGTCCTGGAGCCATTGGAGGATGAAAGCTGATACAGAGGTGTACACAGTCACAGTCAAGAGTGCCACCGGGCGAAGCCGAAGACACTTTGGACGACGGGAATAGCCGAACGGATTCCCGTTGCAAGGCCCGGTGCAAGACGCCAGTAAGAACGGGGTATGCGACACGGCCTCCACGAAATCAACATGGCATCCACAATATCGACATGGCATCCACGACGTCAACATGGCATCCGCGAAATTGATGAGTCCCTTACTGCCTCGAAGTGGATGGTCGGTAGGGAAGCCAGTAGGCTAAGGGCATGCATGCTGCGCACCTTGGCTTCGACAATCCATAACTCCCTAAGCAACTGCATTCGCAAAGTGAGAGAACGAGGATCAATGACATTGAGCCTTCGTGAGAACAGACCGACAATAGTCAACTGATATCAGGATGACCCTCTGTGACCCGACTGACTGATCTGACCCAAAGCCATGCACGATGCCTGCCCTGGTCTGCGCCGACTCACGCACCGATTCCTTCAGCGTTGCTGATACGTTACGAGGGAAGCCGGAGGAGTAGCACGTCCCAGCCGGAAGTACCACGTCGAGGTTACTTCGATGAGTATCTCGAGGACGATGTAAATCATATGTCGCACATTCGCAAGAGTATCTTCCCTAATAAATTCATCATTGTCATGTAATATAGCAGAAGCTACAACGATACATACCTGTGCATGTTCTCCAAGCCTAACGGATTGTCTGACAGCTTCGTTGACCAGTAACTTGCGTCTCATGATCACCAAGCACACGGCGCTGGAGGACGAAGGGCTGTGAGACAGGCGTGGAAAAAGGAAGGTCAGAGGAGAGACGATTCACGCGCCGGGTCATACCCTGGTCAAGACGAAGAGGAATACTATGAAGGTCTGCCCGGGGACCTGACAGGCCGAATAAGGATGTGAAGTAGAGCCAGCATCAAGGGCGATGGCAGCGATAAATCCGGCAGCAAAGACATCGAAGGGCTAGGGGAGAAGGATGAGGGAGAGGGTGGCTGGGGCGGACAAGGGGACGTACGAGCAAGGAGCTAACAGGGCCGTCTTCAAATACCCGTGTGCTGACGATGTCGTTGCCGAGAGGGATGGGCAGCGGCTACGAAGCCTTCGTGTATGCGTGTATGGCGGTGATGGCGTGAGGGCTGTTGAGCCTTGCTTGAGAATGAGCCGATGGCGATGAGTTGTAGAGGTAAGGTGATGGGGTAGAGAATGAAGAGGCGGAATTAGATGCCACCTGAGGATTAAGATGAGAACATGAGGAGACTTTGGGAGAGAATATATGCGAAAAGCTAGATTGAACGGGGCTGATATAATCAGCTGACTGACCAATTGTAGCTCTTTTGCGACTTGTGAAGATGATCAGGAAGACGAGGAAGAGGATGCTGAGGGGGCAAGCGATCGTGTTGGCGATGTTGGCGAGCAAAGTAGCATTGCCTACGCGGGGAATGCCACATTCTGTGTTGGCGCCTACGGAGGCAAAGGTGGAGTTTGCTGAGTCGCCAACGAGGACAGACGCATTATGATGTTGCAGAGAGAGTCAGGGTAAGCGTCGAGCGTTAGGAGAGGTTACGCCGGGGTACAAAAACGGGGTGGTAAAGAGGGGCAAAATCCCCAAAGCCGGTCATTATGACGGCACGCAGAGGACGTCGAGTTCGGAGGCCGGACGGGGAAGACGACGACGAGAAGAGGATAGAGGGGAGAGGAGAGGAGAGGAGAGGACATGCGCACGGCCGAGCAGAGGAGACGATTATCAATATTGAAGCGCGCGCTCAGTTACGGGTTATCCTCGCGTGTACTGGTGTCTAAGCCAATATTGTGGTAGTACTCCTATCTTCAAAGTCATCATCGGTACGCTGATACTGCATGCGCAGCTCTGGCATATACAAGGCGTTACTTTCCCTGAGTACACATCCGGACACCCTGCCGGTGGTATCTCACTACCTATCCTGACCAGGCATCCGCTGCGGAAGTTGCTCGCTCTTTCAGGCTTCGTGACATGAAGCCAACCGTCCTGTTCGAGTCAAGTATCCTACATACAACCGACTTGGTAGTCCCCATTCCGCCTCTTCACCACTCTAGGACGCCCATCTGCTGAACGAGCCTACCCAGGACAGTCAGAATGGTCTAGTACTAGGAGCAATGGTGGAACACACACTCGGCAAATCGGGTGGCAAGGGTCCGAGCTCTCAACCAAGTCGCTTTCATTGTCGCTGTGCATACGGCGAGTGGTGAAAACCGGTGAGAGTAGCTAGCCTGACAAGAACTCAAGTCAGAGGATCCAGTAAAAGGCTTGGAACTTACTGCGAGAGCCGATTGCTGGTTGAAGACAGACCATAAGTACCATAAGTCCAATTGCGCGCCGAGCGTCCGTGCGAGCAGCGTCAAAATCGAAACAAGGCCAAGGGTGATTACTGAGCAGGTAGTCAGCATGGAGTGCATTCGCGACGAGAGAGAGAACAGATCAGCGCACGAAGTTCCGTTGCGTAGAACTTGACAGTGCCGTCCAGCCTGCTAGCCACCGCTGATTCCATGACCGGCTCTTGGTCGTGTGCAAGGGGTGTGACGCTCAACTCGGAGGGGGCTTCTTCGGCTTGCGCGCCGACTATACTCGTCTTGCTACTAGCCGATGTTCGCCAAATTCTTACAACAGTATCTGGACCTCTCTCAGAACATCCGGTCGCTATCAAATGGCTGCCATCTTCCATCGTGCAGGATGCCTGGAAAACTATCAGATTGAACGCCATAGGAAGAAACTGTTCGCGCACAATCGCTTGCACAATCTCTCCTGCGCATTTATAGTCAGAGGGGACATTACAGCCGAGCAATAATGGATGACGCAAGCGCACCGTCATGATTCAGCTCTTGCACCTTTTTTCCAGTGAGCAAGTCATCGATTGACACAAGACCGCAAGAGCTACCCATCAAAAGACGGGAGTCCCTTTCGATGAATAGCGCCGGCAGGGGTACGTTGATACTGGTATTCAAACGATGAGTACGTATGTGCGACCCATCACCTACACGGTAGAGATCGAATCTGTCATAGAGGTTAGATATGGCGATGGTGGTCTCATCTGCAGACACTGCACAAGATCCACTAAGTCGAAGTGCTCAGTCAGAGTCGTTCCCAGACGAGGCCATGAGAGAGAGCTTACGTGCGAGTTCTGACTATGCAGCTGTAATTTTCCATGTCGAAGTCCCAGATACTGCGAGACGAGCACGGATCAGATCCGATTGTAGCATACGGCCGAATGTATATATGCAACGCACTAAACCCCGTGCTCAAGGTATGAGATGAGAAGTTGGCGTCCTTTGCTCATAAAGCGAGCCGTCCGTGGACGGAATGGTTCGGCATCGTCACTGACGTCCGAGTCATCTGCGACAACGACAGGAGTACTGGCTCGACGAGAATTCGGGAGTCCCGAGGAGCCCCGATTCCCCACCGGTGGATGGTATACCTCTTCAACAGTCTTCAGAGGGCAGGGGTGGGGTAAAATTCTAGTTCTGTAAAGTACTGTGAACTCATCAGTGGGACGAAATGATGGGACTCGCCGGTGCAATGACTTACAGGGTTCAACCAGTGCATATACCTCTACTTGGGATTGTACGCAGATAGCCAAGCGACCAGTATACCGGTCATGCGCAATGCTTTCAACGATTCCCTGTCCGTACGTAGACAAATCGTGAGCAGACGGAACGGGCTGTTGGGTTCCATGTCAGTCCTAGAGCTGCAGGGAATTTTGGTAATGGAAATGAGGACGCACCGCGAGTATGCCCGTGAGGATGACTTTCCCGTTTCCGAAGCCCACGTACAACTCGTCCGTGGTGTCCGACCACAAGAGGGCTGTGACTGGAACCAGTCCATCGATTTTGCGATATTCTTGGTCTGTCTCGGCGTCGAAGACAAAGATAATACCGTCGTCTGCACCAGTAGCCAAGTAACGGCCATTAGGAGTGAAGGCGATGGTATTGATAGATCTGACGTGTCCCGAGAGACGATGTGCCACCGTGTAGGGAGACATGATCAAAGTAGAAGGGTGAATGTCGTCGCAGTGGCGCAGGACCAGCGCACCCTGGGCGCATGTTCACGCAACGGGCCGAGATGCTTCCGGGCACAAGCGCCTCGAGAGCTGCCGCATTATGATGTTCTTCGAATGCGCACCTGTAACCAGAATGATAGTTTCAAAGAGAGATCAAACGATACATAGTATGGTGTAACAAGTAATTGTACATGCTCAAGCCGACGAAGAAGCGAACTGCGCCGAGTGAACTGCATTGAAAACCGGTTTAGCACGCTAAGTGATAGCAAAGGGGCGAGGAACGCACGATGACTTTTGAACTTGGTGTTGTAAGTTGCATCGCTGACCCATGAAGGGAGCTTCCAGGATTCCGTCAAAACCAAACGCCTGCTATCTTCACGCTTGTATCCGAGGTCTACCTCCCGCCATGAAGCTGTTCCCCGTTCGTCCACCACCCGCAACCATAACTGACGCGCGATCGGAGAGATATGATAAAACAGGTCCCCGTATCGAAGGCGCGGCGATCTCGTGATGTCCGGGGGTTGTGGGATGGTAGACTCTGACTTGGACTGAAACCACGCTGTGCCATCAACGTACTGGTCGCTGTCTTCATGAATGCCGCTCCCGCGAAAGTGCCGAAAGCGTCGAATATAGACGGGATCAGACAGCTGAATGCAGCCTATCTGTGAGTAGATGATCAAGTACTGATGAATAGCTAACGAACTGGAGGTGGAGTTGCCACGGGATCGGACGTGGCCCGAGAAGGTCCCGCAGAGCCGGTTGAATCGGTGTGGTTTATAGCACTTGATACCGAGCCTTGGGGCGGCGAAGTGAAACGCACAGATCGCTGCTTGCTCGGAGATATCCCTAAGTCGGCAATAGGTGTAGTCTCGATGCTACGAGGACTCAGTGGGTGGGAAGGTGTAGAGTGAAGCGTAGACGAGGAGTGAACTTTTCGATCCGGTGGCAGTGAGCCGCTTCTAAGCGAATCTGCTCAGTAACGAACTTTCATGTTGTTGCTCAGGAGGGCTCACCGCTGTTCGGAGTTCCCGCCAGATCGCTCGAAGACCCTGAAGACAAGTGGCTCCACAGGATGTGTGTTGTCTCTGTGCCCGGGTGCAGTGTATTGCAATCGGGTCGTTTCCAGAGCTCGTACAGCAGTGCTTGCAGAGAAGGCGTAATCCGATGGCAGCTCCCGGTGGCGTAGGTTGTGCGCGTCATACAGAGGCGGTCGATTGGGAGGATACGTCCACCATATGCGTAACAGAATACCGAGTCCAATCATACTGATCAGAATCCACAGCGAGGTCATTATTCGAGGAGATATAACGGGAGGAGGTAGTCGACGGTGGAAGAGGGCAAGGGCATGCTGGTCAGTGCTAGAGCACTGGAGTGGCGTGGGCCGGGCGCCAAACATCACCAGGCTTAGGGCCAAGGTCCATCGCCTCCAACGCTCGGGCGGAGCATACTGGCAGGGAACCATCAGTCAGAGGAATCATACCGTAAAACCGAAGACAGAATACTGGCACATGTGCGTAAGTACAAGCATGTATGTTATCACTACGGCTTATGGCATCGTCAACAGCCCGCTCGTTCAAGCTTAGCCTAAGCACATGACCGACTACTGGTGTTGTTCAATGTTACGTCTCAGCGCCCTCTGAGGGAGATGTCCATGGAATCCTGAACAAAATGAAGTCAATACCACATATTCAGCACTAACGAACACTTACGGCATTTAGTGGTGAATAGTGAAGCATCGCAAAGACCGCCGCGATCGCTGCCAACGCCACGATGACAGAAGGAAGCTGTTGTGAGTGTCAGAGGGCCATGCGTCTCTGCAAAGAGGCGTCTCGTACTCCCCAGGCACTCTGCAGTGGACGCGCGTTGCCGGTTATGTCTGATCGGATGGGAATCACGAGCTTGCGTCAACACAATGTTATACCAGCACATCCGAGTCGACTTACTCAGTTCCCTCTTGATCCATAAGTAGGCCGTGGAGTGTGGCTCGTCGCACGCTCCCGTTGCGATCAGAGATTGTCCGTACTGGCTATCGTAGTGTGCCTTGCAACAGATCAGCATGAGACGGCTCGAGCAAATGAGCCTGCGACGAACATCGATAGAGAGTATAGCACTGTGCTCTGATGGCGGTGTGATGAGGACGAAACGTAGCTAGGAACCAGTATAGCCTCACCGGGATGGACCAGAGTCTGTAGTTTTCGACCGGTTTTGATGTCCCATATGTTGACTCGTCCTTGGGTACTCCCGGTAACAATAGCCTTTCCAGAATCAATGAATCTGACTGCTATAGAGCGCCCTTCACCAGACTCGTGCCCAAATGCGCGAAGCAGTGTTCCGTTCATGAGAGAATATATGTGGAAGCCCAGAAGGGGGTTCGACACCACTATGTTCTTGCCATCTCCAGAGATATGTGCGCGCGTGCTTTGTGACAAGATCAATTTGCGCAAATACGGCGAAGCCTGACAGCACTTACATTGGTTTGTCGTTGATAGATTCTCCGTCACATTTCCAAGTACTGGCATCGAAGACCCTGTAAATGAAAAAGCGATTGCACCACCAAGTAATATGCAGGTTCTAGTTTTGCACTCACCGGACTCCATGATCGACATAGCTCACAACAAGTCTGAGACTCGGTCCTGAGTGTAGCCAATGGAGGCCAGATACAATTATCTCATCAGAGCTCGAAGAGGGAGGTTCAGGTATTTCTTGATGGAGTAGCCATGGGCCTGGTTGGGAATCACATTGACAAGGAGTCGAGGGCTTGTGAGTTCTCGCGGAACAGGACGTACCCTCAGCCTGCCAATCCCAGATGCGTACCTCTCGCTGTGCCCCAGAAGCCACACGGATACCAAAGACGCAGATACACTCGACCGCAGACGAGTGGACAACTAGTCCCCTAGCCTTCACCGTCCGCTGCAAATAATCAATCGATTGCTTCGGGAGATGATCTGATATGGCGAGCTCACCGTGTCAAAAGAGAGGGAGACCACATAGCCATCCAGCATCCCACACAATAAGTGCTCCTCTTGAGCAGGGATCCAAGCAAGGGAAACGGCAGGAGTACTCCCCACATAGTCGTAGAGCATCTTGCGGCTAGCAATATCCCAGATGCGGACATGGCAGTCGGCCGCAGATGTCGCGAGGTACGTTGCCATTGGACTGATCGCAAGAGCCGTGATTGCTCCCGCGTGGCCTGCTCCAAGGCGGGCGAGTTCAGCATACTCTCGAGACATATGTGAGACGATGACAACTGCAGAAACATGCTCGCCGTCTCAAGTACGGTCTGAAAAGACACGAGGGGCGCGCGCGATGGCACAAAGGTGCCGAGGGCACGAGGTTCGTTCTCACCCGTCTTCAGATTCCGGTGGACCGTAGCGTCCTTTATGTAAGCGAGCCAGAGAGAACGAAGTACATTGCAATGAGGAATGTGTACGCGGCGCAAAACTAGTGATGTCTACAGATGATGGTCCCTCAAGATGTCGGGAGAGTGACGCATGTACTTGCATCCCTCCAAGTCCACACAGGCTGCGGAGCGCTGAACAAACAGATCCATCGCAACCACGTACCCATTCTGGCCGGCCGAATGTCGTTCGCCCATCTCCAAACCTCACCCGAGCATATACAAGGGTCCGAACGTACCGCGGATATCATGCCCCAGAAGGTCCAAAGCGACAGGAGACCTATGACACAGGAAGTACAGACGCTCGCGGCGAACCGTAAAAGCTGGCTCATAGTTCTCCGTGCCGTGTGAATTGTTCTACCACGGAATACCTACGCACAATCAATCAGACGTCTTGACTGGCAAAAGTAGTCTCTGTACACACCGTGATGAGCGAACGCCACAATAGCGTCTGACGGAAGCCAGCTATCCCGAGGAAGATCGCCAGATACACGACAAGCATGGCGACATGAGCCGGTCTGCGTGCTGCCTGAACCGAAGAAACGCAGACAGCCCCAACTGTGCATACATTGACAACGAACTGTGGCCAAGCGAAGTCCGGTGTATTACGTGGAATCTGCCGATCCCGGAGCCGGGGCCTGAAGCGGGCAATCGAAGGTCGATTGTCGGTGAACACGTCGGTGAGCCCCTGTAGCGCGGACGAGACAGCTGCAAACAGAAGGTCTAACTTGGCTGTGGAGAAGTGGAGAAGGGTAGCGGTCGGACGTTCAGGCAGAAGTAATGCGACCAGTGCAGAACCGTAATATCCGATGTCGACATAGTAAGTGATTCGTGTAATGTTGCTACGCGTGTAGGTTGTGGAGGTAGAACTGCCGAGCGACACCCTCATGGGTAGCGGATCGGGCTCCATACCCGTGACGCCATCCGGGTACGACTGTTCACAGCTGTTATGCGAGCTGCGAAAGTCGTCCAAATCCGAGGAGGGGAAGGTGGAAACCCTCGTGTCGGCACGGGGGAGCGATAGACCATCGCCGGAGAGGTTGAGGGTGGGCGGAAGGCAAGAAGAACACGCAGTGATGGGAAGTGGCCTCCAGCAATGAACCTCGCTCATGTCGCCCGTCGGATATGCTGTCCTATTAGCGAGGAAGGTATTGACATCGTGAACGGAGGAAAGATTCTTGTCCGAGAGGCGATCAAGTAGAGTGGATGTGGCATAGACGTCCTCGTAGACTTCGTTCGGGTCAAAAGACGGAAATGGCTGGGCGTCCAGAAGCGTATCACCCTCAAGTGACATGCAAACTTCATGGTCGGAGACCACACTCTCAAGTTCGGATGTGATGCCGGAAGGAGCCCGACTGAGCATCGTTGGGTCGGCCTCCGACCGCAACGCATCATCAACGACGCCCCCGCCCCAGGGAATTCTGCGATCCAAACGGCAAATCTCCCCGTCAAAGCAAAGACTGGCGTCCTCTCCAGACGAGTCGCGAAAGCGGCTTCTCGGAGCTACGCGTTGACCGACAGGGGACGATCGCCCGTTCGTTTGCCGGTACTGATGTATCAATTTGGTCAAGGCTGCGATGTCAGCTGGTAGAAACGGACTCGGTAAGTACGACAGAGGGAGAAGCCTGAATAACGTGAGTGCCACATACCGTTCCTTTCCTGGATTTCGTGTGCCCATTTGGCCTTCGCCTCCTCGTACTTGTAGTCGAGGTTGTTCGTGTCCACTGTCGCTCGCTCCCATTGCTCGTTCGCCGTAGCGAGATGGGAATCAAGGAGGGAGCAGCATTCTCGGAGGGCTTCTCTTTCCGCCGATAATTCATCCTATAGAGGACTAATTACTGGCACGAACGCATGAAGATCTACGGCGGCCCATACCAATTCCTTCTCAAGATGACTGATTTTGCCTTGCATAGTTTGTGCAATCACTTCTCTCTGCTGGGTTTCATGTTCAAGATCCATACGTAATCGATCTATCTCCAGCATAACATCCTTGTACGCGTCCTCGGCTTTGTCCTGTCAAGTTAATCAGACCTCTCAGACAAATCGCAAGTAATCAACGTCCCTACCTTCTCAGAGTTCGAGATTGCCAACTTGTGCCGAAGGGCCCGAATCCTGATTTGATGGTCTACGATGAGCTGTTCACGAGATTCGGATAGTTGTTCTAGTTGACGTTCGTAGTACTCGATCAAGTCCTGCAGACCTGTCTGATAGACTCACGAGTCACTAAACTCCACATCCTATGGGGCGGTTGCACACGTACTATCTGGTCCTTTGTGCAAGAGAGCTCCTTGGACGAGTCTTGATGTGCGCTCTTCTCGGCCGCTAGTTCACTTTCCACCCCAGCCACTCTTTCGCTAGCACAATCCAGTTCCCTCCTAAGAGATTCAATCTTGCGATCTGAGGCAAGAAGTCCACAGAGCAAGCAACGGTGTGAATCAGGATCGATGACTTGTTCTCCGTGGCGACATCCTGAGCCTCGTACTATGGTGGCATGGGGCATGGCGGTGGTGAGATCACCATCACCGTAGGCAATGTTTGGGACTCACTTATGGCAGTTTCTCCATCAATAGACGTTCCGACGTCTTCATTTGTCAATGTGTCGACCGAGGCCAGCCGCAACTGTAGCGAAGGTATCAGAATTGATCGAACAGCTGCAAACAGCATACGTCAACACTCACCTCTGTTGGCATAGCAGGTAATACACAAGGAATGTCCTCCATGACCTGAGCGATGCTGGGCATTGTGCAAGCGAGGTCACAGTTGAGGAGTACGTCGTGCTATCCTCGACACCACCCAAAAATCCCAAGAAGCCACGAGCTGGCCCAATGGATCCTTTGTGCACAGAGACACATGGCTGATGCTAGCGTCTCGGTGTGCGTTGGAGACGCGATTCGTCTGGTTGAAGAGGACAAGAGGGACAAGAGAGACGAGAGTCATCCGGACGAGTCGGGGGAGCGGCATCAATGACAAGTCGCATATTATTGATTATATTGATTTTCTTACTATCCACGTTCTACTTCAAGCGCCTGCTGCACCGAGGCGAGCAGAATAATACACACTCCATATCTCGAAGATTACAAATCTATAGACGGAATACTGGCAGAGGCAGATGACGGAGGCGTGAAGACATGGCAAAGATCTCAAAGAGAGGCGGGAATCATGAGCGGTACGTTATTCTGAATGGCGTGAGTGACGAGGGGTGCAGTCTCGACGAGGAACCTGCATTTGTATCGCGTGAGGAGGGGTAACACATTGAACGGTATGAGCCTTACTTGCGCACGGCCCGCTCCGCTCGCTCGCGGTATACCGCATTGCCCATATTCACGACAGAGAGCATGGTACCTCCCCGCATCACCAGCAGATCACCCTTCCAGGCGACCTCCGGCAGCACGGAGCGTAAAGCACTGTTGACCTCCCAGTCCTCGCGGTACCTCGCAGCTATCAGAAAGCGGTACCGGGATCCATCGGGCTCCGCGCAGGTCACCCAGGTTTCGTGGAGGTCGGGGCCCGGGCCAAGAATGGCTTCCACAGCCGGAAAGCGTGGCACCGCCAGGCAGTCTCGAGTAGGATGGATAGCGGTGGGGACATTTGCTCTAGTTCCTTTGCGATGTCCGCGGTTATAGGCGATCGCTTTGATGTTTTTGACGACGGGCTAGAACAAAGACAAGTCAACAACAACGACCCGGGAGATAGTTACTTGTGTCCTGCTCGACACTCACCTTCGCACAGTCGAGTCGCGCACGCACAGAGGGCATATTGAGCAATGCGGAGGTGTCGAGTGGCGAGGACTATTCGGATGCTGATAGAGGTCGAGGGGGAAGGAAAGGAAGAGCGGGAAAGGGAGTGTGCCGTTCCCGCGTGAGCGGCTAACACCTTTGTCCTTTCATCACTGCAGTTCGGCGAGGCAGCCATCTTGCCACTGCACGTGTGGCAGGCACGTTGCCTCGTAGAACAGAGGCCTACGTCGCTCACGACCGAGCTTCTCACCGCCCTCTTCGGACCCGATGTTCGACCAGCTCGTCTTAGATGAAGTCGCTGGTCTGTGAATGATGCAGGAAATTGAGCAATAGAACGACATGTGGCGATCGCAGGAAAGAAGTCAAGTACTCACATGAGGGACTATCACCACATTCGCATACAGGAGCTGCGCTATAGAGGAGGTCCAACTAAACCTCAACGATCTGAGCGCCGCTACCAATGGCCTTCTTTCAATGGATCTTCGTACACCTGTGGGGAATGAGTGACAAGTATTCGTCAATGACATGGCAACGCGCTCTACCAAAAGATAGGTGAACGAAAGCAGTGGCGGACCAGCTGCCTGGTCCGGCTCTGAAGCTCTGAGCGCCGACTTGAGAGTTGGCGCTCCGCTGACAAATACATAGCCCCTACAGCGCCAGCAGTCGAACTCTCCGATTTCATACCTCAGGCCGCCTTGCCTCCTGTTTGCTCGATGTCCCTCTCGTCCCGTCTCAATAGACGACAACCTTCCGGAGACTGCCAATCTGCTTTCCAACACACCATACCGCTTCATGCATACACTCCCTCGCACATGTTCTCACCAGCCCCCTAAGTGTCGAGAGGACATCCCCGGCCGCAGGTTACTCGACCTGCGAACTTGTCCTTCATCTTCCACACGACCGGAATACGATCGCCCATCTTGTCGTCCGTCCGCCAGTCCGGGCCGTCGATGTCGTCCACCAAGAGCTCGGACAGCGTTATGGGTAAGCACATTGGCCGCAAGCTCTAGTTGTTTCTCAATCGGTGGTTTGCGCCGGCCCCGAGGCCTGCCCTTCGTCTGTGCCACCCCGTGAGCAACACTAAGGTCGGCGACGGAAGGAGTGGGTTGAAGCGCGCCGGTCTGCGCAAGTCCCTTGGCACCTCCAGCTTTTCGCTCCCAAAAGTCGCGTTCGTACTCCTGGACGACCCAGGACAGCAAGTCCTCGAACAGGTCGTCCATCGGTCCTTGGTTCGTCGGGGTTGGACGTACGCGGTGTTTCCGGAACTTCCAATGGGAAGCTTCTTCGCGTTCCCCTTCCTCTCTGTCAGCGATGGTTTCGACGGACGGTATCCTCCTTGGTGTAAACGTCGTCGGCCTCGTGCGTCTTGGCGATCTCCGCCTCCTCTCGAGGTCTGGTTGTCCGATGACGTCGCACTGTGTGCCTTGATGAGCTGGGCGAAGGGAATGCTACGCCCGCCCTCAACCGTATGGACGAGGATGAGATCACTCTGCTTGACGTCGTAGGCCTCGGTGAGAAAGTGAGCGCATCGAGACGTTCGCGGGAAGCGGGTAGACCTTCTCCCAAGGTACGCTCACATACTCTGAGAACATGTTCGAGCCGTTCTAAGAATACGTGTCTACTTTAGCTCAAGACGAACATGTCCTCCTGCCCAGGATGCCCTTTCGCTTGCAGGCCTAGAAGGTGATGGAAATGCAGCGGCGCAACGGGTACGCGGTGGTACGCGGTCTTGTTGGCGGACGTACGGGCTGAAGCTCATCTCCACCTGAAGGAGCGTAACTTCTATTCCTTGGCGCTTGATGGCGTTATGCCGTCTGCGTTGCATGACCGGCGAAAAGTTGCTGGGAGGGACAGCTGGCAAACTGGAGAGCTTTCCCAGAGGAGTAAACCCGATATGTACTTCGGGTAGCCTACCAAGGCTGATCGCGAACCGATACTTATACCAATAAGCAGGTTGCATATATATTTCCTTCCTGAAAGTCCGCTCCCCGTCGCCGTGGAGGAATTCGTAGAGGAAGGAGGTAAGAATCCATCGGCTGCGCAAATTATCAATTAAGAGTGAGTGCGACAAGGGACTGCGATGTCGCTGATGTTTCGGCTTTAGATCCGGACGCAAGCATTCTACCTCTACAATCACGGTCTTCCTGCAATTCTCACTGCATCTAGACGTCGACTGCACTCCCATGCGGAGCTCGATACACACCCGCTGGTCCTCTACTACAGACGATGAATCGCCGTCGGAGTGTCTCTGCCCAAGCATCATCAAAGCAGAGGGCTGTGAGGTTCTTCCTTCTCAAAGACGCACATACTGTTACGACCACCACCGAAGACTAGGGCTGGGC
This sequence comes from Coriolopsis trogii, assembly GCA_020543525.1. Taxonomy (NCBI): domain Eukaryota; kingdom Fungi; phylum Basidiomycota; class Agaricomycetes; order Polyporales; family Polyporaceae; genus Coriolopsis; species Coriolopsis trogii. Next base: position 428,194 of record JAHYIO010000002.1, read on the forward strand.
GTGGGCGATTCGAATTCAGGCGTTCCGGCGTACTCGACAACGGGGTCGGCTTTGCTTGTAGGTATCCAGCGATTCGGCAGTGAGTCGACCTCAAGATCGGTAGAAGGAGATGACGGTATTTCACTAGAAGTTGAACATGCGCGGAAAGCGCTTGTGGCAGCATCGTGTTGTATGGCTCGTGGACGCGGACGTTGTAAGCGCCAATATTTAACACTTGCCGCCCGAGCTCATTACGCCTCCCACTCTTCACCAAGTACCGCGATCATACCAGAAGTACGTCCCTTACTTTGCGCGCGATTGATAACCTCTGACCATTCTGCAGCATACCGTGTCCACCATCACAAGATGCTTCATCGGGTTACCTGTCTGATCATCATCGCGATGTTTGCGTTCCCTTTGTGCTCCCTCCTGGTCCACAGCATCAAGCTCCGCCTGTACATTCGCAACCTTCCCATTGACAACAAACACCCCCATGTCCAGGAGTCCATCGGCTCCATGAGAGACGTCGCTATCGCTGCCGCGTGCATACTTCCATTTGTTCCCTTCAGCATCTTTGTGTGCCCCTTCGCCGCAGGGAGTCCTCGCGGAGATACCAACCCCACCGTCTTCTCATTGTCGGTTGATCAACGAGTGGCTTTCGAGGTGATACTGGACGCGGCCCCCTCCAACGCCTCGATCATGACTATATCCTCCTTCGCACGCGCAGCTCGCTACCTCAAAGACGCCGATGTTACTTACACCGACGCTATCCTGCCGTTCGACAACACCAGTCTCATCGAGAAGGCTCATGCTGTGGAGTTCGAGGACATCATGCGCACTTCGCGCGTCGCTTCGAACGCGTTGTACCAGCTCTTGGTTCATATCGAGTTGGGCTTGTCTCGGTGAGTGCAGTCTGATATATTTTGTGATCACGTTCTGACCCATCTCCAGCGTTGTGCACATTGACGAGACGATGGTAGGCTCGTTGGTTTTGATGTCGTATTACGACTTCGCTGGATGGTATGTCGACGGCCTGCTTGTGTTGGCTATCGACGACGTCATCGCGCTCTCTGCGAACGCCACGACAAACTCCATCGGACACATCCAAAGGGAGCTGGCAAGTGCGATGTACGCCACGGCACAGCTGCTTTCCGCCTTCCATCGTGCCGAGGTGCACCTCGCTCACGCCCGCTCACTCTGCGCCAAGGCGGCATCCGGGAACCCTATATGTCGGGAGGTTGGGCGTTTGACCTTGGGGCACTCCGTCGTCCTCACTGTTGTGGATAGACTTTACGACATGCAGAAGGTCCTCGAGTCCGTGATGAAAAACTTCGGCGCCGGCGATCCTTCTAGGCGCCACTTGTTCCCTTTCGTCCTCCCCGTCCTTCGGATGACTGCGGAGGAGTTGAGAGCGCGCCTTGAGACGGTGCAGGCTGCCAGGCAGTCCGCCGAGGCATTATTGGGTTGATCGCACGGAAGACGTCGCACGGCGGAGTTTTGCCATGGTAGCACGGCAGTATGGTTCTACTACTTTGCATCGTTGTACATCGGCTACCGAGAACTTCAGTCGTTTGCAGTGTCACACATGGCTTTGAGGTGCTCTGAGTGAAAGAACAACTCGCAGTTCAGAGAGACCAACCATGCAACCCTGCATCCTGAACTCTGAAACGGAGCTACAACCTTAACCCGAGTGCCAAGGGACGAGAAGCACGTGCCAATAGCGGTCATCTTGTCTCTCCTCTCCATCATTCTCACCGTCTAGCTTAGTAGCTACGTCCGCCCTCCAGAACCTGTTCTCTCTCAATACACTCATGGAGCGATGGCGGCTGACGCGACAGAGACCACTTCGGAGGTGGCGGCGACGGTCCGCGGCCAAACTCAATGCCCACTACGCTGTTATACTCCAGTCGCTCGTGCTCCTCTGGGTCATACTCGCTATCGCGTTATTAACTGGAACATCGCCGATACTCGCTCGAAATGAACAGCAGGATGCAGCGTGGCGCTCTGCGATCCTCACTGCGATATGCTTCATGGACATGATTCTTGTCTACGTCTTTGCAATATGTGAGTGATTATAGTAGTATATACTCGCTCAATCTGAAACACCTCTCACGTCCTATCCTAGTCTGCCACCCATCTCTGCGGTCCAAATTGCCTGTCAATATACGCAGTGCATGCCAACGGCGTGGAGACGTCGATATGACTATCTTTATTCTGGGATTAGGGAAGCGTTCCGTACCGATCGGTGAGTCTCCGAAAGTCATCTCCAGAACGATTACCTTTTGAACCATTTGTCCCAGCCGTGAACTCCAGATGGCGGGTCATTGACATCCTATGGGCACTTGAACGTCGTCGATTAATTCCCCACTCTTCTCGCATCCTGCCTCTTGTATATTTCGATTCGTACCGTCACTCAGCTCTCCCCGCCAGTTGTTTCCTGGGAGAGGCGGGAGTTTCAAGACCTTTCCACTCTACATGTACGTTTCTCTCTTATTGGGCGATCTGCTCATAGGGATCGACAAGGTACGTCTGCGTAATTCATCTCACTCTAACGTGGAGGTACACCTGATAAATCTGATCAGCCTCGGCGTTCGCAGAATTGGAGGAGGAAGCGAACTCACCTTTGTTGAGCAGGGTCCAAGCGGAACGGTAAACAAATTTTCTTCTGATCTTAGCAAAGCTTCTCAACAGTACACAGATACCGATCGGAGACAGTCACACGACGACGTGCACAAAACGCAGAGTTGGAAGCGAGCTATTGGCCGGCAGAGGTCACGAATTGGACCACGAGATTCCGTCTCGTGAAACCGCATCGTCCTCCGGTCGGCCACAGTCGAAGAGTCGAAGAGGTCCAGGATCTATCGATCCCCTTCGACCAAGCCCGTATCGCCCTGATATCCGCGAAAGCATCACCTCATCTGTGGACCACCTCACTGCCCTACCCCATGATCACAACTCTAAATCGGCAGAATCGCGACCTCACCCTCCCAAACCTAGTGGCTTCCAACTCAGCTTCTACCGACCTCCATACCTTCGAGACACATGCTGATGTCGAGAGAGGGACGATAACGACGATCTCACGTTTCTAGAGTCATGCACACACACTGGTATTCGCACGTACAGTTTCAGCGGCTCGCTATCGTTTCTCAGTAGTCCTGGTGAAGTCGAGGTCTTTCAAGGTGTCGAGATCGACGACGTCCTCGAACCTAACACATGGGCCTCATGCTCTGGAAGCAAAGTATTTGGGCAATTCAGTTTTCTTGACCAGGAACAATGGCTTCATGCCATGTACACTACTGTCGCCGCACTTTCCTTCCCTTCCGAATCAGCCTCTGGTTCAAGATCACGCGACAGGCGCTCCTCGTTGCTCGAGCGCTTACGTCAAGAATGGGCGCGGATGCAGATACACAAGGAGCGAGAGTGGATGAGACAGCGGCATCTTGCGAGCTTTTGCGAGCGCACTGGTTCTTCATTCGTGGATACTGGTAAGGCGTTGTGCTCTATAGTTGACTTCGATGACTCACCGCATGTGGTTACAGGC